>OZ007597.1:284662079-284914579 GCA_963931845.1 Maratus michaelseni
ACAATTTTTCAAGCTTGTGTGGAAGAACCTTAATTTTTGCAGGTGCATCTTGGAATGCTCTTCAGCATCTTGCGCAGGTAAGGATGCTTCCTTCGACCAATGAGGTGATCGGGAAGGAGGCGCCAAGAAAATCTCCAAGAATGTGCCTCAATTGCCTAGAAGAAATCCGGCGTCTCCCGCGCATCTCGGAAAAATCCCAAGGAACTCTCTGGGTGGAGTCAGCACAGCATACCAAGATTTTCAGAAAATATCGAGAAAGACCTAATAATACACCCCATTAAAAGATGGTACAAGAAAGATCACACTGAAAAAATTCTAAAAATGTATGATGGCAGAAACAGGTCGCTTCTTTGAAAGCAAAATATTGCTTATTTATTTTTGGAAGAGGAATCACTGTCAGGACGCAACACAATCCTTAAGGCGGTTCTCAAAAAATTGCTCAAGAACGTGAAATTGACACATTTTCTTCCTCAATTTAATACTTTAAAACATGAAACTTGCAGACATGATTATTAAAGTGATTTGTAATGGAACGACTTTATTGATTTTCCGATAAATAAAATACAGTCGCAGTTACAAGCTATTGTTGCAGGACGGCAGTTTTTTTCCCCTCCTTTCCTGCATTGTCGCGTCCGGAAATTCGGTAAGCCCACTTTGAGAGTATTTTCTGAAAAATATTCTGCTTTTTTTTATGTGAGCACCTGTCAATCTGATAAGTTTGTTGACAAAAGCTCTGAAGTAGTTTCATTCATCTTTCATAAGATAGACGAACAGAAAAATAAAATAGTTCGTTTTATAATTAGTTTCACAATGTAAAAAAAAAAAAAAAAAAAAATCATCCCCATTATTTCAGTGAAATGAATTATATCGTCTGCTATCAACAGAAAAATAAAATAGTTCTTTTTATAACTAGTTTCACAACGTAAAAAAAAAAAAAAAATCATCCTCATTATTTCAGTGAAATGAATTATATCGTCTGCTATCAGCGAAATGAGCATGCCTTTTTCTTTTTTCTTATTACGTACGCCACGTTTATAAATAAGTTTTTTTTTTTCGACAGCAGACAGCGGTACCAAATTCACCATGGAGATCTTGCTTTGCGAATGATTACTTCCATGGTTTAATATTTTTATAACTCACGATGAATGAATCTCTTTTGTTTATTTGCTTTAATGGATTGAGCTATTCAGCTGTTAATCTAATTTCCACTGAAGTTATCTCAGAATCTATACATTTTTTAATGTAACTTATCTCTCAAGCAAACCTTTTTTTTTTTTTTGAACGATATTTAAAAAATGTAACTTTTACACAATTTTATTCGATAAAATTATTTTGAATAAAAATGGCCGCTTGGCCTATGAAAAAGAAGTGGTTTGTCCATATTTGTTTTCCTCAGTCAGATGACTTGCGCTTTTAATTTATATTAGATTACGAACGATAGGTATTAATAGAATGAAGAAAACTTATTAATATCTAAGTTTTGATTAGATTTTAATAAAATTTGAAATGACTCGACAAAATTCTGCAACGATAATATATATATTAAATTTCAAACCATTCGGTTGGGTAGTTTTTGCGCTGTTATTATGCGGACGGACGGACGGACCAGGCAACGAATTATAGGTGCTAGGTATTTATATAATTACGAAAACACCTAAAAATAGCTTTATTTAGACGCTACTTCAAGTCAAAAAATATAATTATTCTCGAAGAAAACATAAATTGAGACTACACAAAAAAGGCAATACATTTTTTAAAAACAGTTTTTGAACATTGTTACTTTCATTTTCATGCAAGACCCATCCTTCATCTAACTGACAAAATACCGGAGTTCTGGAAAATTCAAAGTTCTAAATAGCCTTTAATACTGAAGAAATCTGAGTTGCATTATTTACGAAAGATATTAATTTCACCGAGATGTAATTTCTTCCCTATACAACTAACATTCTACGAATAAATAAAATTACAAATTTATTATATTATTAAACAATATTTTATTACTCTTATTCATTAAGTTTTATTTACAACTTTCCATTTTTTTTTCAGCAAGATGGGGGGGGGGGGAGAGGGGAGAGAAAAAACATTCTGGGACAAAAAACAAGTTAGAAATTTAATGTCAAACGTGACAAATGAGGTACGTTCGTACTGTAACTAGTTTTATAAATATTCAAATCTTAGTGCAATAGCTGTTGCACTCATATGCAAAAATGCATGAATACAAAATGTATTTCATGTGCACATTTTCATATTATATAGACATTAATTTTCAATACATTTTTACAAACACTTCATTACAATTCACAACACATTAAAATTAAACTATGCGCAAATATCTAATACAAGACAACGTAAAAAAAACCCATCGTTATTATTTCACTGAAAAAATAAATTATATCGTGTTATTATGATAATATTCATTTCCGTAATAAGTAAGTACAAGTTGGTAACATTTATCTTTTGTTGACATTTACTGAAAGTTCCAATGGAGAAACTTAAACCTAGCTTTGAAAATTTCAAAGCTTGAAATCCATATTTAAACTTCTTTTCTATTGAATATCTATTTCTCCTGAAATATCTGTCCAATAAAACTGTCGGCACATATTATAAGATTGCTATAATTAAACAATTTTACTACACAAATTCGGTTTTTAAATTTTCAGTAATAAGGAAATAATAGGATTCCATCTTAAATAGGACGTCATCACCATGGCAACCGATCATTACCGATCATGGGATAGCTTTGAATTAATTACATATGATAGGATTTAATAGAATGAAGAAAACTTATGAATATCTTTTTAAGTTTTGTTACGATTTTCATAAAATTTGAAATGACAACAAAATTATGCAACGATTCTATATATTAAATTTCAAATCATTCGGTTGGATAGTTTTTGCGTTTATATGCGGACAGACGGACGGACCAGTCGACGACTATAGGTGCTACGTATTTATATAATTATGAACGCCCCTAAAAAGGCCGCAGTTGTAAATTTTTGAATTATTTCTTAATTTTCACTTTTTTTTTTAACAATGCAAATTTTTTAATAGAGTTCTTGCGACAATCTACGGACAGGCAGTTAAAACATTGAGAAATTTTCACTGGGGGCAAAAACAATTTTTTGAAAAGATTCAAATTCAAGGCAATTTCTAATGTGACGTGAAAAGAAAAAATAAATTGGTCATTGTGAAAAAACGTTTATTTTTTAATAAAAAAAGTGCATGTTTTGGTTAAAACAAAGTAAAAAAAAAACTTAATGCTATAAAAGGAGTGTTTCGTCAGACTATCAGAATTTAAAATTTCGGACTTAAAACGGGAAATATGGCTCAGGTCGCTCCCCTGTAAGTCGAAAGCAGAAAATCACCTTACAACGAAGTTTTATTTAAGAAATCGATTTGATATAAATTCTCAAGAAAAGAGACACTTAGGAAAAAATAAACGTTTATAGGAATATCTCATATATTTTTTAAATTTCTATAAAACTTATTTAAATGAAAAAAAGTAATATCTAAATTAATTACAGTCTTCGTAATACAATATTTAACTTTATTAGTCAGTTTTCTTCATTTCAAGGTAAATGAGAAAATAAAGAATTTTGCTTAGTAGCCACTGGCCAGTAGGTTGATTTATTTTAGTAGTCAGTTACTGGCTAGTGAGAGTAATTTCTTTAGTAGCCAAAAAAAGATAAAATTTATGTCACTGAATATTTAATTTTAAAAATATATAGTGACTTCACAGCAAACAAGTAATTTAGGTATTAAATAAAAGTATTTCAATTTATATTATTTGGAATAAACTTGAGAAACTAATTTCATTTCCAATCTATTTTAAATTTAAAAATAAGTCAACAGCAAAGTTATATACACACAACATGCTTATGTTGCTAACTATACAAGTCCCACTAAGTTTACGTACTTGTATAACTAACTAGATAAGTATCTCTAAAAATTATTTTTCTAGAATTATGATTTGACAATAATAAAATAGGTATGTTTATACACCAAATAATAACCCACAACCTGATATACATTACACATGCACAACCTGTGGCCTGCGGGCCAAATGTGGCCAACATCTCTTGAAATTCAGAAATTGTGCAATTCGTCAATTAGTATCGGAAAAAATTGCAAATTTTGTCATTCAGACCGTAAAAATCATGAGTTTTGTCGATCAGACGCGTAAAAATTATGAATTTCGTCAATCGGGCGCGTAAAAATCACAAATTTCGTCAATCGGGCGCGTAAAAATCACAAATTTCGTCAATCGGGCGCGCAAAAATCACAAATTTCGTCAATCGGGCGCGCAAAAATCACAAATTTCGTCAATCGGGCGCGTAAAAATCACAAATTTCGTCGATCGGGCGCGTAAAAATTATGAATTTCGTCAAACGGGCGCGTAAAAATCACAAATTTCGTCAATCGGGCGCGTAAAAATCACAAATTCCGTCGATCGGGCGCGTAAAAAATCACATATTTCGTCAATCGGGCGCGTAAAAATAGCTAATTTCGTCGATCGGGCGCGTAAAAATCATGAAATTCGTCCAACTCTACAAATGCGAAAAAATCGCGAATTTTAAGGAAAAAAGAAAATCGGAAACTTCTGCATTTGGCCGGTTCTTTCCATATTTTTAATCGACAGTTTTTCAAGTTTAATCGCCGTGTGGCGACTGGCGAGTGCTTATCTTCTCCTTCATTTCAGGGTCCTCATTAAAGAGAAGGTCGGCCCTGGATAAGTCCACCTTAAATTTCCCCATGTCGTCTAAACTGCATGAACGCGCATGGAAAGAGAAGAAGGAGCATCTTTCTTCCGGCCACTCCTTGGATTTCTTTTCTTAGGACAGCCTCCGAGAAATGCGCAGAAGAAGAACTCTCTTCTTCCGCCTCCGCAGCAGAATTCTTTTGAGAATTTCTTACACCGCCCACTGAAATTTATTTAAGCTTTCAAAATCGGACCAAATGACGACGCCAACCTATGAAGTTTTGTGTCCCACCGGTTTTTATTATTTTTTAAAGTTATCCTATCGCACGTCAGCTACAATAACGTCACAACTCAAAATCAAAATTTTCAGTATGAGAGAAAAAAAAGCAATAAATGAAAACACTCAATCTTTAAGGAGCCTATCGAATGACATTTTAAGGGAACTGTCCGATGTTGGAAAGGAATGTTGGAATATACTCTAAAAACGATATTTTCAAAACTGAGCAAAAAATATTCAAATCCGAGTATGTCGCATAGTCGAAATGGCTCCAAATCAAAATGACTCAAGTTCGAAACATGTATAGACTCCTTTCTGAAAACATGCACAAGAATAAAACATGCTCCCATTTGAGTAGGCCCATGTTTCAAAAATGAGTATGAACTGACTTCTATGTGCTCATTTTTGAGTAAGCCCATGTTTCAAAAATGAGTTTAAACTGATTCTAATCATTTTTGAGTATGTCCAAGTTTCAAAAATGAGTATGGAGGGACCTCTATGTGCTCCGTTTTGAGTATGCCCATGTTTCAATATTCTGAGTATTTAAGAATTAAAAGTATTGGCTCGCACTATTTGAAACAAAATATATCGATTCATATCAAAATGTATCGATTTAATCAGATTTGAAAGTGTCATTTTTGTCAGTATAGGAATAATGCAAAACTAGTTTAAACTCATCTTGGTCGACTTAGGATGCAGGTTAGGTGGGGGTAACAAAGGGACACTTCAAGTGTTTTCTGCTATCTAGTGGCAGGATTTGGTACTACGGAAACGTCTATCTGCATGAATTAGATAGATTCAAACATTGCCAATCTACATATGGTACTGCCTGAAAAATGCACTGTTTTTGGGTTGTGACGTTATTGTAACCAGCGCGACGTGCGATATATATCGCAGTAGTTGATAGAACTATTTGAACATTTGTAATTTTAACTGATCGCTTGCTATGTTCAAAAGGAAATCATCCACGATTTACTTACATTATGATATATTAACCTTGATTAAGTGTTTTACAAAATAAGTTTAAAATTTCGTTTTGTAATTTACCTTCTGTAATTTTTTTTTTTTAAATCAGAGCAATATTGAGTATATATATTTTTTTTTTCGAATTCTTATTATAGGCTAATTTATATTGTGTCGATTATCTTCTATTTTAATAGTTTTATTTGCAAGAAGTTTTGTTACATATACATATATTTAAAAATTAACATATATACATATAAGCCAACAAAATTTCTATAGAATGAACATGCAAACATTCAAGTCATAAAAAATTTTGACAAAGTACAGACTAAGTAGATATGGTATTAGGCCAAAAAGATTAAAGTTCAGCCGTTGAAAGCATTAAAACATCAGTTATACTGTCTATTGGAAATGAAGCCACATTATTAAAAATATGTTATCTATTTTCTGTTTTTGATTAAGTTAATTAATGTATTAGATAATATATATATATATATATATATATATATATATGTGTGTGTGTGTGTGTGTGGAAACCAATGTGATAATCTGTGGACTGATGGCTTCTCTATAAGAGAACGGGAGTTATTAAACTCGCCTTATCCAAAATTTAAAAAATCGTGTTTTATCTATCAATCTATTCTATTGCTAAATCTTCACTGAAAAAACACTATAACCCGCAGTAAAACTAGTTTCAGCATGTATTACTGGCGTTCTAAAATCTTGGTTTACAATAAAAACCCAATGGAAGCAGTCAGAGGTTTTTCGTGATTTCCTCGAATTTGATTTTTTTTTTTTTTTTTTTTTTTATAAGGCAACTTTTGAAACTCGCGTCCTCATATGGAACGTACAGGTTAGATTGCACTTTAATAGTAGAAGTTAAATTTAAATGTAAAGGATAGAGGGCAATTTGATAAGATTTCCCAAAAGAAAGGTCATATACAAATAGCCATTTATCACAAAAACATCTTTCGGTCCTATTTCATATTATATTTTTTGCGTAGGCTAGTGAAATGAGTTTTTTACCCTTTCTGCAAGAAAAGCTTTTACAGTAATAGTTATATCACCACGGAAAAACAACTTTTACAGGAAAGTAGACAGAGCCTCTCATGAAGTAACAGTCCGTGACGACATTTTAGCAGTCAGTCGATGGGAAAAACTAAAAATCAATGTTTTAAAAAAATAACCATATATTTTTTATGTATAAAAAAATAACCATATATTTTTTATGTATAACATGCGCACCTATATTTTCAAGCTACACTTTTTTTTTTTTTTTTTTTTATATTCGTCCATCCTCCACCTTTGCGCAGAAACTTTCAAGAAAGTATTTTTTAAAAAAATTACCATATATTCCGATGTATAACGCACACCTATAATTTCAGACTACATTTTAATATTCGCTGTATTACCCGCAACTCCCCTTCGTTTTGTAAAGAGATATTTAAAAGAAATTATCATATATTCCGATGTATAACGCACGCTTATAATTTCAGACTACACTTTTTTTTAAAAAAAAGAATATTCGCTGTATTACGCGCATCCTTCTTTTTTGCAAAGAAACTTTCAAAAAGATAATTTTTTAAAAGAAATTACCATACATTCCGATGTATAACGCACACCTATAATTTCAGACTACAACATTTGGAATATTCGCTGTATTACGCGTAAACTACTCCTTTACAAAGGAAAATTTCAAAGAAATTATCATATATTCAGATGTATAACACACACCTATAACTTCATACTACAATTTTCTTTTAATATTCGCTGTAATACGCGTACCCTCCTTCTCTGCAAAAAAAATTTTTAACCGTCCTTCTCTATGCAAAAAAATTTTTTAACCGTCCTTCTCTGCAAAAGAGAAATTACCATATATTCCGATGCATAATGCAGACCTATAATTTCAGACTATATATATATATTCGCTATATTACGACGCCCTCCTTTGCACAGAAACTTTTATGTGATATGTAGTAAAAAATAAAAACTTTTAAAAGTATAATAACTACTATACATTTCATGCAATCGAACATTTTTTAAAAATAAATTAGCATAACAAAGTAGAATTTTTATTTTTCTTTTGTTAATTTTTAGTATTTTATTATCATAACCCACGCATAACGCGCACCTGTAAATGTCGATCAATTTTCTGGTATAGAAAGTACACGTTCAACACCGGAATAAACGGTAATTATATACTAGTTACAAATACATGTCTAGAAATTATAAAGACACTTGAAATTTAAATCGACTAATTTCTACGACAATTGAAGACCTGACTGAAAGAATATATGTTATGTCACATTTTTCTCAAAATTTGTCTGATTTTATGTATATGCAGGTGTTGTAATCTATCCTACTGTAAATCTACGGTAATTTAGTCTAATAAGTCTTGATAATACGCTACTTTTGTATATATTTAATATTTTAATTAATATCAATATTTAAAAATTTTAAATGTTGATAAGTTTTTCTGAGTGCGTCTAAATTACTGTAAGCATTTTAAACATGTACTAATTAAAAAGAAAATAAATCAATAAAATTTGCAGCAAAAAGATTACACTTATAGATTCACGAAATTTCACTTTTTTTTTTAACTCAACATTTTCTTTCAGTCAGGTTTTCAATTATGAAATAAAACATAGTGTGGTAGTGAATTTTTGGCTACGCAAGCATGCATTTTCAAATTTAATCATTTCCATTCAATAAACAATTCCTCCACCCCCCCCCCCCCATAGTATTAATGTATTTCTCAGAAAACATTTTAAAAATCGACATTTTGAACCAATTTTTTAGGGTGAAATTTTTTTCAGACGTATGAAAAATCTCAGGGGCGATACATAAGTAATTTTAAAAATAAGATTTTAAATGCATTTTTACGGGTCATAAAAAGGAGAAAAATGGCAAAAGACATTAGAGGTTTGCAAATAGATTAATTCATATTTTAACAGTATACAGTAGAATCTCGTTACAACGAACCTCGATTTAACGAATTTTTCAATTCAACGAATATAATTTGGATTGTAAAAAAAGTCAAATTCTATTTCAGTATAAAAATATTTTCACTTTAACGAATTATTATTATTCATTATAGCGAATTTAATCAGTGGTCTCCAGAGATTCGTTGTAACGAGATTTTACTGTATTGCATGTATTTTCTATCTTTACGATAATATGTGGCGTTTTTAAGGATGTACCATATTATATAAAATTTACATTGTTTTTGAATAGTTTATAAATGACTTTCAAATAAAGAATTCTGCACTTAATATATATTTTTAATTTTTTTAATTAGATGTAATACAGATAGCATCTCTTAAAGAATTATAACAATATATTAGTTTTTATTATTACTATTATTATTGAATTATAGCGACTCCCGAGTATAATTGTTATACCTTTGGATAAAGTGTAATGTTTTGTCTGAGAAATGACAGGAATTTGTTAGTTTGTCGATACTTCAAAATTTTCGCATACTTTTGATGAATTGAGAATTTTCTCCGCTGAATCTTTTGCACTGCGTTTTAATGAATAATAATAATAAAAGAAATGAGAACGTGAAAAGAAACACTGAACAAATTAGGAAAATTCAGCACATTTACACTGCAATATTTGATTTTACTCTTTTCTTTTCTTTTTTACATAACGATGTGTCATGAATATTAGTGTTTAACTTTCTACTGTACCTAAAAAAAAAAAAAAAAAAAAAAAATTGTGAGTAACACCAAACCAAAAAAAGGATGACGATGATTCAAACAACTTCCAGTGTTAGGACAAATCCCCCCCCCCCCACCCCTCCTTTTAAATGACGATCTTTAACTTTCGAATAACTCCCTCTTACACCCTACTTTTAAATGCGTTCCGGGTTAATTTTTGACTTCCTTCCCATGGAAATGAGTTTCTGTATTTAGACTTATACCGCAAGAAACTATGACTATTAAAAATGGGTTTCCTGTTGTACCTCGTATCAAGATAACTGTTTCCTGTTTAATTTAGTTACTGACAATATGATAGATATTAAAGTATTGAATAAACTGTTGTGGTACTATAAAAGTATAAAAAGACTTCTTAATAACATCATAAAATAAGGAATGCGCAAGGCCTTTTGAAATAATTTTCTGTTTCTTTGTCAGGAACAAAGAAGACTGGCAACAACTTAGGAAGCAGCAGCAAGACGTGCAACCACTTTGGAAGCAGGAGTAAGGCATGCAACCATTTTGGAATCAGGAGCAAGACATGCAACCACTTTGGAAGCAGGAGCAAGACGTGCATGGTTGCACGTGTTGCTCCTGCTTTCAAAGTGGTTGCACGTCTTCTTTGCGCTTGCTTTAATCTTTAAATTACATATAATTCTTTAAAAAGATGATAATACGTATTATAACAATATATTTCCTTTTTACTTAACTGTAACGACTCCCGATTATAATAATTAGTTATAATATAACTTTGGATAAAATGTACTGTTTTGTCTGAGAAATGACAGGAATTTATTAATTTGTCGATACTTCAAAAGTTTCGTATATTTTTGATGAATTGAGAACTTTCTCCACTGAATTTTTTTGCACATATACGGCATTTTGAATGAATAAAAATAAGAACATACGAGCTCGAACAGACTTGAAGACAAACACTGAACAAATTAGGAAAATTCAGCACATTTACACTGCAATATTTGATTTTCCTCTTTTGTTTTCTTTTTCATATGAATACTCTTGTTTAACTTTCTATTACACCTCGACAAAAAAATTATGAGTAACACCACACAAAAAAAGGGATGATGAAGACTCAAACAACCCCCCCAAAATGTTCGGAGAAATTCTCTCCCTCCCCTTTTCAAATGACGATCTTTAAATTTCGAATAACTCCCTTCTCCACCCTGCTTTAAAGTGTGCTGCAGGTTAATTTTTGACCCGCATCCCATGGAAATGAGATTCTGGACTTTGGCTCGGACCGCAAGAAACAATGGACAGGAAGAGGGAGACAGGAAGTAATATCCGGGTACTGGGCACGGGGCGGAAGTCGTTTGGCTCTCCGTGTCTCCCTGCTCTCCACTTGGCGACTGATTCATCTCCGTGTTCCTCTCTCCAAGATATCCGGTCCTCCGAAGTGGAACACAAAGAGACAGGTATATTTGCATTAGCCCTCCTCTGTCTATCTCAGCTATTTTGAGGAATAGGCAGGTGGAGGTGGTGTAGGAGGAGGAGGAGGAGGTGGATACGGAGGCGACCGAAGGACATTGTCTGCGAAGATGATCTGGATTGCGATGAAGAATGTTTGGTTGATGGACTTTCATTTATGACCAGTCACTGCCATTATTTACTTGATGTATTCTGAGAAAATCGATGTATTCAAAACAGGGTTCAGTGATATATATCAATGGATATATATGCCATGATATTTTGGAAATAGAAGTTCGATATTTTCATATACTTTATATTTATATATTATATTAGTATACCAGATCGTCAAGCTTTAGTAATAATTGGAAAGCAATATTAGTATAGATTTATATTTCCTTTTAAAAAATGATTACTGATAATGTATATTTTAACAGACAGTATAATTTTTTTTTAAGGAAATGGTGTTTTTTAAAGATAAAAAATAATATAAAAAAATATATACTAGCATTGCTCTTCAGAATTACTAATACCTGATGATCTGGTATACTAATATAATATATACTTTTAATACGAGCATTACAAAAACAGGATGTTCTGTTTTTAGATTATCAAAAACACTTTAAATTTATATTTATATATTATATTAGTATACCAGATCGCCAAGCTTTAGTATTAATTTGAAAGCAATATTAGTATAGATTTATATTTCCTTTTAAAAAATGATTACTGATAATGTATGTTTTTACCGACAGTATAAAATATTTTTTTTTAAAGGAAATGGTGTTTTTTAAAGATAAAAAAAAATATAAAAAATATATATACTAGCATTGCTCTTCAGAATTAATACTAATACCTGATGATCTGGTATACAAATATAATATATACTTTTAATACGGACATTACAAAAATAGGATGTTCTGTTTTTAGATTATCAAAACTACTTTATATTTATTTTCAAAATATCATCGTGTATGACAATTTTGATATTTTCAGTCAAAACAAATGTAAATGAATTTTGTTATTTCAACTGTTATTGACTGCATCATTGTGTTGGTAATGAAGTTTTAAACTAAGGCAGTGACTTTAAGCAAAATACTTTTTTTTCCCATGGTTTACATTTGAAGCTGAATTTTTAAATCTAGATCCAATAATCATTTGGACAGCCCATTGACAGATAAACTGTCTAATTTAGATAAGTTATATACAGCTTCATTAGAAAAAAATCTATTTTGGTTTAGTTCAGTTTGAACTGCACAACACGTTAGGGAATAAAAAAGCAGACAAACTTGTATTTATGTTTAAACTTTTCTATAAAAAACAGATTATTGTATATTTAAAATTTTATTGTATAAAACATATTTTCTTGATACTAAATCCTATAGTTTGCGTTTTGTAAGTGTAAAAAGCAAATCGTGAGTAGATGATAAAAGAGAGTTCTACGCCAGCTGCACGGCTGCACCGGAAGTTGAAGGTGAAGTTCAAGGCTTTAACGGGCAGCTTTTTTATTTTTAAGCAAGATATTTTCAAAAATATCAAAAATATCTCAGATATTTTGATATAATTCAATATTTCCAAAATAGTCAATTTATTGATGATTTTAAATATTTTCAGACTTAATATACATTCGTAGCTAAAACATATTGCACTTAAGCTTAATAAAATATTCTAAATGTCTTTTTCCACCTTTTTTTAAAAAACTTTTTATTTATTTATTTTTACTTATGTAACAAAATTGAAGATCAACTAATTAAAAATAGACACGATAGTAGATGATAAAAGAGAGTTCTACGCCAGCTGCACGGCTGCACCGGAAGTTGAAGGTGAAGTTCAAGGTCACCGGATGTAGCAGGTGGGGATAACAGGCATGTTGAGACAGGAAGTGAACAGGAAGTGTAGATAGGAAGTTTAACAGGAAATGTGACAGGAAGTGAATGCGATAAGGGAGAGAGGGGGAGGGCTTATTTTTGTGGGGGGCTTAATTTTTTTTGTTGGTTTTAATCCTTCTAGTCGAGTGGAGTTGAGTTGTAGGAATCCTGCTATCAGAATGAATTTAGTTTGAAAGTAATATTAGCAAAATATTCGATTTTTTTTTCTCACCTGAAATAAAAATTTTATTTGCTAACTAACACCTAATATAAAAATGGAAATCTTTCTGACTTTGTTTTACTTTATAAAAGTTTAACGTGAAATTTATATTAGGACTGGAAACGCGACAGGAAATAAGATCGGAAACGGGATTAGACATGTTTATTTATTTATTTATTTTCCAAAAAGGGTTTTCAGGAAGCAGTAAACATGTTTTGGGAACATGTTTGGGAGCGTGTTGCAACAGGACGGGTAGTTTAAAAGACCGGAAGTGATTAAGATGAGAGAGATAAAGAAGGTGCATGATTAGACATATAGATTTTGTTCTTTGTAGAGGGTGAAATTTTATTTTTTTTTTTTATTTAAAGTGTTTTCATTTTTTTTAATTTAATTTATTTAAAGCGTTTCAAATTATTTATTTATTTATTTATTTATTTATTTATTTTTTTTTGTAGTGGTTTACGTATTATTTAAATTTTTAGTGACATTAGAACCTGCAATTTTCTGTATCACACATGTCTTATCTTAGGTTACCAAGGACGTGTGTGTGTGTGTTGTTATCTCTTTAAATGCGAGAGATGGGGACTTCAGACCTGCGTTGAGATATCTTTATCATAGTTTTAATGAACTGCAGGAAATTGTCTTTAGCTATTGAGTAATTCGCGAGTTTTGGTTTAATATGAATGCTATTACATCTGTTTGTTTAATTTACAAGCACATTTCTCTTACAACATTCTGTCAACAGATCATTTCCATATTCGAAATAATAATTTAGAAAGAAAATTTTTATATGAAAATGCTATGAAATGTCATTTATAGAGATTGACAAAAATAGCATGCTTGATTCTTTCTTGTATTAACCTTATAATCATTTATTTTAGAAATATAGGTTTATAGTTTTGTTACGAAAAATAACGTGTTTACATATTTTAAAAACGAAAGCAAAGTGTTTTTTACAAATGTAACTATAAGCTATACACCCACGCATTTGTGTTATTGAATTAAATTACAATGCTTAATATTGTATTCACTGTACTATTTTCCTGCAAAAGCCGTTTCACAAACTTGTGTACTGAAATTAATGTGGCATTTTTAGGGAAAAAATTAATTCAAGTCTTTGTGACTAATCTTTCAAAGGAAAAAAAGATTTGTCATACTTTCTCTTACATTATATCTTCCATTTTTAAGTTTACAAATTTGTGGAGTAACTTAAATAATCGTTTTTATGCTAATTAAACAATATATTTTTTAATTATATGTTTGTTTTTTTAATTAACTTGTAATAGCTTCTTTTTTTTCTTTTTCTTAAAAGGGTACTGTAGAATAACTTATGTCACAAATACTACATCCTTCTTTAGTTAAATATGTTTCACTTAAGACATGACAAAGTCTCTTAGAAACATTTCATTTTGGAGTTAAGTGATTAAACAAGAAAAATATTATTTATAAAAACACAACACATAAGACTAGCGGCTGAGAGGTTCTACTCTCAAAGCTGATAGATGGAAGGTGTTAGGTTTAAACCTCTCTCACGGTCGTCGACCTAACCGTTCGAAGTTTTCTTCGAAACTTGTCAATATGGGTAAGAACACCTTAGAAAGACCTACATGGAGACACTTATCCCTAACGCAGATAATCAACCCTATATTTAACCAACCAGTCACAACACGCAAGACATAATCATTACATTCAGTTAAGAAGTGATTTGACGTGCAAAATTTGATTTATAAAAACATACAATATGATATATCACATTAAACATACAATTTGAACGATTTTTTCCCTTTCATATGAAAAAATTTTAACAAGAATTTAGTGACTATTTATCTTATTAAAGAGAGCGGTTATTTTGTTTAGAGTTATACGATTAAAATAAATTTTCAATAGATTTGACTTTATACAAGCAACATTTAAAAAAAGAGAATGGAATCTAGTGTTTATAAATTAACGTATTTCAATTTTACAAATACTTCACACACCCCTCTTTTTCCCCTATTTTGGTAGACTTTATACACATAAGACATAAAAGATGTTTTAGAATACATCATTTAGAAATTAAGCAACTTGATAAGTAAAATAATTATTTATAAAAGCAATAGATACGAAAGTAATAAATATTTCTACTTACAAATGTACGAACTTCTGATAGGTAAGACCTTCTCAATCATTGTGCAAGAATTAAGTGGTGGTTGAGCTTATAACATTATAGGATGAAATAATCACGTGACGTATTTTTAAACCAATAAAATATTAGTATTTTAAACCAATAAAATGTTAGTATTTTTACACGAGCGCCCTCTATCATTATATAAATTTCAATGAAATGAGTTCATAACATTATACTGTCCCTTCTCATCGGTGTAATAGGTTGCATTTTTCGTTTAAGTTAGTTTTTTTTTTCATTTAAGCTATTATGGAATGAGTTATGAATTCTTATGTTCATGATCTAACCAACTTGAAGTGTCAACCCTCATCATCAGAATTAAATAATCAAGAGATGGATTCTACAATTTTATCCAAAGAAGGACCCGTTTCGAAGTATGGCGTGAAACCCACCTCATCAGGACTAAAGAAAGAGTTTGTGTGTTTTACTTGTAACAAAGATTTTTTCCGAAAGGATCATTTAAAACAACATTTGATGACCCATTCAGGAGAAAAACCTTTTGTGTGTGTCATCTGTCGAAAAGCTTTCTCTAGAAAAGCTCTTTTGAATCGCCATAAATTGTCTCATTTAAAAGAACCTACACAACATAAGTGTGGTGATTGCAACGAACTGTTTTCAAGAAAGTACGACTTATTGAAACATGAAAAGATTCACAAATCACCCAAACAATATAAGTGTATTAAATGCAATGAACTGTTTTCGAGAAAGTACGACTTATTGAAACATAAGAAGATCCATAAGCCCCGAAAGCAGTATAAATGCATCCAGTGTAGTGAAATATTTAATCGGAAATATGATTTATCACGTCATATAGACACCGCGCACAAAGTACTACCCAAAGTTGTCAAATCGACATCTTTAAAAGATTCGTTATATGAAAAAGTGAAGCATTTTAAAAGACAAAATGCTTTAAATGTATTTACTAAAACTGTAATAAATTCTAATGAGGAGAATGATCAAGATTTTCACACGTTTTTTAACAGTATTCGGTCGGACGTTTTGAATGAATTAAATTATCAGATAGAAGTAAAAAGGTCAATGAAATGGTTGTTGTAAGCCGCCAAACACCGGACGGTGATATAGATACTATCACCCCATATTTTCATTCAAGAACTGTACTGGAATTGACGAATCAAAACATACCTGTACATGTTGAGGATGCCTTTACGAAAATTATTAACTCTTTTGAGAAATTCACTCAACAAGGATCTAATTGGGCATTGCAACAAATATTAAATCTAGAACTGTCTACAGCTAAATATAGAATGGTTTAAAATGTGTGGACTAGTTTTGAAACATGTATATTCATGTTTTTGCTATTGTAGTTATTGAAAATGATAAATAAATAGTCTGACTAAAAAATCATAAGTTTTTTATTATTTTCATGGTAACTATTTTATATAAATTACTTATAACAGTTTGTCAATGCTACATAAACTACTGTTTAACATTTTGAATGTCTTAAACAAAATGGGAATGAATTTGTTGAAATTATGTAAAACATGATGAAATAAATGTGATGTATTTATTATATGTTACTTAAACTACAAGAGAATGATTGGAAATGTGTTATTTTAAATCTATGATACTTTTAATCACTAACAAGGTAAGACGTGACGTTATGAATCATCGATGGGTTTTCCTTTGAATATGTATTAATCTTACTTATTGATAAGAAAGTTGGAAAAATAGACTTAACATATTGTTAAAGGTTTTGGAAAAATGTATAGTTGGTTAAAAATTTTAGAAAATTTAACATAAAGTAACAAATTTTAGAAAATAAACGTTTCGATAAATAAAAAAATTACATTTTGGTAAACTTTACACTTAGACAATATTTTAAACTAAGGAAAAATTAGACTTAACGCATTGTTACAGTTTCTTTGAAAAATATCTAGTTGGTTATAGATTTTAGAAAATTCGACCTAACGAAATTAACACACTTAAAAATATCTAGGTTATACATTTTATAAAATAAGCAACAAATACACATTTCGATACATTGACAAAAGAAAATAATTAAGTTTAAGTAAACTTTACACTTAGACAATATTTCAAACTAAGAAAAATAATAAATTTACACTTATACAATATTTTAAACTAAGAAAAATAATAATTTTACACTTATACAATATTTTAAACTAAGGAAAATTAATAACTTTAAACATCAGACTTAACACATTGTTAAAGTTTTTTGAAAATAACACGACATTTTCAAAGCAGTGGAAATAGTATACCTGTAAAAAAATTCAACTTAGTGGAATTTAATATTGAAATTTTTTAACCGCACTCATTTAAAAAATAAAACTTTATAAAATATTCACTTTTTTTAAATAAGCAACTGTTAAACATTTTGAATGTCTTAGACAAAGTGTGAATAAATTTGTTGAAATTATATAAAACATGAAAAATTTCATAACTTTTAAAGGAAATTTTATTTTTGGTGAAATAAACTCGAGCTATTTATTGTATGTAACTTAAACTACTATAGAGAATCGATTGAAAATGTGTTACTTTTAAGCACTCACAAGATAAGACACGATGTTAGGAATTATAGATGTGTTTTTCCCCCACAATTGACGTCACTTGTAGCATATTTACTGATCAAGTCATAAAATCATAGTTCAGGGTATGTTTATGAGCACGGCGTTTAGTTGAGATTTAAGATATTTGAGAAATATAAACTACAACTTTGACTACTTTTTGAAATTTCCCCCTACATAAGAAAAAGGACATAGGAAAATAAAATGAAAAGTTGTCTTTGAATGGAATCGAACCATTATCTTTTCACTTAACAGCTGAATGCGTTGACAATTACATCACAAAGGCACTGATAACAACTGGTTGAATATATTGGGTTTCTTTTTTAAGGTTAAATTCATTTAATATTCAAGTTATTTCTTAATGATACACTTAAAAACAATAAATTAAATTAGCATTAAAAAAACAAACGATCACATTATTGTGTAAAAAAATCAAATGTTTTGAAAGTCACGAGTTAAAATTGTGGAGGGTGCGATAACTTGGAAGTGCATTGCAGAAGGGGAGTTAAATTTTTGAAGAAGTTTAATCTTAGAAGACTAGAGTAAAATTTGAAATGACTTAGAATTTAATTAGAATTTAGATGTGAACCTTTTAAAATGAAATAATAGTTTTTTTTGTATCGCCCTCTATCGGTGGGTAATGGAATTAAGAGATAATTAAAAGTTTTAACTTGGATTCGAACCCACAACAAAAATTATTTTACGGTTTGATAATTTAGGGTAGGTTTAACTAAGAAAACCATGATATTATAGTATTTAGAGATGTTTTAAGATATTCGATAAAGGAAATCATCTAAATTTTCAATTTAATTGAATGGTTTACTGCTTAAAGTACTACAAAATGAATAGAACCCGATACATAGTTTTTTTAAATTAATTATATTTTTCGAAAGGTTAAATTGACTTATTGATAAACTTAGGATTTATGTTTAAAGTGAATAAATTTGATATGTTAGGTTTACTTAATAACAGAGGGTTGAATAAGTTATTTTTTTTTTTTAAATTAAAATTTCATAAAAATAAAATTTACTAAAAGTTTTTAATGTTAAAAAAATTGTAAGTTACGTTAAAAAAGTTAACAAAAATATAGTTTAAAAAAATTAAAAGTTTACAAAAAGTTTAAAATTCTTTAAATTAATTAAAATTAACTTTTTAATTTTAACTATTGAGAGACTATAATTTAATTGTTAATCCTTGTAACCAACTGGTGCATATCAAATATCTGCACATGTGCAGAAAAAACATACACTTTTACACTAACGTGAGTTCGATTTTAAATTATTTGCTAATTTTTATACAACTCGTTTACCTTTCAGAAACAAAATAGAATTAAATACTTACCGAAAAACACGTCCACTTCTTGTGCTTTCTTTCACTAGACTAACCTATCTCCTTTAACTTTGTTAGGGGGCGCTGCAATCGACGTAGAAGTGCTACCAGTCTTCCGGTTTGTGACGTCATTTCCGGTTTGAGATAAGAATAAACTTTAAATACAAACTACACTCGCTCGGTCATTCTTCCTCCACTCTTACTTGATAGCAGTTGTTAGTTTCTTATATTGACGTGTTGAATGACGTCATCACGTGTTTGTCTAAACTTGTCCAGTCTTGTTTCTGTGCTGCACGTCTGTTTTGCTAACTCATCTCTTACTCGTCTAGACTTGTTTCGTCTGCTTTGATGATTCATCTTTTGCTTTAACTGTTTGGCCTTGCTGGTGTCAACCACCTCATGTGTTTTGTCATAGCTTGAATATACTTTACACCAATCACTTAAATATAAAAGTCTTGTCACAACTTACTTAAACTTTGATAAAAATATTAATTATTCATAAATTTTATCAAATTCTTATACATTTACTAAGTCACTTTCATTCAAAAATATGGTAAAGTCCGATTTTAAATCGAAGTCTAAGATAAATTCCCCAAATTTGTAACATTTTAACACTAATAATAAATATCGTAAACACCCTGTACATACAAGTTTTGTAAACATAATATTACTTATAGCTAACTCGATCAGTCTCATGATAAATAATATAAGAAAAAGTTAGAATAGTTCACATATTTTTGTAATTAAAAAATGTATGCACAAACACACACACACAATATCTTACAAGGTTACAATACTCAACACACAGTTCACCATACTTAAAAAAACGATTCACGATAAATTTATAAATTTAAATTTAAATATTTTATTTATAAATGAACAATTATAAATAAAAATACTTCAGTATTTTTCAAATATTTAAATTTAAATTTATAAATTTATCGTGAATCGTTTTTTTAAGTATGGTGAACTGTGTGTTGAGTATTGTAACCTTGTAAGATATTGTGTGTGTGTGTTTGTGCATACATTTTTTAATTACAAAAATATGTGAACTAACTTTTTCTTATATTATTTATCATGAGACTGATCGAGTTAGCTATAAGTAATATTATGTTTACAAAACTTGTATGTACAGGGTGTTTACGATATTTATTATTAGTGTTAAAATGTTACAAATTTGGGGAATTTATCTTAGACTTCGATTTAAAATCGGACTTTACCATATTTTTGAATGAAAGTGACTTAGTAAATGTATAAGAATTTGATAAAATTTATGAATAATTAATATTTTTATCAAAGTTTAAGTAAGTTGTGACAAGACTTTTATATTTAAGTGATTGGTGTAAAGTATATTCAAGCTATGACAAAACACATGAGGTGGTTGACACCAGCAAGGCCAAACAGTTAAAGCAAAAGATGAATCATCAAAGCAGACGAAACAAGTCTAGACGAGTAAGAGATGAGTTAGCAAAACAGACGTGCAGCACAGAAACAAGACTGGACAAGTTTAGACAAACACGTGATGACGTCATTCAACACGTCAATATAAGAAACTAACAACTGCTATCAAGTAAGAGTGGAGGAAGAATGACCGAGCGAGTGTAGTTTGTATTTAAAGTTTATTCTTATCTCAAACCGGAAATGACGTCACAAACCGGAAGACTGGTAGCGCTTCTACGTGGATTGCAGCGCCCCCTAACAAAGTTAAGGGAGATAGGTTAGTCTAGTGAAAGAAAGTACAAGAAGTGGACGTGTTTTTCGGTAAGTATTTAATTCTATTTTGTTTCTGAAAGGTAAACGAGTTGTATAAAAATTAGCAAATAATTTAAAATCGAACTCACGTTAGTGTAAAAGTGTATGTTTTTTCTGCACATGTGCAGATATTTGATATGCACCAGTTGGTTACAAGGATTAACAATTAAATTATAGTCTCTCAATAGTTAAAATTAAAAAGTTAATTTTAATTAATTTAAAGAATTTTAAACTTTTTGTAAACTTTTAATTTTTTTAAACTATATTTTTGTTAACTTTTTTAACGTAACTTACAATTTTTTTAACATTAAAAACTTTTAGTAAATTTTATTTTTATGAAATTTTAATTTAAAAAAAAATAACTTATTCAACCCTCTGTTATTAAGTAAACCTAACATATCAAATTTATTCACTTTAAACATAAATCCTAAGTTTATCAATAAGTCAATTTAACCTTTCGAAAAATATAATTAATTTAAAAAAACTATGTATCGGGTTCTATTCATTTTGTAGTACTTTAAGCAGTAAACCATTCAATTAAATTGAAAATTTAGATGATTTCCTTTATCGAATATCTTAAAACATCTCTAAATACTATAATATCATGGTTTTCTTAGATAACCCTTTGAGGGGCGGTGGTATATATTATATACCACCTAATTTTAATCTGATTCGAACCAGAAACTTTTAATTAAATTTTACTTTTTTAACTTTGACGGGTAGATGTTGAAAAATTGCTTTTCCTTATTTTGAACTAAATTCTTTCGTAAATACCGGTGTGAGTTTGAGGTTACAGGAACAAAATTGCTTGCCCCTCAAAGGGTTAAACCTACCCTAAATTATCAAACCGTAAAATAATTTTTGTTGTGGGTTCGAATCCAAGTTAAAACTTTTAATTATCTCTTAATTCCATTACCCACCGATAGAGGGCGATACAAAAAAAACTATTATTTCATTTTAAAAGGTTCACATCTAAATTCTAATTAAATTCTAAGTCATTTCAAATTTTACTCTAGTCTTCTAAGATTAAACTTCTTCAAAAATTTAACTCCCCTTCTGCAATGCACTTCCAAGTTATCGCACCCTCCACAATTTTAACTCGTGACTTTCAAAACATTTGATTTTTTTACACAATAATGTGATCGTTTGTTTTTTGAATGCTAATTTAATTTATTGTTTTTAAGTGTATCATTAAGAAATAACTTGAATATTAAATGAATTTAACCTTAAAAAAGAAACCCAATATATTCAACCAGTTGTTATCAGTGCCTTTGTGATGTAATTGTCAACGCATTCAGCTGTTAAGTGAAAAGATAATGGTTCGATTCCATTCAAAGACAACTTTTCATTTTATTTTCCTATGTCCTTTTTCTTATGTAGGGGGAAATTTCAAAAAGTAGTCAAAGTTGTAGTTTATATTTCTCAAATATCTTAAATCTCAACTAAACGCCGTGCTCATAAACATACCCTGAACTATGATTTTATGACTTGATCAGTAAATATGCTACAAGTGACGTCAATTGTGGGGGAAAAACACATCTATAATTCCTAACATCGTGTCTTATCTTGTGAGTGCTTAAAAGTAACACATTTTCAATCGATTCTCTATAGTAGTTTAAGTTACATACAATAAATAGCTCGAGTTTATTTCACCAAAAATAAAATTTCCTTTAAAAGTTATGAAATTTTTCATGTTTTATATAATTTCAACAAATTTATTCACACTTTGTCTAAGACATTCAAAATGTTTAACAGTTGCTTATTTAAAAAAAGTGAATATTTTATAAAGTTTTATTTTTTAAATGAGTGCGGTTAAAAAATTTCAATATTAAATTCCACTAAGTTGAATTTTTTTACAGGTATACTATTTCCACTGCTTTGAAAATGTCGTGTTATTTTCAAAAAACTTTAACAATGTGTTAAGTCTGATGTTTAAAGTTATTAATTTTCCTTAGTTTAAAATATTGTATAAGTGTAAAATTATTATTTTTCTTAGTTTAAAATATTGTATAAGTGTAAATTTATTATTTTTCTTAGTTTGAAATATTGTCTAAGTGTAAAGTTTACTTAAACTTAATTATTTTCTTTTGTCAATGTATCGAAATGTGTATTTGTTGCTTATTTTATAAAATGTATAACCTAGATATTTTTAAGTGTGTTAATTTCGTTAGGTCGAATTTTCTAAAATTTATAACCAACTAGATATTTTTCAAAGAAACTGTAACAATGCGTTAAGTCTAATTTTTCCTTAGTTTAAAATATTGTCTAAGTGTAAAGTTTACCAAAATGTAACTTTTTTATTTATCGAAACGTTTATTTTCTAAAATTTGTTACTTTATGTTAAATTTTCTAAAATTTTTAACCAACTATACATTTTTCCAAAACCTTTAACAATATGTTAAGTCTATTTTTCCAACTTTCTTATCAATAAGTAAGATTAATACATATTCAAAGGAAAACCCATCGATGATTCATAACGTCACGTCTTACCTTGTTAGTGATTAAAAGTATCATAGATTTAAAATAACACATTTCCAATCATTCTCTTGTAGTTTAAGTAACATATAATAAATACATCACATTTATTTCATCATGTTTTACATAATTTCAACAAATTCATTCCCATTTTGTTTAAGACATTCAAAATGTTAAACAGTAGTTTATGTAGCATTGACAAACTGTTATAAGTAATTTATATAAAATAGTTACCATGAAAATAATAAAAAACTTATGATTTTTTAGTCAAAGACTATTTATTTATCATTTTCAATAACTACAATAGCAAAAACATGAATATACATGTTTCAAAACTAGTCCACACATTTTAAACCATTCTATATTTAGCTGTAGACAGTTCTACATTTAATATTTGTTGCAATGCCCAATTAGATCCTTGTTGAGTGAATTTCTCAAAAGAGTTAATAATTTTCGTAAAGGCATCCTCAACATGTACAGGTATGTTTTGATTCGTCAATTCCAGTACAGTTCTTGAATGAAAATATGGGGTGATAGTATCTATATCACCGTCCGGTGTTTGGCGGCTTACAACAACCATTTCATTGACCTTTTTACTTCTATCTGATAATTTAATTCATTCAAAACGTCCGACCGAATACTGTTAAAAAACGTGTGAAAATCTTGATCATTCTCCTCATTAGAATTTATTACAGTTTTAGTAAATACATTTAAAGCATTTTGTCTTTTAAAATGCTTCACTTTTTCATATAACGAATCTTTTAAAGATGTCGATTTGACAACTTTGGGTAGTACTTTGTGCGCGGTGTCTATATGACGTGATAAATCATATTTCCGATTAAATATTTCACTACACTGGATGCATTTATACTGCTTTCGGGGCTTATGGATCTTCTTATGTTTCAATAAGTCGTACTTTCTCGAAAACAGTTCATTGCATTTAATACACTTATATTGTTTGGGTGATTTGTGAATCTTTTCATGTTTCAATAAGTCGTACTTTCTTGAAAACAGTTCGTTGCAATCACCACACTTATGTTGTGTAGGTTCTTTTAAATGAGACAATTTATGGCGATTCAAAAGAGCTTTTCTAGAGAAAGCTTTTCGACAGATGACACACACAAAAGGTTTTTCTCCTGAATGGGTCATCAAATGTTGTTTTAAATGATCCTTTCGGAAAAAATCTTTGTTACAAGTAAAACACACAAACTCTTTCTTTAGTCCTGATGAGGTGGGTTTCACGCCATACTTCGAAACGGGTCCTTCTTTGGATAAAATTGTAGAATCCATCTCTTGATTATTTAATTCTGATGATGAGGGTTGACACTTCAAGTTGGTTAGATCATTAACATAAGAATTCATAACTCATTCCATAATAGCTTAAATGAAAAAAAAAACTAACTTAAACGAAAAATGCAACCTATTACACCGATGAGAAGGGACAGTATAATGTTATGAACTCATTTCATTGAAATTTATATAATGATAGAGGGCGCTCGTGTAAAAATACTAACATTTTATTGGTTTAAAATACTAATATTTTATTGGTTTAAAAATACGTCACGTGATTATTTCATCCTATAATGTTATAAGCTCAACCACCACTTAATTCTTGCACAATGATTGAGAAGGTCTTACCTATCAGAAGTTCGTACATTTGTAAGTAGAAATATTTATTACTTTCGTATCTATTGCTTTTATAAATAATTATTTTACTTATCAAGTTGCTTAATTTCTAAATGATGTATTCTAAAACATCTTTTAAGTCTTATGTGTATAAAGTCTACCAAAATAGGGGAAAAAGAGGGGTGTGTGAAGTATTTGTAAAATTGAAATACGTTAATTTATAAACACTAGATTCCATTCTCTTTTTTTAAATGTTGCTTGTATAAAGTCAAATCTATTGAAAATTTATTTTAATCGTATAACTCTAAACAAAATAACCGCTCTCTTTAATAAGATAAATAGTCACTAAATTCTTGTTAAAATTTTTTCATATGAAAGGGAAAAAATCGTTCAAATTGTATGTTTAATGTGATATATCATATTGTATGTTTTTATAAATCAAATTTTGCACGTCAAATCACTTCTTAACTGAATGTAATGATTATGTCTTGCGTGTTGTGACTGGTTGGTTAAATACAGGGTGATTCATAAAAGATGGGCAGAACTTTAAGGGGTTATAGTACACTTAAAGACAAATAATATTAAATAGGAGACTAAGGGTCCCAGACGTATTCCCAAGGAGATAGGGGGCATTAAAGTTTAGGGTCCGAAATTTCAAATGATTATAAAACATGGAAAAATTGGTCGATTCGTTTGCGGTTTTTGCAAAAAATTTTCTTTATGCCAGTATTTTCTTGAAATAAAATTTTAAAGTTCAATTTCAAAAAATGCCGATAGGGGGCGCTTTAGACTTTGGAGTAACAAACAACTATTTTTTAACGTTATTTTTTGTATTTCTTTAAATGATTTCGAAAGCTTAGACTTAAACTTAAATTTTGATCTAAAAATCTGAGTCCTAACGAGTAGTTAAGTAGCGTAAACTGAAATTTGAAATTTGAAACCCTTCTCCCCCCAGAACAAAAATCAGTTATTCCCGATCTTTGTGTCGTAGATTAGGCTCTAACTACTGCCGCGTTTTGCTAAAATTATTCTTTATGTCAGTATTTTCTTGAAAATAAATTTTAAAGAAAATTTTCAAAAAATTCCGATAGAGGGCGCTTTAGACTTTGGAGTAACGAACAACTATTTTATACCGTTATTTTTTGTGTCTCATTAAATGCTTTCTAAAGCTTAGACTTAAATTTTCAGCCCAAAATCTGAATCGTTAGACGTGGTTAAGTTTCTGGGGAGAGGGGTTTGAAATTTCTACTCCTGAGCACAGTTCAGTTTACCATGTCCACACATTGTGTGCTGTGATACGAGGTAAAAAGACACAAATTAGGATTATGTTACCAAAGCATATTTATTAACATGTAATCACAATAAATGTTCAAAATTGTGACCACCAGAGGTTATGCACGCAGAACAACGGCGACGAATGGAACGGCGAACATTCGCGAAAACATCAGGCTTTTCGAGCACTTCCCCTACAGCGGCGGAAAGTCTGGCGACCAGTTCCTCGGGGGATTCAATGGGTGTCTCATACATAAGAGCCTTCAATCGTCCCCAAAAAAAGAAATCGAGGGGTGAAAGATCTGGCGAGCGAGCAGGCCAAGCAACAGGACCACCTCGATCAATCCATCTGTTCGGAAATGTGATGTCCAGATAGTTGCGGACGTCTCGTACGTAATGGGCTGGCGCTCCATCGTGCTGGAACCACATGACCCGCCGGATGCGTGGAGGAACAACGTTTAACAGGTCTGGCAGCACATGTTGCAGAAATGTGAGGTATGTTTTACCGTTGAGGCGTTCAGGAAGAAGGTACGGTCCGATTAGGTGGTCTCCGAGGATTCCTGCCCAAACATTGATGGAAAAGCGTCTCTGATGAGCATGTGGATACGTAGCATGTGGATTGACATCCGCCCATACATGTGCATTGTGTGTGTTAAATGTACCTTCACGTGTGAAGGTACATTCATCGGTGAAAAGCACAGTTCGTCCAAAATGTGGATTTAGCGCGTTCTGCTGCAGAAACCAGCGGGCGAATTCAATACGATTTGGATAATCCCCTGGAGACAGTTTCTGGACTCGTTGCACATGAAACGGGAGCAAATGTTCATCCTTCAGTACCCTCCAAGTCGTGGACTGTGAGGTATCCACCTGGCTAGCCACTGTTCGTGTACTTGTACTTGGTTGCGCCGCTACTACATCCAGAATGGCTTCTGCAACAACTACTGATTCGTCCTTTTTTGCACGACCTGCATTCGACCGGGAAGCGAGAAATGATCCCGTCTCACACAACTGTCTGTGCAAGCGCTCGAAAGTTTTGCGGTTAGGCAACCGCCTGTTAGG
Source organism: Maratus michaelseni (assembly GCA_963931845.1). Classification (NCBI taxonomy): domain Eukaryota; kingdom Metazoa; phylum Arthropoda; class Arachnida; order Araneae; family Salticidae; genus Maratus; species Maratus michaelseni. The sequence continues at coordinate 284,689,447 of OZ007597.1, forward strand.
AAATCGCTCTCCGTACATTCGTTGTGCCTCTGCACCATTTCCATCTGCCGCTCCGTAAATTAAATGCATCTCAGCCTTTTCCTTATTCGTGAAGGGAACCATCTTCCGATTCATTACTACAGCGACTTACACTTGACTCACCGTTCAGTGGTTTTTATGCCTGAATCGTGTCGAAATTTTGCATACGTGTCCTTCTTCTTCCCCATTTGACATTTGCATACTTTCTGTTTCCTTCTTCACCCGGTGACTAGCGTCAGGAATGGAGCTTTAACGTTTGCATGAGCGACGTTTCCAACTGTGCCAGTGCCTTTATGAGTGAATTCCGAATATGCAGTCCTTGACGAAAGTTGTATTTTTGCCTCGTATCACAGCACAGAATCGTTGGGCATGGTTAAGTAGTGCAAACTGAACTATGTTCAGAAGTTGAAATTTGAACCCCCTCCCCTCGCTACTGAACCACGCTCAGCGATTCAGATTTTGAGCTGAAAATTTAAGTTTAAGTCTAAGCTTTAGAAAGCATTTAATGAGACACAAAAAATAACGGTATAAAATAGTTGTTCGTTACTCCAAAGTCTAAAGCGCCCTCTATCGGAATTTTTTGAAAATTTTCTTTAAAATTTATTTTCAAGAAAATACTGACATAAAGAATAATTTTAGCAAAACGCGGCAGTAGTTAGAGCCTAATCTACGACACAAAGATCGGGAATAACTGATTTTTGTTCTGGGGGGAGAAGGGTTTCAAATTTCAAATTTCAGTTTACGCTACTTAACTACTCGTTAGGACTCAGATTTTTAGATCAAAATTTAAGTTTAAGTCTAAGCTTTCGAAATCATTTAAAGAAATACAAAAAATAACGTTAAAAAATAGTTGTTTGTTACTCCAAAGTCTAAAGCGCCCCCTATCGGCATTTTTTGAAATTGAACTTTAAAATTTTATTTCAAGAAAATACTGGCATAAAGAAAATTTTTTGCAAAAACCGCAAACGAATCGACCAATTTTTCCATGTTTTATAATCATTTGAAATTTCGGACCCTAAACTTTAATGCCCCCTATCTCCTTGGGAATACGTCTGGGACCCTTAGTCTCCTATTTAATATTATTTGTCTTTAAGTGTACTATAACCCCTTAAAGTTCTGCCCATCTTTTATGAATCACCCTGTATAGGGTTGATTATCTGCGTTAGGGATAAGTGTCTCCATGTAGGTCTTTCTAAGGTGTTCTTACCCATATTGACAAGTTTCGAAGAAAACTTCGAACGGTTAGGTCGACGACCGTGAGAGAGGTTTAAACCTAACACCTTCCATCTATCAGCTTTGAGAGTAGAACCTCTCAGCCGCTAGTCTTATGTGTTGTGTTTTTATAAATAATATTTTTCTTGTTTAATCACTTAACTCCAAAATGAAATGTTTCTAAGAGACTTTGTCATGTCTTAAGTGAAACATATTTAACTAAAGAAGGATGTAGTATTTGTGACATAAGTTATTCTATTCTACAGTACCCTTTTAAGAAAAAGAAAAAGAAAAAAAAGAAGCTATTACAAGTTAATTAAAAAAACAAACATATAATTAAAAAATATATTGTTTAATTAGCATAAAAACGATTATTTAAGTTACTCCACAAATTTGTAAACTTAAAAATGGAAGATATAATGTAAGAGAAAGTATGACAAATCTTTTTTTCCTTTGAAAGATTAGTCACAAAGACTTGAATTAATTTTTTCCCTAAAAATGCCACATTAATTTCAGTACACAAGTTTGTGAAACGGCTTTTGCAGGAAAATAGTACAGTGAATACAATATTAAGCATTGTAATTTAATTCAATAACACAAATGCGTGGCTGTATAGCTTATAGTTACATTTGTAAAAAACACTTTGCTTTCGTTTTTAAAATATGTAAACACGTTATTTTTCGTAACAAAACTATAAACCTATATTTCTAAAATAAATGATTATAAGGTTAATACAAGAAAGAATCAAGCATGCTATTTTTGTCAATCTCTATAAATGACATTTCATAGTATTTTCATATAAAAATTTTCCTTCTAAATTATTATTTCGAATATGGAAATGATCTGTTGACAGAATGTTGTAAGAGAAATGTGCTTGTAAATTAAACAAACAGATGTAATAGCATTCATATTAAACCAAAACTCGCGAATTACTCAATAGCTAAAGACAATTTCCTGCAGTTCATTAAAACTATGATAAAGATATCTCAACGCAGGTCTGAAGTCCCCATCTCTCGCATTTAAAGAGATAACAACACACACACACACGTCCTTGGTAACCTAAGATAAGACATGTGTGATACAGAAAATTGCAGGTTCTAATGTCACTAAAAATTTAAATAATACGTAAACCACTACAAAAAAAAAAAAAATAAATAAATAAATAAATAAATAAATAATTTGAAACGCTTTAAATAAATTAAATTAAAAAAAATGAAAACACTTTAAATAAAAAAAAATAATAAAATTTCACCCTCTACAAAGAACAAAATCTATATGTCTAATCATGCACCTTCTTTATCTCTCTCATCTTAATCACTTCCGGTCTTTTAAACTACCCGTCCTGTTGCAACACGCTCCCAAACATGTTCCCAAAACATGTTTACTGCTTCCTGAAAACCCTTTTTGGAAAATAAATAAATAAATAAACATGTCTAATCCCGTTTCCGATCTTATTTCCTGTCGCGTTTCCAGTCCTAATATAAATTTCACGTTAAACTTTTATAAAGTAAAACAAAGTCAGAAAGATTTCCATTTTTATATTAGGTGTTAGTTAGCAAATAAAATTTTTATTTCAGGTGAGAAAAAAAAATCGAATATTTTGCTAATATTACTTTCAAACTAAATTCATTCTGATAGCAGGATTCCTACAACTCAACTCCACTCGACTAGAAGGATTAAAACCAACAAAAAAAATTAAGCCCCCCACAAAAATAAGCCCTCCCCCTCTCTCCCTTATCGCATTCACTTCCTGTCACATTTCCTGTTAAACTTCCTATCTACACTTCCTGTTCACTTCCTGTCTCAACATGCCTGTTATCCCCACCTGCTACATCCGGTGACCTTGAACTTCACCTTCAACTTCCGGTGCAGCCGTGCAGCTGGCGTAGAACTCTCTTTTATCATCTACTATCGTGTCTATTTTTAATTAGTTGATCTTCAATTTTGTTACATAAGTAAAAATAAATAAATAAAAAGTTTTTTAAAAAAAGGTGGAAAAAGACATTTAGAATATTTTATTAAGCTTAAGTGCAATATGTTTTAGCTACGAATGTATATTAAGTCTGAAAATATTTAAAATCATCAATAAATTGACTATTTTGGAAATATTGAATTATATCAAAATATCTGAGATATTTTTGATATTTTTGAAAATATCTTGCTTAAAAATAAAAAAGCTGCCCGTTAAAGCATCGATAAAGCTCGAGTTTTGTTCTTAAAGAAACGTGAGAATACATTTTCTATAAATTTATTTATTCAAAATTTGTTTACCTTATTCTTTATTTTTATTTTTACTATAATTATAAAAATAAAAGTAAATTACGTTTAAACTACGTTTAAAAATAATTATAAAAATATATATTTTTTTTAACGGTGTTTATAAATATCGGTCAATGGGGCAAGAACTCGGAAAACACAGTACTTAATTTAAAATAATAATAATAAAGCAAATTTAAATTTGAGAAATGTATAAGTCAGCTTTTATTTACGCGCCAAAATGATCACCTGAAAATGTCATGTTTTTAACACTTTCCAACATAGTTTAAAAATGTTTATCAATTGGGTTCCTCTGTCTGTCCGTACTCTTAACTCTCGTAAATATACTCGGATTGTTAAAAAAATTTTATGTTATTGAAGTTCACAATAAAATGTTAGGTACTGAGAATTAAGTGGGTAGTACTTATGGCTTATTTACAAAGACACGCAAAAGAATTACATTACATTATGGGGGAAAATTGTATCCCGTGCATTTTAATGATGTTTCAATTCTTCAAACAAAAAGAAATTGATATGCATCACTGATGCGGACTAAAAAATGCTTTCTGACAAGAGTATGGAATAAGTAGCATTTATGGTTCTTTTACAGAGGTGCACAAAAAAATTCCATTACGTTACATTACATTATGATCTATAGGGGAAAATCGTTTGCGACCAATTTTAATGATTTTATGATACTTCAAACATAAAAAAAAAGATAATTAAGTTACGCTACAAAATTTTTTCTATAGATTAAGGAGTGCGCAGCATTTATCTTCATTTACAGAGAAACACAAAAGAATTCAGTTAGAGAATGGACTGTGATCGATTTAATTGTATGAAAACATTAAATTTCTTAATCATATATATTATTTGTTGTTAACATCCCTTTTCCTATGAATTTACGAAACGTACAACAACAAATGAGGCATCACACGAAAGGTTTTTCAACTGCCTTCTGACATAATACACTCGCATTTCGTTAAAACATGTTTGATTAAAAATTGCTGTTAATTAAAAATTAAATCGACCTTGTTTTCATAAATGAAAGGTAATCTCAAATCAATGTTGGCACAAAAACAAAATACCGCATTATAGCATGCTCAACAATGATTCCTTAAAAGATACTAATTATGTATTATATCTAATTAAAAATATATATTAAGTGCAAACTTTCTTTATTTGAAAATCAATTATAAAAAAAAAAAATGTAAAAAAAGAAAAAGTGTTATGTCGCCACACGACTTTATTTTACATTTATGATTAAAAAGAAAAATTGAAATTAAAATGTTTAGAAGGAAAGACACCATCGATCGTTCGAAGTAGTGGTATTTCACATGTAGCCTAAAAGGTATGCTACATGTGAATAATTGTTATAAGATTAAATTTTATTTTTTATGTATACAATTTATTTTTTTAGTCATGTTTTTCCCGAAGCGGATGACGTCATCCTCTAATACAGTTAAAATACTATTGTTAATTTTTTTTTTCTCGCGCGTGCCTTTTGCTATCTTCGATCAGTTTTTACTATAACTTTGACGGAATCAGTGAGACGATATTTTGGCTTGACACGTGTTGTTTGCAGATCTTTTTATCCTTAATTTTTCTTTAGAAGTTTAAACCTGCATCTAAAAAATACGAAATATTGCTAAAAAATATTAGACTGCAGTGCGAAATTATCGCACGGATCCGCATAGGTACTGTTAGTGTTGAAAAGTTTTTCCATAGTCGATGCCTAATGCATAATTTTTCGTTCTTATTTACATATTAAAATGAATCTGTGAATGTGTCAAATTTTTGGTATGTTAAACGAAAAAAAAAAAAATAAATAAATAAATAAATAATTACACATTATATATATATATATATATATATATATATATATATATATATATATATATATATATATATATATATATATATATATATATATATATATATATATATATATATATATATTGTGAATAGCCTTATAGAACATTAAACCTATAGATTCTCTCGAAAAAACTTCTCTAAATGGAATTACTATTCTTTATGAATATTTATGTCGCGTCGTTGCGGTTAATTTCACATTCAATATAATCATAAAACAACCATCTATATGAAAACATATACTATGTACATTAAATATAATGCATTATATATTTCTGAATTAAAACGATCCATGTCAACAATTTACTGAATAAATTTTAACCATTGATATAATTCATTCATTTCAGATAAGCGAAAGTAGTTTTTCTTTTCTTAAAATAAATTTTCTCTCGGTAAATTTTATAATGAGTCATTTCTATTAAATAATGTTATTTTATCAACGCTCAGTTTGACAATTAATGCTGCGATCAACCCATATCAATGGAGGTTTACATTTAGATCTTTTGAAATAGATTACCGATTAAATTAAATAACCTTATAAATAAGAATTTTTTCCTGTTAAATGTAATTTCTTTGTTTTACGATTTATCATCATTAGTAAAACAATTTTAGAAGTTGTATATTGTCAAGTAAATATTGTTCCAGTGCCCCCATGCACATTACAGTATATAGTATTATAACAAGCCAATTTGGAAATTGCACGTCAAACGTGACAAATGAGGTGCGTTCGTACTATAACTCGTTTTATAAATATTCTGATCTTTGTGCAATATAGCTGTTGCACTCTTATGCAAAAATGCATGAATACAAAATTTATTTTTAGGTGCAGATTTTCATATTATAGATACTAATTTTATTTCATGAAATCAAGTTTCAATACACTTTTTACAAGCAATTGATTACAATTCTGTTGCATTAAAATTATGCTATGCGCCAATATCCAATACAAGACAATGTAAAAAAAATAAATCATCGTTATTATTTCAGTGAAATGAATTATATCGTCTGTTATTATGATATGATTAACTTCCGTAATAACATTTTGCCGACTTAAAATGCTTTTATTTTATCTTTTGTTGACATTAACAGAAAATTCCAATGGGAAACATAAGCTTAGATTTGGAAATTTCAGAACTTTAAATCCATATTTAGATTCTTTTATCTATTTAATATCTGACGGAGAAACCTTTTTATGCCATTAATAATCTCCACGTGTTGTGAACGATGGAAAGAACACTTAGAACATGTTAAAAACCAGACCCCAATTAAACTCTAGTACCTCAAGTGATGACCGCAGCTGGAAACAAACTGAATAAAACCAGATGGACCTTATGTCGAAACCAATCAACTAAGAAATACTCCAGACTTCCTCTTCAACGTTCAATATTATACCGCGCGCGTGAACTCAATAACAAACTTTCTCAGTATCTAAAATGTAACCGCACAGTGAAGACGTCCGTGTAAATACAATGTATATATCTCAAATATAATGTAAAATTGGAACATTTTTAAGCAGTCTCCAAACGCGATATGAATGTATAAATGTAGCCAAGAACTTCAATAATAATATTATATTCAAACAAAATGAACATCTACTTACTACACGCCAATTTGTGATACTGCTACTAATATTACTTCTTATTCCAATACAGCGACACGATGATGATTCAAAAGAATAAGTATTTGGATAATACTGTGGATTAATTCTTAGCGCGAAGGCAAATTTCAGGTAAGCTGAACTAACCTTTTTTACTATTATCAAAAAATGAAAATGAAAATATGAAGACTGATATAACAATTTATAAAGATAGAAAGTTTATGCTACCGAAGGTTTCTAACAATATTTCTAAGGAAACATCTATCCATAAAACTATCGGAGATTATGGGATTGCTATAATTAAACAATTTTAATATACAAATACGGTTTTTAAATTCAGTCATACGGAAATAATAGGACTCCCTCTTAATTAGGATGTAATCGCCCTGGCAACCTACAATCATGACCTATCATGATGAGTTAATTATGTGTTATAGGATTTCATAGAATGAAGAAAACTTTTATGAATATCTTTTTAAGTTTGGATTCAATTTTCATAAAATTTGAAATGACTCGACAAAATTCGGCAACGATTGTATACATTGAATGTAAAACCATTCGGTTGGATAGTTTTTGCGCTGTTATATGCAGACAGACGGACCGACCAAACGACGACTATAGGTGCTACGTATTTGTAGAATTACGGACGCATCTAAAAATTAGAAAATTAAGATTTCTAATAGGATTCATTTCCGTAATAATATAAGTACATTTTAAGTTGGCAACATTTTAAAATTAAAAACTTTAAAAATATACTAAAACTTTAATTGCTTAAAAGACGTCAAATATCAATTTAAAAAAAACAATAAAATACCGACATGTTTCGATTGATTCAATCAATCATCATCAGAACACATAAGAACCACAAATTACAATGTACACAAAAACTGGAATGTAAGATCAGTCCCTAATAAAGTGAAGATACAATGCCCTCTATACAGATATAGCCTACCAACAATCGGCGTTAAAATTATAGAGGGCATTATATCTTCACTTTATTTAGGGACTGATCTTACATTCCAAGTTTTGTGTACATTTTATTTGTGGTTCTTATGTGTCCTGATGATGATTGAGTGAATCAAACGAAACATGTCACTATTTTAATGTTTTTTTTTTTTTTAAATTGATATTTGACATCTTTTAAACAATTAGTGTTTCAGTATATATTTTTAAAAATCCCTGACGGCTCGGTCTTCAGGCACAGATAGATTTCGAAGACGACACCGTGGGGCGCCTGTTTATTCGGAATTGCAGAAGAGGAACATTTTTGGCATGATCCGACAGTTGGGACCGCCCACTTCAAAATCTACTTGTGCGTGTAGGCGAAGCCAGCAAGGTTTTTTATTTTTTTATTATTTATTTTTTATGGCTGTAAGAGTTTGTCCTATAAAAAAACATGTCAATATAACAGTTGTAGATAATATTAAGAAGATTTATAATAAATTTAAGCGGATTTGATATCTTGTGAATGGACGAAGTTATGAATTTTTTTCCTTCTAAAACCCCTATTTTTCCCCCCTTGGGGGCATTTTTAATGAAATCAAAAATCTGTCCTACATAAATTTTTGGCCCTTTTCCTAGAAGTAATAAAAACTTTAAACGGATTCCATATGTATCATAATTAAGATGTTTTTTTTTTTTGTTTTTTTGTTTTTTTCACAAAAAGTTCTCCCGCATTTCCCCTGGTTCGATTTTGTCCATTAACGAACTTGACCTTGATTTTATGTATCAGTTTGGAAGAGATTTATGCAGAATTATGGAAGTTATTGGGTCCACAAAAAAGTGACATAGATAGATAAAGTTTTGAACTGGGGGTGGTTTTGGGTTCTAGAAGTCATGATCGGTGTAGATCTGCAAACATTTTTCAGAAATTCCAATTTAGGGGAGAATGTAATAGGTAGTATTTCTTACGAAATCTACCAAAAAATTGAGATATACTTTATGGTGATGAATATTCAGACAATGAGATAATGCTAAAACTTTCGGTTTCTTAACTAGTCATTATGTGGTTGAACATTCTGTATAAGAAAAATGCATTTTTCATTTTTGATATCCACTCATTTGAAATGTTTGACTTGCGTCACTTTAATGTTCAACGGCGGATATGTCTGCGCATCTAAGGAAGGAGAAGAACATCTTCGTCGGACCCTCTCTTTTGTTCTTTTACCTCAGGTAACTCCTTTTTTCCAGGATGCGCATCCTCAGAAGGAGAAGTCCGTTTCTTCTCGACTCTGGAGCAGACTTCTTGGGGATTCTTGACTCCACCTTCGCTTTTTCGGGAGATATTTTCCTCCTTTTATTTTCTGAACGCGCAGGGTGGTTCTTAAGGCATTCGGAAGTCTCAGATTCGATATTCTCTCTTTTTTTTTTTCCCTATGGGAGCCTTCATATGTTAACCAATATTGAACATATTAAATTTGGTATAAAGTTATATTTCTTTTAAATGCTAAAAGGTGTAAATTAACAACATAATACAAATTAAAATAACTTTTATTAGGTTTTTTGACATGTTTCGACTCTCTCTGAGTCATTTTCAAAAACAAATGAGAATATTCCATAATTGCACGGACTATGAAGTTATTATTTCCATGTACTTTTTTAAAAATTACGCACGCTATCTTTTATTTTTACTTAGTTGTTTATTTTCATATCTGTGACCATGGAGTAACTCGAGCCACAGTTTCGGTAAATTAAAAGATGCCGCATCGCTACATATTGTACGTATTGTTACATATCGCTATATACTTTTAATTTACCGAAACTGGGGTTCGAGTTACTCCATGGTCACAGATATGAAAATAAACAACCAAGTAAAAATAAAAGATAACGTGCATAATTTTTTAAAAAGTACATGGAAATAATAACTTCAAAGTCCGTGCAATTATGGAATATTCTCATTTGTTTTTCAAAATGACTTGGAGTGGGTCGAAACATGTCAAACAACCTAATAAAAGTTATTTTAATTTGTATTATGTTGTTAATTTACACCTTTAGCATTTAAAAGGAATATATTATTACAAGGTGTTATAATTTATTATATTGTTGGTATAAGTTATTTTAAAGTTTCTAAAAAAATTATTCTAGAGTTTAGAAAATTACATCGTCTTTTTACACTCTTATTGTAAAAAGATAATGTAACTTGTCTTTTTAGGTGCGTTCCTAATTATATAAATACGTATCACCTAAAGTCGTTGTCTAGTCTGACTGTGTCTGTCTGCATATAACAGCGAAAAACTACCCAACCGAATAGTTTGAAATTTAATATATAGAATCATTTCAGAATTTTGTCGAGTCATTTCAAATTTTATGGAAATCTAATTAAAACTTAAAAAGATATTAGTAAAAGTTTTCTTTATTCTATTAAATCTTATACGTATAATCTATATGATAAAAGCCCAAATTATGTGACTAAGGAAAACAAATACGGGCTAACCACATCCTTTTCCATATATGCCAAGCGGCCATTTTTATTCAAAATTAACTTTTCGAATAAAATTGCATAAAAGTTACAATTTTAGAAAGATCGTTCAAAAAAGTTGTTTGTTTGAGAGAAAAATTACATTAAAAAAATGTATAGATTCTGAGATTACTTCAGATAAAATTAGGTTAATAGCCGAATATCTCAATCCATTAAAGTAAATAAACAAAATATTCATTCATCGTGAGTCATAGAAATATTAACCATGGAGGTAATCATTCGCAAAGCAAGATCTCCTGGGTAAATTTACTGCTCTGTCTGATGTCGAAAAAAAAAATCGCATCTGTAAACATGGCATAACGTAATAAGAACAACAACAACAAACAAACAAAAAAAGGCATCCACATTCCGTCCCTAGCAGACGATATAATTAATTTCACTGAAATAATAACGATGATTTTCTGCATAGTAAAACTAGCTATAGCACGAAACGAACGCACCTTATTTGTCACGTTTAACGTACAATTTTTCTCTTTCTTAAGGAAATTCTTTTTCTTAAAAATATACCTTTCTTCACAAAACTTTTACATCACCAAACTAAACCTTTCACAAGTTTAATCCTTTAAAAGTAAAAATCTGACTGTCCATTTTACATTTATAAAGAAAATATATGTATTTTACATTATATCTTTTTTTAAATATATAAACAAGAACCTGAATATAACGATCATTTCAAATTCACAAAATTATAACTAGACTTTTCACAAATCTATAGGTCTGTGTTAACTTTTATTCATTTTTCTAATAAAATTTATTACAGTTTAAAAATATTTTTAGTTTAATAAGATTAAAATTCATTAAAACTAAACTAGCAGCATAATCAATACAAATTTAATAATAATTTTAATCAATACCTGATATAGACATTTTTGTTATTCTGCTACACGATAATAGACAATTTATTTAATAAATTTAACCAATTCGCTTACTTCTAATATTCGCTAATAATTAATCTGAATTATATCTAAAATTACGAATTCGTACCGGAAATTTCGAAAAGAAGAATTTTTATTTTATGTAATCACGAAATGTCTGTAATTAAATATAGTAAATATTGCTATTGGTATTTTCTGGTATGAATTCGAACTTTCTAAATAAAATAAAATTCCGGTAATTTTAACCCGGCAGTGAACATGTTAAAATAATCTAAAAAAAGAAGTCTTCCTGTCATAGAAGAAATCTTAAACACTTTAGAATTGAAATTCATTATCAATATGACAGGGAACGTATAATTTCTACACTGTAAAAAAAAAAAAAAAAAAAATATATATATATATATATATATATGTAATTTTGACAGAAAAATGTTGCATTTTTTTTTTTTTTTTTTTTTTTTACAGAAAAAATAAACTGTTTTAAAGAACATTTTATTTAAATTATTTGTTTTAAATTATTTTTAAAAAAAGCAGTTTTCCCTGTAAAAAATGTGGATTTTGTAATTTTTACAGAAAGAAAATATAATTTTTTCACAAAAAAAAAAACTTTTAAATAAAAATATGCAGACATTTTCTGTAAATTAAACTGTTTTTTTACTAGCGCTAAAATTAATAGTTTTTTTCTGTCAATTTTTGAATTTTTTTTTTTTTTTTTTACAGTTATATTACTTTTTATCTCTCTTTTCTTGTCCATTACGGTCCGAGCCAAAGTCCCGAATTTCCTTTCAATGGGATGAGTGTCAAAAATTAACCTGCAGCGCATTTTAAAGTATGGTAAGAAGGGGCTATTCGGCAGTTACGACATCTCAAAAAATTCCTTTGCTCAACAACCAAAACTTTCACACATTTTATGATTCTGGTGTATGGGATGAAACAGTCTTAACACGCAGAAGTAGCATCCGAAACGACACTTGCACCTTTCATTTCTTCCGTTATTACACTGCAAATTCACAGCACACGTTGGGAACGCATTTAGAACACTTTGATTCAAAAAAGTGTTCCACAGTTACCTTGATGTGTACTGGTTGTGTTCCCTTAATGTGTTCCGAATATGCTTCGCTATATAAAAAAAAAAATGTTCTAAAAGTGTACTGAAAATGTTCTTGCTCAGGAAATCTTAAATCTAAACTTTTTAGAACGGATTGGGAGCACTTTTGGGTACACTTGTGAAATCATCGCACGAAGAAACGCACAAGCTAATGTTAAGTCTATGGGAAGGTTCTTGGTAGATTTCTCGCTCACATTTTAATATTTTTAAATGATGTTTTTTGCATAGGATAGCTGAGGTTGATCTCTAACGTTGTTAGTTTTTACTTTTTCGATTTTGGTTCTAGTTTTTTTTATATAAGGGTACTTTCACTTTCAGAACTGGTTCCAACCGGTTCCAAATTTGAAAATGTCCGCTTATAAAATAACTGCAATCAAAAAACTAAAAAACTAACAACGTTAGAAATTGACCTCCACTATTCTATGCAAAAATAAATCATTTACAAATATTAAAATGCGAGCGAGAAATCTGCCAAGAACCTTCCCATAGACTTAACATTGCTTGCGCGTTAACAAAAGAAGCGTTCTCTGAAGTATTCTAAAAACTGTTCCAAAAAGTGCGCTTCAAAGTGTTCTAAATAAGGTGACAAAATAAGTGTTCTGAAAAGTGTATAAAGATTTGCAGTGTATACATGGTAACTATAGTATATAAACATCCTCATCCTTTTGTGGTATACAATTCGCAGGAGTTCCTGCAAGGCAAAGTACGGTTTCCGCAATATTCAATGAAGACCTTTTGCCAAGAGTTCAATGCCCAAATTCCATTTTGAGCTGCATCATTCACCAGTTTTCTACATTATGCAGCTGATTCTATTACACCCGCATGAGAGTCGGCTGACTATTCCAGACTAAATTGACCGCCGGTTTAATTCCGAATGGTCAATAATAGATGGACAATCGTATTGTTATGTAGTGACCGCAAGAAATACAAAAAAAATAAAGTTGTTCCGAAAAACAAACTTTCTACTTTGACGCATTCACAAAGTCAAGTCGTTTTCGTTCATTAAATGCATGAAATTTTCAGTTATTCTATTTCAGATACAAATAAGTCAAATTGAGTTTTTCATTTCTTCAATAAATGCATTGCATCTTAAGTTATTGGAAATTCAAGCGCTCAAATAAACCATCTGGTGGAGAAAAGACAACTTCTCTCTCTTCAGGAAAATTCCTTTTGAGCTCAATATATTACATGCATTTTTAATTTGTTCATAGTCATCATTTTTTGCACAATTTCAGATTTTATGCAATATTTGTGTTCTGTGTTTATATGACAAGGTAAAAATTATCCAAATTTGAATATCTAACACTTTCAAACGCGCTTACAATAAATAAAGATTTCAATGGCACTTTAGCATTAGTTAAATTAAAAGGACAATTTTCCTGTACCGACGGCTGCGATCAGCGCCTCTACAGGCGTTTTAAGTCCCAATAATCGATTGACTGCCGAGGATGATCTTCCCGGACTGCTGTTTTTCTAAAATCGGCTTACAACTCCAACTTAAGATTTTAGAGACGCGGATGGTGGCCACTTCTACCTATTCTCGCGATATAGTTACACTTCACACAAAGCAAAGTAAGTTTGTGTAAAATTATTTTGTTAATATATTTTATAACATTTTGTTAAAATATTTTTTTTTATTGTTAAACTTATGAACGAAAATTCGGATTTGGCTGATGTGCGAGACACCTATTAGTATTTTTAAGAACACTGTAAAAAATGTATTTTTTACAGAAAAAATTCGTTTTAAAGAAAGTTTTTTTCTTGTAAAAAAAAAAATGTGGATTTTGTAATTTTTACAGAAATTTTTTTTTTAATAAAAATATACAGATATTTTCTGTAAATTAAACTGTTTTCGATTGGCGTCAAAATTGACAGTTTTATTTTTCCGTCAATTTGAGAGATTTTTTTTTTTTTTTTACAGTGAATGAATGGATTGTGATCCTGATTTCCTGTTTATTATTTTTTTTTTTTTTTTTGTAATGTGGCTCTACCCCTTGTTGAAGTTTATCCGATGGATTTTTAATCACCCAATATAATAAATTGGTAGGTACTACATGAGAAGAAGGAACCTATATACGATGGAATACAATCCTAAGTGCAAATATTGTATGGTCCGAGCGGAAGAAATTCCATATATACAACTAGTAAATCTGCAGATCAGAGGCCTCAGCGTCAGGTCTGTAAGTCGTTTTTTAATCTCACTTTGCAGAATATTTAATATTCTGCAAACCGCAATTGAATTTTTTTTTAGGTTATATATAAGTTATATAAGATTTCTCAAAGGAAATTAACTAGTGTCATATTAAAGACACTATTTTGCAATAATATCCTAGAACTGCTATTCTTGTAATTTTTTTTTTTTTTATTATTATTATTGTGAAAAGTGCATTTCATTTCAAAGTACAATCAATTGTTCAAATGAACCTTTTATTTTCAATGAATGATGAATTTTTTTTAGTCGACTGAATTCCCACAGAAAACCATTATGACATGGAAAGAAATCTTTTGTATTTTTCAAACGAATGAATCAAATAAAACGAAAAACTACAATCTCACCAACATACCTGCCGAATAGGGAGTTAATGTGAATGCTTTTTGCAATAATTATTGCGAGACATACATATACATACATAGACGAACACTAAAAACTTTTCGACTCTACAGTAGGATTCATTTGACGTTTTGGCAGTTATACCTGTTAAGACAGAAAATTCTCTAACAAGAAGTATTTTCCCAGTTTCTAACAATTCCATTTTCAAAAGTTTCGTCGTATAATGGTGATCACTTTTTGTTAGGAAATCACCGCTGCATTTGAATACCACCTCGATTTCATATCCGCATTTTCTGCTATTTGTTCATTTAAAAAAATAAACAAATAAAATAATGATTACTGAGATACAGACATACAGGGTGGTTATAAAATAAGTATCTCTATTTGGAGCTGTCTGTAGCTTGAAGGAATAACCGGAATGAAACCAAAATCGGTACACTTACTATTCGAGAAGGGGGAAGAAGAATGGAACAATAAAAAAAATAATTGCAATGATCGCCGACAGATGGCGCTTTTGAGTGTGACATGTAATGTGTAATATTGTGTACCGTGGAGGTGTCACCAACGTCAATTACTTTACCGCATATCACAACATGTGCGAAACATCACTCCTGATGCATTACATTCCGCAGTTGAGCACGTCGTGTACCGCCTGGATTGTGTCCTCCAACAAAATGGCCATGTGGAACCTTAACATGATCGGCACCGCAATGTGAAAGCGTAGTCACATTCACTGTGACATTTTCCAACAAATTAGGTGTTCCATCTGGTTTGACACCTTAATTTTTTGTTCTTGTATTACACATTACATTTCACACTCAATAGCGCCATCTGTCGGTGATTATTGCAATTATGTTTTTTATTGTTCCATTCTTCTTCCCCTTTCTTGAATAGTAAGTGTACCGATTTTGGTTTCATTCGGGTTATTCCTTCAAGCTACAGACAGCTTCGAATAGAGATACTTATTTTATAACCACCCGGTATATTCCAGTTATTAACTCATTCACATGTGGGAAGAAAAAAAAAAAACTTGATTTTACAGAAAAAAAACTGTCAGCCCGGCAGTAAAAAAAACTATTTACGGATGTAATTTGTAATTAATACGAACTTACAGGTAAAATCTGTTAAAATAACAGAAAGCGCGTAATAAATACAGATCATTTCCGTAAAATAAAAAAGTTTTTTTCATGGCGTCCTGGGCTGAGTTTTTTTCTTTAAGTGTTACTGATAGACAATGTTATCAATTTAAAAAGGGGTTTTTTATTCAAAATATCTACCGCACTTTTTCAACAGTAATTTTCTCTTTAAGAGGCTATTTCACTCAGACGAAAACACCCGCTCGCTAATATTAATCCTATGGAGGAAATATTTGAAGATACCTTCGTTCGCATTTCAATATTTTTAAATGATTTTTTTTAGCATTGGATAGCTGAGGTCCATCTCTATGCACGCTCCTTTTTACTTTTTCGATTTTGATTACAAGTTTTTTTTTTTTTTTTAATTTATTGAGATACTTTCACTTTCGGAACGGGTTTTAAAAATAAAAGTATCCTCAATTAAAAAAAAAAAAAAAACTTGTAATCGAAAAAGTACAAAGGAGCGTGTAGAGATTTACCTCAGCTATCCAATGCAAAAAAATTCATTTAAAAATATTGAAATGCGAACGAGATATCTTAAAATATTTCCTCCATAGGATTAACATTAGCGAGCGTGTTTTTTCGTCTGAGTGAAGTAGCCTCTTAAGGACAGAGATTCCGTAATTAAATAAAGGAAAGATTACTGCTAAAAAATTGTGGTGGATGTTTTAAATAAAAAAAATAACAATTCGCGCTAAATTAGTAACGAGTATACCCGTCATGGATCAACAAAGCGTTGAGTGTATTGACAATTTCTTAAAAATAAATGCAATGTGCTGTATGTGTTGGAACTGCCGTAGCACTACAGTTATTTAGCATATGAAACGAAATTTCACATTTTATTATTACGTTATCGTAGTAGTGTATTACGGTAACTAGTATATAAACATCCTCGCCCCTTTGGAAATGCAATTCGCCGAAACTCCTGCAGGACAAAGTTCTATCTCCACAATGATCAACAAAGCCCTTTTGCTTCGAGATCAATGCGCAAATTCCATTTTGAACTGAATCATTCACAAATTTTCTACATTATGCAGCTGATTCTAATACAGCACAGCGTGCGAGTCGGTCGACTATCCCAGACTAAATTGACCGCTTGTTTAACTCCGAATGGCACATATAATAGATGGACAATCGGATTATTTTGTAGTGATCAAGAAATACTAAGTTTATAAAACAAACTTTATGGGAATAGTGTTAAATTTTTGGATGATTAACCCTCTGGCCACTTAATTTCTAGGTTTCAGTACTTAAAAAGTAAAAACGGAACCAATATAACATCACGCCTGCATGTGTCTGTCTGTCTGTCTGTCAGTCACAGGCATTTTCTCGTAAACTACGGGACGTGGAAATTTCAAAAGCTTTTTACCCACATATTTTACAGCCATTTCACAAATATGTTTCGGAAAAATTTAGAAGGGCTATTTAAGTTACTTAAAAAAAAAAAAAAAAAGTTTTTTTGTATATTACGTGGGGTATCGAGTAAATGATCTCGTAATATCAAACTCAAAAATATATGTTTTAATTTTAGGTATGATATTTTCAGAGATATCGTCGAAAACACACTGCAAAAATATGCCCCCCCCCCTACCTCCATCCCCTCCTAATTCCGAATCTACTGAAACTAAAATTATGAAAAAATTAGGGGTAGTATGAGTTTATTTAAACCTTTCAGGAAAAATACGGCGATTTTCCTAGGTAACATACTTTTTGAGAAAAACGCATTTTTCTGTTACACACAAATTTTACTTTCCGGGAGGTCAGCGGGGCAGTTGACAGGCGTTCGAGGTATCTATCGACGTGGAATCATCCAAGGATATTTGATAATGATTTTAGAAAAAAAAATGTCGGTAATTAGTCGAGATATTAAGTTACTTGAAAAAAAAATATTTTTATGTATCGTGTAGGATATCGTTGGAAAGATCGCATAACATCGAACTCAAAAATATATTTGTTTTAATTTTAGGTGTTATATTTTCAGAGATATCGCCGAAAGTATACTGAAAAAATATGTCCCCCCTCCATCCCCTCGTATTTCCGAATCTACTGAAATTAAAATTATGAAAAAATTAATGGTAGTAGGAGTTTATTATTAATTAATACATTTAATGTACGGAAACTTTTGAGCGCGAGTTACTCTTACGTGACGGATTAATTTTTTCAAAATCCTTTCGACCAATATGTAATCGACCAGTGTCTCCTCTATTATCACATATTTCAAATATGTATAGTAAATTTATCCTTTGCATTTGCACCCTTTGACTGTGGAATTTTTAAAACAAAATTGCTTCAAAAATTGTGTATTATATAAAAATTTTCTACTAATGCCTTGCCTGTAAAGTCGCGGGATATACGGTCAGAGGGTTAAATTAATGCAATTTTTAACAGTCTCAAAAGAAAGAAAATCTGACAAGAATCCGAAAAAATATTATAAAAACTGAAAATAGAACCTGTTTATAAAGCAATCGCCACATAACGGGTTACATACGTTCTAGACGACGAAAAAGAAATATTTTGGAAAAAATAAATATTAGGAAGGAAGTAATTAATTGAAAAACTATAATAATTCCATGTTTTTAACACTTTCCAACAATGTTGAAAGTGTTTATGAATTCGGTTAGTCTGTCAGCCCGTGCTCTAACTAACGTAAATATATTCGGATTGACATGCAATTGATATATGTTATTGAGGTTTACTATGGCATGTTCGGTATTGAAAATTAAGTGTATGACCATCCGTTCTATTTGAATAATGTTGCAACGATTCGAATGGGGGCCCCCCTATTTATATTTGCCCAGATCCCCAATTAGTCATGATTGGGGCCTATGCTTCTCAGACTGTTACTTTCTGTATGACAAAGATATCCAGATTTTCAAAGAAAAATAAATATAAACTAACATATCCAGACTGTGAATTTGCTCTGAAACAAATAATATTGCTCCAGTTTCAGTTGTATAAAACAGTCTCATAATGTCAAATTTAAACATTAAGATCGCGAGTTACTGAAACTACTAATGTGATAGAGAAATTTGTGTTCACAGATTTTGAATTAGAACACTCAAATTAGTTTAGAACAAACTCCTGAGTAGCAAAAATTTTGTTGACCAGTATAATTAAATCTACGAAAATAAAACATGAAAAGGAATTTCTTAAAGTGTGCGCTTACCTTACATAAATCCAAGATTGCAGTTAAAATAGACAATATTTAACACCACATTTCGTGAATCAACGATATCAAGAGCGCTTTCAAACAAATAAACCTTTGGTTTGACAGAAAAGCGGATAAACAAAGAAATCGAAATCACTTTTAACAAAGTAATTAACTTTCGTTATCGCATATGCCATAAACACAATTTCAAATCCAATAATAAATGGTTTTAAAATCTTTACGAGTCCATTTAAATCTCATCTCTATTGCTCCAAGATTTAGTAAAATATAAAACAAAAACAGTATTTCCTCTCCTGCCCTCCCCTCCCCCTACCCCCCCCCTCTAGCAGAGTGCTAGGTGTTTACGTAATTGTCTATCACGCCGATGAGGCGACGAGATGATCTAATTTAGCTGAGGATACGTAAACAAATAGCTTCTAAAACATTTTAAAAAGGAGCCAACGTTCTTAGTTTAACCTTTTTTGTCAGAAGAAAAGCAAGATCAATCATTAAATATGAGAATGAGGGATCACTAAGAAAATTTGAGTCTTGAATGACCTATATATATTATTATTATTTAAGTATTATCCCAAGAAAACTTTTACAGTCGATTAAGGACTAAAATGCTACACCTTCTTAATTCATGAGAATAATTTGTTATTATAATAATTAATTTTTAAAATATCAAACAAGTATAAAAAATATTTTTGACTTCGACTTATCTGCGCAAAGCCAAGGTAACTACTTGGCGCCTTTGCTTTTTTTTTTACCGCCAGTTTCCGGTGCATCAGTACTAACCAAGTAATTTTTACAGAAAAAATAAAACTGACTTCAAGGGATCATTTCTTACATTTGCGGTTTTTAAGACAAGCCTTTATAGTTATCCACATTAAGTCATATATGGGTTGTGTATAACCCAACAGGCACCCGAAAATTCCATTTGAAATAAACCCGAACCCGACATGTTTAAACCCTAAACCCTCAATGAAAGAAAAAGTAATTCAAAATTTAACGCAACTCTATATCGAATACTCTATATCTAAAATATGAGTTTTATTATTTTTTTTTTATGTAGAAAAATAAATATAATTACTCATTTATATTCAAAAGTATAGTTTTTTTTTAACCAAAACAATATTGCGGACTTTCTCTGAAAAAAAGGGGGGGAGGGATGTACAAACTCAAGCCGCAAGAGTGAAAACCGAACCCGAAATAAATCCGAACTCGAAACAACAGTATTACCTGATCCGACCCGGACGGCTCGGCCTACAGGGACAGGTAGATTTCGAAGATGCAGGGCGTGTGGCGCTTGTTTATTGTTAATTGCAGAAGAAATTACCTCTTTGACATAATGTGGCAGTGAGCCGGCAAGGATTTTTTTGTTTTTAATTTATTTTGGCTGTAAGAGTTGGTGCTATCAAAAACTTCTTCAACATAAAAGTTGTAGATAATATTAAGACGATTTATAATAAATTTAAGCAGATTTGATATCTTGTGAATTGCAGAGTTATGAATTTTTTTTTCTTAAATCCCTATTCCCCCTTTCCCCTTGAGGCCATTTTTAATGATATCAAAAATCTGTCATACAAAAATTTTCGGCCCTTTTCCTAAGAGTAATAATAACTTTAAACGGATTCGATATGTATCAGGATTAAGAAGTGATGGGTTTTTTTTTCTGCTTTCACAAAAAGCCCCCGCCGATATTTCCCGGGCCGCGTGTCGGGCCGGCAAAATGAAGACAAGGTTCAAGCGCGCCGGGCCGGAAGAATAAAGACAAAATTTTTTATGGGCCGGTCCGGACCGATAAAAAGAAATAAAGTCCGGGCCGGGAAGATAAAACAAAATTAAACGGAACGGCTGGGCCAATAAAAAAAATTAGGCGGGGCAACCGGCCCGATATAACAAATTTAAAAGAGTCGGACTAAGCCAACAAACTACAAATAATTTTTAATGGACCGGGCTGAACCGAGAATAAGTTATAACAAGAACGGAAAAAGATGCGTCAGGCATAGATTAACACTTTCCATCACTTCGAAAATAATTTAAATATTTACCGTTTAATAAATTGAAAGATGATACCGAAGTAAACAAAGTCAAACTTTGGAAAACGCATAACATATTTAAATAAAAAGAAAAGTGCCCAGTTAAACTGAGGACATTGAGCTCACATGCTATTCCCACTAATTGTATAGTATGTACTCTTATTTCAAAGAATTTGAAATAAGCCCCTCGAAAAATAAACAAATCGACAATATATTAAGGGGGGGGGGGTCAACCCCCCTCATAGTTAACTAATGAACCTCTTAAACTAATCAGGGAAGCCTCTAATTACAATGAATATATATACAAAATTGGAAGAAAATCAGATAATTCTGCATGAAAAACCCCTTTATCTAAATTAAGGGGGGGTTAGCCCCCCTTCCCCCTTTATACTTAAACAATGAACCCCCAAAACTATTCAGAGAAGCGCCTTATCACAATGAACCTATGTACAAAATTTGAAGAAAATCGGATAATTCTGCATGAAAAACCCATTTATCTTAATTAAGGGGGGTTAGCCCCCCGGTACCCCCTTTTATATTTAACCAATGAACCCCCAAAACTAATCAGGGAAGCGCTTTATCACAATGAACCTATAAACAAAGTTTGAAGCAAAACGGTTATTTCTATCAAGAGTTATCGCGTTACGTACATACGCACATACAGAACGGGCGGGCACATTAGCTCTCAGGCTTTGATAGCCTGTGAGCTAAAAAACAATTTCAGGTATTACCAACACTATTCAGAAAAATATCCGAATTTTTTCGCGCAGCCATGTATATGATCTGTAGATTTGTATATATACTACATAGAATGCTAAGTTTTAGTTCAGTTAGAAAACGCGTAGCTCAGTTTAAAATTCCCCTTTTGGAATTTCAGTCTAATTGACGGAAATGTACTCGAGAACTTTTGTGCTGCCCTGTATAAAATCTATAGAATTTATACACACCAAGTAACAGACAAAAACTGAGTTAAATTTATTGAGTGACAAAAGTGATCATGAATTTTGCTATTCTGTATTCTATGGATTGCGGAGTTACAGTCTGAAATATACATTAAAATTTTCTTATAAATATGTATACAGTATTCTTTAAAAGTATCTCAATTATATGTTAAGAAAAAAAATTGTAATTTTAGAAGAAACTCGAGTCCGGCCGAACCTTATTTCATTGATTTTTGCACGCGTCGTGAACTGTGAAAATATAAACGGGTAGTGCCGGGCCCGGTCCTAGAAATTTCGGCCTGTGCAGACCTCTAATACATGTGGTTTTGTCAAGTCATAATCTTGATTCGAAAATTACGCGAATCTGTTTTTTTTTTTTTTTTGCTTAAAATGTCTTTCAAAAGTACGGAGTGCGCAAAATATGCGGGGGGAGGGGTGGTAGGGGCATTTTACGCGAGTAAATACGGTATTATAGTAAAATTTGAATATTTTATTCAGATGTGTTCCAAAAACTTTTCCAAGGAAAATGGCATGTTTCAGTAGGCCATTAGATTAAAAGTGAAATACATTATACGTTACAGACAATTTTGCATAATTTGCATTTCAATTGGTTTAAACAATAAAACGAAAAACTTTTATATAAAATTTTACTGCGCTCTATAATGCTTCTATCTGAAATTAAAGCTGCCAATTTATGCAATTTAAAGTTAAGCTCTAACTTCGGATAATTGAAATTAGTTATCGAGTATGAATAACTATTTTATGATTTAAGTTATTTTTATACATGTTAAAATACATTTATTTTAATGAAATTTCAATAGATCATTGGAGTAGATTTTTAAACAAAAACAAAACAATAGTTGGAAAACTTGCGATAAACCCACTTATTTATGAAATAACTATTTAAAACTGTTAGTAACTTATTTACGCTTAAAGGTAGAACGGGGAAGGGGCTGCGCTGAAATAGTGACATACAACTATACATTATTATTTGATAACAATGCAAATTACACTGTATATTGAAATTGTAGTGTAATATTTTCTTAGAGATCATATTAATTTTTTTATGTAAGGCTGAAATTGAAACAGGCTACTTTGACATATTTTAAATAAGTTTTGTTTACATTTGTATGAAATTGACAGGTGCTCTTATTCAGAAACTATGTAATCAAACAGTTTTTCCGTTACTCGGTAAAGGCGCGGGAGAGGAAAAACTGCTGTCACGAGACGACAATCTCTTATAATAACTCAAGATGTAATAAATTTAACGATAAATGAAAAACACTGTTCGATCACTCCAATAATCGTAACCTCAGTTTTTTTTTTACACAAACTAAAAATAGGGACAATACACCACTTTTTCCTTACTAAAATATTATAATCGAATTATATAACACAATCGAATCCTTATTATAATCGAAAAATGTCTGCTAATTAAAACGAAGATTACAGTTAAAAACTTTTACCAAAAGCTTTTAGTAACGAAGCAAGCAAACTCTTCTTGCCCAAACACAGTTCGGGTAAAACAGTTAAATGGTTATAAATGAATCAAAATTTTACGTTGATGAAGGAGGTTTTTTTTTTTTTTTTTTTTTTTTTTAAATCAAGAACCGTTTTAACACCGTAAAATCTTATGAAAACGAAACCTTATCTTGAACGGAAAAATGGCATCGCCCTCGCGAAAGAAAAATCACATATAGTAAAACCTGTTAAGACTGAATTATAAAAGGACCGGAAGAAGTCCCCGGTTTAGACATACAGTTTTCCGTTTTAGCTGACACATTGCAAGTCCGCCGGTATTATGAAATTTTCCTGGATTCCATTACAGAGAGGTTCTGTTTTCACAAGGTTTGCTGTATACTTGCTATACTTCGAAAACATGTCTAAAACGGAATTT
The DNA here is from genome assembly GCA_963931845.1 of Maratus michaelseni. Taxonomy (NCBI): domain Eukaryota; kingdom Metazoa; phylum Arthropoda; class Arachnida; order Araneae; family Salticidae; genus Maratus; species Maratus michaelseni. The sequence continues at coordinate 284,713,578 of OZ007597.1, forward strand.
TTTCCGGTTTCTTGCGATTTCGTTTCGCAGGTTTTACTGAAAAAAGTTTCAATTATACATAGATGCCAATGTTACAGGTTTTACTGTATAAGTAAGTGTACCAGCTAAGACGCAAAACTTATTTGTAATAAAATTTTTCTTATCATTTGCGATCCTTAGCAGAATTTACCTATATAGTTAAAGCGAAAAGCGCATTCTGTCAAATTCACTCTCTTTTCCACACGAAAATTGTCTCTTTGCGCATGCTTCAACGTTTTTTTGAAGGCTTCTACCCTCAGAAACGGGAAACATGTAACCCTCACCTGTTTAGCCTAGGAGGATTGAAAACGGATGGCGCAATAATGGCCATTGCGTTAAAAGATTTTTTTATTTTTATTTTTTTTTTTTTTTAAAGAAAAAACTCATGTTTTCACTACTGAATATGCATATTTTTTCGTAAAATTTCAAAGAGAGCTTGGATACAGTTATATTTATAACCGATTGAAATTTCAAAGAGTTCGGAAGATGAGAACTATTTTTTTATTGCTATGTTAAAGGAGCCAACGCGAAAACAAACAAAAAAGCGAGAAGGAAAAGAACATTTCTTTTTCAACTAGATAACATTTTTTCACGAAATTTTTTTTACACGGACTGTAAAACAGTTTTATTTCTAACCAATAAAGATTTCAAAGAGTTCGGACAAAAGGAACACGAAAATGAGCGCTTTTATCATGAAAAATCCATATTTTTTCGCGAATTTTTCATTTTAAAATATAATTTCATACAAAATCGGATTAAAGATATAAAATAAAAACTTTATTCTTTTTTTTTTTAATTTACTATCACGAGACCGGGCAACTCCGGGAGTTCAGCTAGTAATATTTTTAATTATATTATTTTTCCTTGCAATTGTTTGAGTAGGCATCACAGGCCTGCAACCTGCAACATATACGATGGGAATTTAAGAATGTGTTTCATCTCTTCGATATTAAAAAAAAAAAAAACATCTGGAAAAACCCTTAACAGTTCCTTTTCGAGCAATCCAGTCATGCGATTTCTTGAAATGATTCTTGTGCCAGATACTGTTAAATTACCCATCTGCGTAACATGAATTGGAACAGATCATCATAAGTTTTATAACCGCGCGTCATAAGATCAAAGATTATTTGTTTAGCTGCGAGAAATTCTCCAAACAGATTCATTAGTAAGATTTCCCCACTCTGAGTCAGGATTTAAAATCTCGAGTATTAACAATTAGAAAGAGAAAGCAGACAAATCCGTTTTTCTTCAAAATAGGAATGATAAACAATAAGGATAATATCCTCTTTTTTTTTTTTTTTTTTTTTTTTCATTTTAAGGGTACTCTGTATTTTTTTGCGGATTTCCTTCAAGATAAGAAAAATAAGCAACAAGGATCGTGCATATGTATACACTTTGAAAGTTTTGCAGTTATGCGATAAGAAAAGCGATTTTTAAGAAAACAGGTGCTTCTGTTTTTACTGAAATTATTAACTTTTAATCCTATAAAACACATAACTATTAAAAAAAAGAGAGAAAGTTCGTTAAAATTTACAGATTTTTCTCGTAGGATTTACAAGTTCTCTGTAAAAATTACAAAATATTTCTGTTAAAATAACAGTTCATCGCTGTAAATATAACTGTATTTAACTATTAAAAAAATGAAACTTCATTAAAATTTACAGATTTTCTCGTGAAATTTACAGTTTTTTCTTGTAAAATATACAGGCTTTCTCTGTGAAAATCAAAAATTTTTCTGTTAAAATAACTGTTTATCCCGGTAAAATGTAACGGTATGAAACTGTTAAAAACAACCATTTCAAGTAAAAAATTAGATGTTTTCTGTAAATTAAACTGTTTTTAACAGACTTCAAACTTGACAGTTTTTTTTTCGGTCAATTTGACAAAAAAAAAAAAAAAAAAAAAATTACAGTGTGGCACATAACAGTTTAAAAGTTGTAGGAGGGGCTCAGGCAATCGTTTTAAAATAAAGAACAATTAGGATTAACAATAATTAATAAAATATTTAGGAGAATAATAAATTGTTCAAACTAATTAATACCATTATCACAAAATCAATATTTTAATAATTTTAGATATAGAAGTTTTAAGATACCAAATTCTTCTACTGCTACTTATTTTATCTGACTTAACAAATTGATAAGACAACGTGGAGTTCAGTATATAATAAAATATGATATAATGAGAAGTTTTTCACTGAAAATATAATCCAACAGTATAAGTGAATGTAATCATAGTTGTAATACTGCAATTCGCAAACTTTAAAGACTCCTTAAACAACTAATATCAGGGTTGCCACTGGCGACTATTTTTTAATTCTATCTCGCACCGCTTTCTCAAAACAAAAATCTTTCACATACCCTTTTCAACAATCCACTGCAAGAGGGATGAGTGACTATCTTTTTAGATTTTCACGTCCCTCGTGCTTTGGTAAAGCAAGTGCGAATCGGAGAAACCAAAGGCCTAGGACCCGGCTCCGAAGCTGTTGGGAGACTCCGGCTCGTCCCGAAATATAAATGTGGTGGTCTCCCAAGAGGGTGGGGAACCACCGTAAATCGCAGCGACTTTTGCCGTCATTGACTTGAGAAAAGGGGGGGGGGGTGATCAGCAGGTTACTGCTCCCCCACCGGTCGTAGAGCATACAGGAACTCTCCTGGTCGTGCTCGTTAAAAGTTCCTCAGAACTTGGGTACGGTGGTTGACGTGCCTGACGGGTGGCCTCAGACGCCTGGCGGCACCCTTTGACGACATGCGCAAGAGAAATATACAAAAACATTTATTTTTCAAAAATACTGGTGCGAATAGAATATAAAAATAGTCGTAAGTGGCAGCAGTGCAATATGAACGAAGTGATACTACGGGTTGAAATTTTCAAGTGATTAAATAAAATAAGTTCAAAATAAAAATATAACTTTGAGAGATGACACTGAAGTTCCTAATTTGCATATTTACCAATTAGAAATACAATCAATATTTAAAGTACAGTTTTTTTTCTCCCCAGAGATGAAGTGAGTCAAACGTTGAAATCAGAAAAGGGAACAGCTCATGCAAGTTGAGAAAATTGTCTCCATTAAAATGGGTAGGACTTGATCCCCATAAGTCCCTTTCTTTCCTATGCCCATTGCACTACTTCAGATAAATCAGAAAAGTTAACAAAATCTCCTTTGTATGTAATATAATATTTACAGTTTTTAACACGTGTGATATTGAAAAGAAATGTTCTTAAAACCCGAACCTAAAAATACGGTAACTGCAATAAAATATTCCTAAAACATTTATGTGGTAAAGATAACAATATAATTGAAAGTATGAATATATATATATATATGGTTAAATTTAACTTAAAGTTATATATATATATATATATATATATTTACAGACTAAAGCTTGGAAAAACCATAAGTTTTTCAGTGTCATATTACTTAGCAATAAATTTCTACTAAAATTACTCTATGGCTGTCCATTAAAAATTTACATTCCATTCTAATTTTAACTAAAATTTTTACAAAAATAACATACAATTTAATAACAATAAGATGTTAATATGTAGTTTTATATATTCACTAATCATCTCTTCAAATATTAGAATAAAGTTCGTCTCATTTAAAAAATAAGACATTTATTCATCACAGAAAGTTTATATTGCCAACGCCTTTGAAAAAGAAAAAAAAAAAATCTGACAGTCTGACATCTTGCTTGGCGCCTTCTTCGGCGTCTCACACGGTCACATGGGATGGGGTAGTAAGTCTTTCAAACATTGATTGTAGTCACAAATTTATGTACAAAAAGACAAAAAAAATCGAATAATACGAAATTGTTTGACCTTCAAGATAACTTCTTTTTAAGTGCGCCGTAATTGTTATAAAAACGTGGCACCTAGAGTCATCGTCTGGTCTGTCTGTCTGTCCGTCCGTCCGCATATAACAGCGCAAAAACTATCCAACCGAATGGCTTGAAATTTAATGTACATTATCGTTGCAGAATTTTGTCAAGTCATTTCAAATTTTATGAAAATCTGATCAAAACTTAAAAAAGATATTAATAAAAGTTCTCTTTATTGTATTAAATCCTATATCGTACGTATAATCTGTATAATTAAAGGGCAAGTCATGTGATTGGGGAAAACCAATACGGGCCAACCACTTCTTTTTTTCATATGCCAGGCGGCCATTTTTATTCAAAATTATTTTTTCGAATTAAACTGCATAAAAGTTACATTTTTAAAAAGATCGTTCAAAAAAATTGTTTTCTTGAGAGATGAATTACATTAAAAAATCTGGAGATTCTGATATAAAACTTCAGTGGAAATGAGATTAAGAGCCGAATATCTCAATCCATTAAAAGAACTAAACATATACAAGAGATTGATTAATCGTGAGTCATAGAAATATTAAACCATGGAGGTAATCATCCGCAAAGCAAGATCTCCATGGTGAATTTTGCAGCGCTGTCTGGAGTAGAAAAAAAAAATCGCATTTGTAAACGTGACATACGTAAATAAGGAAAAAAAAAAAAAAAGAAAAAAAAAGAAAGGCATGGTCATTTCGCTCCTAGCAGACGATATAATTCATTTCACTGAAATAAGGATGATTTTTTTTTACATTTTGAAACTAGTTATAAAACGAACGCACCTCATTTGTCACGTTAACGTACAATTTCCAACTTGTATTTTTATAGTAGTGCAATTTTTATAGTACGGTATTCCACGTCATTTCGTATAGGGGAGAGCCGGGTCGAAGGGGTTATTTTTCGTTTTTATTGTGTTACTGAAAGTATTGGGTTTAGAAATACATACTTTAGGTATTATGGTAGAGTATTCGTCCTCTTGCCAAAACTATAAAAAGGCAATAATTTTCCAAATGTAATACATAATTTAGAAATTAAAAGCATTTTCTAAATTTTTATACGGGGTCCATCGAACCCTGGTTCGGGGTTCAGTGGGACATGATTATTAAACTCACATTACAGGACATAGGAGAGGCAATACTAGATTATTAAACCTCCATTTATTTATATTATTGTTTTAATATTGCTAGTTTTAATACTTCTAAAAAAAACGGCTGTTTCCAATTTAATTTAATAGTTATCCTCATTATACATTTAAATTGAATTTATGAATAAATTGATTATATTATTTAAATGTCATACATAAACATAGATGTGGTTAGAATGTCCTTATTTATAACCTTTAATTTTCTTGAATACATATGAATCGGCCATTTTTAAAAGGGGTCGATTCCTATGCAATTTCTATGGAGTTGACGCCTTTTCAAAATAACCGATTCATATATATTAGTAATGTACCAATCAACCACCTTAATATAATTCCATTCATCCTCAACGCGGTTACGCAAAAATAAGCCTAAATACCAGGTGTTATCATAACATAAAAGATCGCTGCCGGCTCGGCGTACAGTCACAGATAGATTTCGAAGACGGTGACCGTGGGGCGCCTGTTTATTGGGAATTACAGAAGAAATAACCTTTTTGACATGATGCGGCAGTTGGGACCGCCCAATTCAAAATCTACCTGTGTCTGTAGGCGGAGCCGGCAGGGATATTTGTATTTTTTTTTATTTTATTATTATTATTATTATTTTGTTTGCTATAAGGGTTGGCCCCAGGGTTAATTTCTAAGGAAAAAAGTACCGGGGCCCTAATATTCTGCACTACTAACACCCGTAGCAAACCCTCCCCCTCCGCCAACCCTCCTATCTGCATATTTATATTTCATACATTATTTTAAAATTTTAAAGCATTGTTTTTTTACTAGCAAAATACAAATTTTAAATACATCTTTCTGCGTATATACTTAGCTATCAACTATTCCACTTTTCAGCTATTACTACTTCCAAATAGAAACCTTTGCCTAATCTTAATGTTAATTAATTACAGAATTCTGCGATTCAATAAAGCTCAGGATTATGATTCGGAAAGAGTGCTAACACAACAAAAAATAAATAGTTCGCAGCTATGCAGAATAGAAAAAGACTATTCCTGTTTACTCTTCCATTCTGATCAAAATAGCATTAAAATGATTTGAAATGGAAATAAATAAAATTTTGAATTTAAGATAGACTGAGCTCGAGCCTGCCCAAACCAGAAGACTGATATAAAAATCGGGACCGTTATCTCCATCTTTTACGTGAGCGACACATTACGTCACTTATAAGTGTTTTGATACAAAAGAAGGCAAAAGATTGGAGATGAGAGGGAAAGGAAAGGGTCATTTAGGATTTCTTTTTCGGAAGTGCTATTGCACTGGGCTCCGGTGCGCAGTGTTTATGAGCTCCGGTGAATTCTGACCAATATTTAAATTTTTACTAAAAACAGAGAAGTACTGGAGCTGGGCTCCGGCGCAAATTAAGCCCTGGTTGGCCCTATCAAAAACTTGTCAATATAAAAGTTGTAGATAATAATATTAAGAGGATCTTGTGAATTGACGAAGTTATGATTTTTTTTCTTCTTAAACCAATATCCCCTCCCTCCCCCCCCCCCAGAGCCCTTTTCTAATGATATCAAAAATCTTTCATACATAAAATTTCGGCCCTTTTCCTTGAAGTAATAATAACCTTAAACGGATTCGATACGTATATCATAATTCAGAAGTTATGGGGGGTTTTCTGTTTTCACAAAAAGCCCCCCCCCCCTTGGTTCGATTATGTCCATTAACGAACTTGACCGAGATTTTAGGCCCCTTGATTTTATGTATCAGTTTGGAAGAGATTTGCGCAGAGCCGTCAGGGATTTTTTTTTTTTCCTCGCGGGCCGCAAGATACATGTTTGCTACGTCAGGAGGGCCGCCAAACGCTATGTTTATATAATAATAATGAGGGGGGATGTAATACAATCACAAAGCTAATTAAAATAGTAAAATATCAAAACAATACAACAAAGTAGTAAAATTAATATGATCATTACTAGCTATTTAATAAGAATATAAAAATGCAGAATTTCCAAGTATTAAAAATAAAAAATCGAGATATTTTCTATAAGAAATCAGATTTTTTTTTCTCAATGCAAAATCAGTTTTTTTATCTTTTTTAATGAATAAGACTGCAAATTTAATCCTAATCCTAATAATATTATAAATCTGATTGTGTGCAAATGTTAGACTGAAGCCAGCGTCAAAATGGAGTATTTAATGACCCTGTATCTTTGCATATACATTGATTATAACCCTCAAATGAACATAGGCCGGTTTTTGTTCATTTTATTCAAATATTTTTTTTTAATAATTCAAAATTTCGTTATTTTCATAGAGAATAAATGGACATTTTCCCATAAAATTTAACCATTTTACTTGTTGCCAATAAATAAAAACACGGAAAAATAATTTTTCCTCAATAATTAATTTTCAATTGAACGATTTTCACGTGAAAAATGAAAATGAAAAAAAATTCAAAAGAAGATGAATTTCCGTGATGTTTGAAACAAAAATATGGAGTATTTGTTATTATACATGAAGTATGAATATCGGTTACATTAAAAAGATCTTTTTCTGTCAAAAAACTGCGTTATAATTAGAAGGAAAAATGAACAATAATTATATTCTTAAAAATAGATTTCGCTTGGACCATGGAACTTATGAAAAGGATCCTCCTCGGCTTGGACAAATATGACGTCATAAATAAAACATGTATTTTTGAATAGTCGTAATAATACAAGGAGCATGAATAGCAATGTTTAATGAAAGTAGATAGATAATGGACGTAATATTTAAGATGAAAAACAAATATTTTTTATCGATACTGATTAATAATTAGCTTGAGTACCTGTTACATACAAATGTGAGTTTTCTGCTAAAATTTACGTCCTGATTGCCAGAAAAAGAAAATTAACAAAAATTATGGCATTAAAAAGAGATTTCTCTGAGGAAAATGTGACGTCATATTTGAAATAAAACGGGAATTTTCAAGTGTTTTACAAGGCGCGGGAATTAATTCCGTACATTAATAATACAAGGATAAGTAAGTATAGAAAGTAGATTAGTTTCACGACATATTTAAAACGAAAAATTGAAATGTTTTTTTATCTATACCGATTATTAAGGATGAATATCAGTAACATACAGAGAGTTTTTTGTCAAAAACCACACCATGGTTATTAGGATAAGAAAAATAAATACGAATCTATTATATTAAAATCTGACCGCCTGTTTGTATTTCGCAACTACTCTTTTCAGAATGTCGAACGCAACGCGATTTACTTAACACCGGTTATCATTCATCCGAGGATGTCATAAACTCTCAGATTTAAAAAAAAAATGATTTAAATTCAGAGATATTATTATTATTATTTATTTATTTATTTATTTATTTTTTGTAAATTTTAACGAAGTTTCTCTAAAAATGGCAACTAAATTATTCCATTTTTGTGGATAAAAAAAAAAAAAGAAATAAAACGGATTAATATATTTTTTCTTATTAAAACTGAAAAAAAAATTATTTTCAATTTGAATAGATGGTGAAAAAAAAAATTGATTGCAGTAAAATTTTTGAAAAATAAAAACGTATTTTCACATATTCAAACTTCATGAATCAATTTATTCTGGAGAACAAAAATAGTCTATCAACATATTTTCATTTAGAAATAAAGATTTTATTTTCAGTTATAGATTAAATCAAGGAGGCAAATTTAAGCTTCTTTCATTTAGGTCTACAATATTGCTCCCTATTCACAAGAATTGAATTTAATGAAAAAATATATACTATTTCCATTATCTTTGAAGGATTGCCATTAAAACGTTTCACAAAGGAGTTAAAAGTAAAAGGGTTTACCAGGTAAACTTGACGTATGTTTTTATATAATTCGCCGATTTCCACGATTTTATTTGGCCCGCCTTTTTTCATTGGTTGCAGTTTCCTTTTCGTGATTATTTGTCACAAAATTTCACTTTTTTAAAACTTAGTTATGTCAAGGCCTCTATAACATAGAAATACTGTATTGTCTCCTATGGAATGTGATAAAGAGTTAGTTAATTATTTACGTTTCTAATTATCGGGAATGAAATATTTTGCTTAATTAATGCATTTATTCTTCTTTTAACAATACGTGAACAAAGTCACGGGTAACAGCTAGTTAAGTCTAAATTATGATTGATTAGTTTGATGACTTAAAAAATATATATAGTATCACACTGTAACGCAAATAGGATTGGACTACAAATAAGAAGAACTTTTCACTAAGCGAATGATATTTAGAATGTTTTTAAAAAAAATTCAATAATGTAAACGAGCGGAGCTTCGCCCGTTACGCTGGTCGGTTTATTCCAAGCTGTCTTCGAATTAAACGAACTTAGGATTGAACGCCCCATTGTCTTCGGTTCCGGTCAAATCGGATTTAAATAAAAACAAAACAAAAAAAATTAGTGTCCTGTAGAAACTGCATCAACGTATTTTTAAAAACTGATTGTTGATTTATTTTTTGTCCGTAGGGTGAAAAGTTCCTCTTCAACGAAAATTGACCCAGACATCAAAATGTCTGCTTGTAAAATTCCTCTGAAGGAAAAGCTGTCATTTCAAAGTAAGTTTTTCCTCCCATTGGAAGTGGGGAGAAGGATGAATGGGTTTCTCATTGTGCGAGTTTGAACCGCTCCCTGTTCCTTTTTTACAGACCCAGTACACTCGCAAACTATAGAAGGAGAGAATCCCCCTGGTTTTTCTCCTTCCTGCTTAAAAAAAAAATGAAGCATGCACACTGAAATCAATTTTTTTTTATTATTATTTTATTTTATTTTTTTTTGTGTGTGTGAAATCTTAAGAAATGCGTTTTTATCTTTAAATATATAGATAACATGGCATATTTCCATAAAAATATAAAAATCAACAGTGAAGGTCTGAAATTCCTTTTATGCACACCCTCAATTTTATAAATAGGAATTAATGATTTTGTGCCTCTAGCCGCACATAAACAGGTCGCCGGCCGCAGGTTGAGTAGGGCTTAGAATAATCCCTTTTTTTAGATGAAAAATCAAACAAGAAAGCAAGTGAAAAGACGCTCTGTGTCAGTATACACGATTTTCATTTACATCATCACGAATGCCATTGAAAAAAACTTTCTCTTTTTGTGCGGTAAAGAGTTGCAAATTTGGTACACGGATTGTACCGCTTTATGGTAACAGCTCTCGATGTCTGATATCAGTGTTGCCAGTTTTGCTGTTTATTTATTTATTACTATATACCACTTATTTGAAATAGTAATAATCTCCTCTTTTAATTATTATTGTTAGCCCTTCATGACTTAACGAGTCCGATTTTAAAAATATTTACTAGGGTGACAGAATATATCATTTTAAGCATTTAAAAAAATTAGAACAAATAAAAAAAATATTGACTAAAAATGTACTTTTTTCATAGCTGCAATAAACAGAAAATTACATACTTCCCATACATATTGTGAATTTTCTAATACAAAATTATAAAGTCGACGAACTGACTTTTGTAAAAAAAATCAATTTTTGGACGTCCCAGCCTTTTTAAATTAGACAAAATTTGCGAAGTTCATTTTAACGATAACGACGTGAAACTGCTCAAATGATAAATAAAACTTTGGCATGAAAAATTAACTCCGTATCGCCGTCTGCTGAGAATTCTATGAACAATTTATATTAACTGCTGTGTTAGAAGATGACAGCAAGAAATAAAATCGTTTTTAAAATAGTCTTTTAAAGCCGACTGTCTAAATAACATTGACTTTTGGGTATGTTGCAGACATATATAATCCGGTGAAACAAAGGGTTAAACACACCGAATATTACTGTTTCAAAAAATTGGTAGCAATCAAGCAATCCGAATAAAGCAACTCCGGTCAATTGACAGCATTGGCTTATACACGCAAGGGTCGATGCAAGGTTTTTTTTTCTTGGGGTCCATTTTGTGAAAAGTAAAAATTATTTTTGTGAAATTTATATTTTTCTGAAAAATAACATTTTGTAACGGAAGTTGAAATCCAGTTAATCAAATTTGAACCAAGCATTTGTAAACGAAAACTTTTTTATATCCTTTTGAAGGGTTCTTCACTGGTGAACTTGTTTGTTTACAAATTACACATTTTAAAACATCACAAAACAATAAATAAATAGCAAGTTTTTATGGAATGAAATTTTCTGAAAGGGCCTATTTTAGTAAAAAGAACTTTGTGAAGGGATCCATTTTGTCAAACTGATTTTTGTGAAGAGAACCCATTTTGTCAAATTAATTTTTGTGAAGGGCCCCATTTTATTAAATTGATTTTTGTGAAGGGGTCCTAAATAGGCCCCAAATTTTGCCTTTTGTATCAATTACGGTCTTTCGCTCTCTGGAGGTAAAATTCGACGGATTAATTTTTATGTTCTACTACCAGTATAGTTATGGAATGCGAAAATTGTGTAGAATTTTTAGTGGCAAATCTGAATATTGCGTGAAAATATAAACAGATGAAAAGTTTTTTTATGGATCAAAAAATAAAATGAGAATTCTTCGATCACTCAGCGTCCCTCCCGTCCCGCAGCGAGCACAGTGTTGATTCTCTTCTCTGGGACGGATTTCTGAAGCCAGGGGAAGGGAGAGGGAACAGGGGTTACACTCCTGAGCCATTAATTTCCATATCTTCTGGGAGGATTTTCGATGTTTCCGGGCAGGGGGTGCCCATGAACGAGTGCAATGTACCAGGGCATCGCGCTTATATAGAAGTTAAGATGAATGAAAACTTTAATGAAGTTGACACTTTTTTTTTTTTTGGGGGGGGGGGGTAGAAATAAAACACTTCAAATTTTGCGCTCCTTCACAATTTTAAATGCCATACAATTCTTAAGATGAAGCGAAAAAAAAAGGGAGGGATTTGATGATTCCCATTTTGCTATAATACAACATAATATGCAAATCACGAATATCTACTGCATTTTATAAAACTTTATCTATAGATTAAATATATATAGATAATTAAGAGATTCCTGGACCACGTGATCACGCCTTGATCTGGCCATGGTCTTCCCTTAGAGCCCGATTTACACAATCTTATGACGAAAACAAATCATATCCCCAGTACTCTGATTCACCTGCTGTTTGTGTATTTGATGTATCAATTTAACCCTTTCCGGCACAGTGGTCCCACTCCGGGCACACCTAATTTTAATTCCAAACTTGCATTCGGCACCAAGAATATTTTAATTAAATTTTGCTTCTACAATGAAAGCATAAAATAAAGAGTTCTTAATTTCTAAAAAAGTCGTTTGTAAATTCCGATGTCAGTCAGTAATTTCGCATTTTACGAACAGAATTTGTCTGTGCCGGAAAGAGTTAAAGCTAAATATTTGCAACTTGCGAACATTCGTACATAATTTAGATGATTATTAATTATTAAATAAATTTAAATGTTTATTCAATTCACCCAATTCACAATTAAGCACCATCCAATCCTAATAAGATCATTAAAAAGTAGCCAAATCAATTTGAGGATACACGAAATCCTGGCACTCCAAGACCCGGGCCAAGCGGGACAGTGTTGAATTCAGACATTTTCTCCTGGGGTGGGGGGGGGATTTCTGTGCTCCAGGGGGTGATATTAGAGTTCAAAGGGGAAAATTGCATTTTTTGTTCATTAAAAAGCATAAAATCTCAAATCTTCCGGGGGGACACTTCAATGTACCTGGGGGTACCCCCCCCCCCCCCCGGGCCACCCCTGAATTCAGTGTTGAATTCAGAAACTTCCCCCGGGAGGGATATTATGGAATTCCAGGGGGGGGGGGGGATTGCACTTTTTAACCATTAAAAGCATAAAATCTCAAATCTTGCTGGGGAGGATATTTCAATGCTCCTGGGGGTCACCCCCAGTAATTCAACACTGACGCGGGATTAGGCGAAAATTCTACTTCCGTCAATATTTACTGTAAAATAAAGAACGAAAAATAAACACGGAAAAAAAATCTACTTACCGAACTCCCTCGGGACAGTTCGTAAACTTTTCGCAGACGATTCCTCCGTTATTTTCAGATTTAACTGACCTCTCTTTACCACAGAAATCATTTCCATCGCAGGTGGCCGCTGGGAGGCGCTGAGCGACAACGGGAATCAAAGTTCGTTTTCGAAGAGCAGCAGATCGCTTCTTTTTCTCTCCGGGACAAGTCCTCATATTTCACGTCTCAGCAAAAATGACCACCTGTTTACGAGAATTAAGGGGGAAAAAAGAACTAAGAATTTTTACTAAGTGAAAGAAGAAGAAATATTAATCTCATTTCATCATCTTGAAAATATGTTTGCGATTTCATTCGATGCAATTGAAGGGAAAAAAAAAAAAAAGTCTAGGAAGCCAGCGTTGGTAGAATCTTATTTCAGCGATTTGGGAATGGCAAGAGCCAGAATATTATTCTTTTAAGTTGTTTAAAAGTGGGACAGAATAAAAAAAAAATAGAAAAAAGAAACTTTTAATTACCTAGAAATACCTATTTCGATGAAAATAAGTCAACAAGGCAGGCCTTCTCAAAGATTAAAAAAAAAAAAAATATCTCTGCGAAACTGCCACAACTGACTCATTTAAAAAAATAAATAAATGCATTTTACTTGCCGGCATGATTATTACGCATATTAAGATTTATTCGAATTTTAAAACACTTCTTTTTACTTACCCATCGTATAGGGTAAGTCTTGTAATCGTTTTGAAAATCGAAATTTTTTTTTTTTTTGACGGATTTACACGTTTCAGACACTGGAGATTCCGAAAAACATATTTTTAGAAAAAAAATTTTGCCGTCCGTCTGTGTGTGTGTGTGTGTCTGTGTGTCTGTGTGTCTGAAACGCTCTATCTCCCAAAAAAATTGAGATAGAGACTTGCAATTTGGTATACGTACTAAGTATGTAATAATGGGAAGAAGCCTATTTCATTTCAATAACCTCGATTAACCGGAACTATTTTTTTCGGACTCTCGAAATATTCGTTCTGATGAAAGGTATATAAAAATTTTCGAAATTGGTTATTTTAAGAAATTAATATAAAAGACAAAAAAACAAACTTTGCATAAAGCATGAAGTCGATCGGATAATGAGTTGCCGAGATATTTGGAATCCTATTTCCACACTCTTCGATTTTTCATGACCCTGTATTTCATACAAATTTCACTTCAAAGATATAGTTTAATTGGAAATTTGACGCTTAATCAGACGCAATAAACCGCTAGTTAATAGGATTATTATTTTTGGAGTTATAAGGATGTTTCTTTCAAGCAATTCAGTAATCGAGCCTTTAAAGTTTGTGACGTCATCAAGCCACGATTTTATTTGAATTGCAATGCATTTTATAAGTAGTTTACACATTTTTATTTTAATATTTTACATTATGCATATCCATGATGGGTAAGTATTACGGTGGCCCCCAACGACTAGTTATCATTTACTTTAGGAGCTTTATATCAGGTTGAGAGACAAGGTTAAATTGCATACATTAATTCACGGCAGTACAATTATATTTCTTTTCTTTAAGAGGCTTATTTCACTCAGGTCAAAACACCCGTTCGTTAATGTTAATCCTATGGGGGAAATATTTTACGATATCTCGTTCGCATTTCAATATTTTTAAACGATTTTTTTTTTTTTTTTTTTTGCATTGGATGGCTGAGGTCAATCTCTATGTACGCTTCTTTCTATTTTTTCGATTTTGATTACAAGGTTTTTTTTTTTTTTTTTTTAATCAAGATACTTTCACTTTCTGAACACCGGTTTCGAAAAAGAAAGTATTCTCAATAAAAGATAAACTGCAACGAAAATCGAAAAAGTAAAAAAAGAGTCTGCATATAGAGAACGACCTCAGCTATCCAATGCAAAATCATTTAAAAATATTGAAATGCTAACGAGATATCGTAAAATATTTCCCCCATAGGATTAACACTTAGCGAGCGGGTGTTTTCGCTTGAGTATGTACGGGCTTAAATGTTAAATTGGAGAAATTATTATATAGCGCATAAAATTAGAGCTATTATAATTTTTACTTAATTATTATAATTAAATTATTATATAACGCTTATTACGAGGGGCAGTCAAAAAGTTCCCGGAAATTTCGTTGTAACTCTTTATTACCACAATATAGGTACGCATTTACTTAATCACCTCCAAACTAGGTTCCCGTCAGAGCACACACATTTGTTCCACCGTTCGTGCCATTGCTGGGAACAACGATGAAAGTCCTGTTTTGGTATCTTCCCAAGTTCAGACGTCACGTTGGTTTTAATGTCTTTTATGGTGTAAAAACTTTTACCTTTGAGGCCCATTTTGATCTTGGGGGAAAAGCCAAAAACCCGATGGTCCCAAATCTGGCGAGTAGAAAGGCTGGTGGAGGAGTGGAATGTTCGTTTCTGTGAATCATGTCTGCACAACAATCGCTGTGTTGGAGGGAGTATTGTTGTGATGCAGTGACCATCCTTCTTGTCATTTGGCGGGACGTTTTAATTAGATTGTCTTCCTCAGCCTTTTCAAAACTTCATGTACAAAGGGACAACAGTTTGTCCAAGCTGGTACAAATTCATCGCGAACCACGCTTACGTTGTCGAAAAAAGCAATGAGCATCACATTTGTTTTTCATTTGACATGACGCGATTTCTTTGCTCTATAGGAGAGGATGTTGAGTGTAAACAAATTAATGGTATTAAAGAGATACAACTAAATTCCGTTAACTCTTTGACTGCCCCTTGTATATCCCATAAAAACTGCAATGAAAATTATAAAAATATATATAGATACAGTTTTAAAATATTTTATTCTTTTTCAAAATATCTTACCTCAGATGATATGCAAAATGATCTTATAATCGAATCCACATTTCAAAACGAGTGGGTGAAGGTATTATTTTGTAGAGGATGCTTTGACGAGCACTGTACAGCTGAAATAACCCCAGCATCTGTATTCAATCGTCTTCCACATAGCGATCATTTCTTTCAAAGTCTGCTTAAGGGAGAATCTAATGAAAAGAACTAAGAAAATATTTTGGTAAGTTGACAATTTTTAAATAAGAACATCTCAGAAAGCGCAACACCCCCACAAACGCATCATTTCAGAAAAACATCTCGCAGTTTGCCAGGATTATAATCGGATAGATACCTAACATCGGGTCGGGTAACCCGATTTTATACGAATGAATCCAATTTTATCCGACCAGTGGTTCGGGTCTTCTCGACGCTAATGTTTTTCGTTGTGGTCGGTGCGGATTGACATTAATAGTTTCGGTTTGGGATTTGACTTTTGCGTCCGGGTTCGAGTTGACCAGACTTTTCAGAAAACGTCGAATGTTTTTTTACAGAAGAACAAAAATTCTGTATTTGAACATTAATGAATATATATGTCACCAGCCAAATCCCGACATTCGGCCAGCTCCCGAATTGGTCGAAATTCTCGACCAAAGTCGAATGTACATGAAATGAACAGTGTATAATCCTACTTTGGCTGGCCAGTACCAGATGTGGCTGGAATGACCTGGCGTAACATATCTGATCCATTGAGGTGTTGTGGTAGCGTGAATATGAATCAATTAACAGCATCTACTAAAAATAGAAATTATTAATAAATTATTAATAGCCTCTAGTTTAAAGTGTAAAATATGTAAGGCGTTCATTCATTTATAACCGGGTAAGAGTAGAATAATAACTCTCAAACCAGTCAGTCATACAATATCTAGGACTTTCTCTTTCCGAGAATAAAATTATAGTCTCTTGCTAGTTTTGAGCTTCTGCTAAACCTAAGTCCAATGAATTAGCTGTTTTTAAATAGTTTTGTCAGGTAATTTCTGGTGATCATCGGATGCTTTCTCTGCCGCTAACTACTCTAACTTTCCTCAAGAAAAATCTGTACTTGATATCGTTGGTTGATAGCTGTTTCCTCACTTGGACCGGATTCCAAAATTCTCACAAGGGGGTGGGGGCACTCTCTTACCAAGAATCAAGTTTTTTTTTTTTTAAGAGCAACCGCCCTTCTCTGATTAAAATCACTATTTTTCTGCGTTCAGGTAGCTTTTCGATTCTTGGGGCTTGAAATTCAGGGAAGGGGGGGGGGAGTTCTTCTGCTGATCTCATGACCACCGAGGGGAGGGGTTTTATTGACAAAGCCCTTCGATTCGAAGTTTTCCCTCACTGCTCTTATTCGGCGTCAAGGTACTGTGTGGCCCCACTGCTCACGTGACTTTCTACCGGAGATACCTCCATCTGTTAGGGCGTGACTGAAAATTTTAATTTTTAAAATTTCAATAAAAAGGTAGCTTAGGAGACATATGTCCTACAGACTTCGTCTCCTCGTCTGAACAGTCCCTATCGTGCTGTTAATTATGCTATAGAGTCACTGGGCTTTCAAATACAAGATGAATCTTCTCTTTTAAGTTCTGTACCGACGCTGGACTTAGTAAAAAAAAAAAAAAAATCTATTTTTTCGTTTTAACATTGAGTCGATGGGGATCTTTCTTGCTGAAAAACTTATTTAAGTAGTTGGGTAAAATTCGAAGAGCTGATATCCATAGCTGTCCGTTAGGTAGCACTGACGTTAAAATTACCTCTAATCTATGTTTTATACAATGAATTAATAATATATAAATTCTTTGACAGAAAGTATTTAAAAAATTAAATTAAATTAGAAAAATAGAAACAAATTTGAAAAAATAATTAATCATTAAAAATAAATAAAAATGTTTAATTCTTTTAATTTTTCAAAATTAATTGAATTTTTTTAAATAGTTTCTGTCGAAATATTTATATGTCACTAATTCATTCTATAAAATATAGTTTAGAGATCCTTTTAACTAAGTTTTATGTTCATATATCCATTCTTATGTTATCATGCGAATCGTTACATACCATGTAAAATAATTTTGCAATATTAACCGAAATGTTTTTTTTTTTTACATTCTACAAATCCTGAAATAGGGTTTACACATATTACAAAAGTTTATGTAATTTCAATAACTATTTAAATATTTATGAGAACTCGAAACTACGTGTGTTTACATAGTCGCGAGCTTTACAGGACTCATTAGACCCCCCCCCCCCCCCAACTTTTGGAACTACGAACAGGATTGAACCAGAAAATATTTTTCATCTCTATAAATTCTTTCATTAAACTTTTATCACCATAAAAAATGCACATTTAAACTTTTTAGATTTATAATTAAAGTTTAATTTGCCAGGTATCGATGCAGTTTTTTTTTTTCTTCTTTTTTTTTGCATTTCTATTTGCGTAAAAAAGTTACCTTTATAAAATATTTTTGCAAAAAATAAAATTTTGTAACAAAAAATTCAAAATCTACTTTTTACTATAATGTACTTGAATCTAAACTACGAATTTATAATTACAAAAATGAAGAGAATTTTACTTATTTGTCAATTTTTCTTTGAAGTCCTCATGCTGAAGTTTCGTGCAAAATTTCGTGAATTAACCTCTTGATGGGATGAAATTTCCTGAAATAGACTTGTTTGACGGAATTATATTTTGTGATGGGACCTCTAGGGAATATTGAGGAGGGGGCCACTTTTTTATGGAATGGAATTTCGTGAAGGGGTCCCTCTTTTATGGAATGGGATTTTGTGAAGGAGCGCTCGCTCTTTTATGAAATGGAATTTTGTGAAGGGCCCATCTTTTATGGAAGGAAGTTTTGTTAAGAAACCCTTTTTTATGAAAGGGAATTTTAGGAAGTGTCCAAAACAAGATGTAGTTTTTCTCTCGATATACTGCTGTTTGATTATGTTTTCGAGAATAATTTTTAGATGAAGTTTCTTATATATCGCTTATTTTATTTTTTTTTTTTTACTAATGTTTAAGAATTAGCGTGACCAGATTTCACTGGGAAAAAAAATTCAAAATCTCTTTATTCCCCCCCCCCCCCACACACACACACACGTTAAAAAAAGTAAATAAATAAAAATAAAATGCAGTCAATCTTTTTTAATCTACAAGGTCACGCTATCATGATCCAGGATGGTTTTTCAATTTTCGAATACTTGAAACAAATTTGGTATTTGCATCAATGATGTTGAAAAAAATTTCTCTAAATTTGATGCTTTTTCATTTCTAATTATAAAGACAACCGCACTCGATTTATTTTATTCTTTCATTTATTCGTACTTTTCTGCTTTTATTTAAAACAGAAAAAAAAGAAAGTCTTTTTTTATACAATTCTTTAAAAAAAATTGAAGCTTGTTCAAAAGGTTTTTTTTTTTAACTGAACTTATGGAAATAATTGAGGAGAGGGAGGAAAACCTTTTTTTAAAGGAACTTTTGAGAAAAAAGTCGAGGCACCGGGACATTATGTTTAAAACCGGACAGTCCTATCGTTTTACTATGAAGCTATTTCAATCAGAATCTGATCCATATCAACTTGGATTATTCTAATGAATTAACTGTATTAGGAATACTACTGTATATCAGAATTCAAAACTACAACATAAACATTAGATTAAAAAAGTCTTGGACTTGTAACTGAATAACATAACGATGAGTAATATGTACGTAAGAAGTAATATCAGAATGTTTCAAACTAGAGCTCTATTGAGCTTTGTAAATGCAAAAGGGGAAAACTAATAAAGGTACATCTGCAGGAGGGTATTTCAAAATTAATCTTTACTGGAAGTTTTGATATCAAAATTTCAGTTTAAATTATCAAATTTCGAATTAAATCCCAGCACTCCATGATATATATTCGAGAACTGCACTAGTTTTTTTCCCCGCGTACAGATTCCATTACGCTGTCAGCCGAACTCCCACCAACCACCTGTTTCAAACATCCTCTCATTAATTCCGCAATTATTCGCACGTTACGCTGGTAATATATGTTCAAACATCCCCACGCGGTAATTATTGAAATTTCTTAGGTATACACCTGAGCTGGGAGTACAGAAATAGAGGGGGGAGGGAATAGCTTGGAATTCAGGGGGTTCTCTCGATTCAGCACAGAAATTCATTTGTGTGTATACAACCAAAGAGATGCATACAAACATATCTCCGAACGGACATCACGCTAATTTATTCTCTATTATTTCGACGATATTCTGCCGGGATTGCTATTGTTGACCGAACCGTTTTTGTGCGATTTGCAAAACACCGTTTCAAATCTCACGCTCAACAGTCCTTTTCCCTCTTTTCTCATACTCCTGTCCCCCTCCTCCCCCCCTCAGGAAACCGGAGAGCAGTTCCCCCCCATTGTTTTCCCTGCTTATAAATGTCCATCAACTCTTGCGCCGGTGTGCGCGCGTGTACAAACACACACACACAGCGCGAGTTTGTGTTTGACCATAAGCTTGAACGGACTTACACTTATAATGCATACTTAGAGACAGCAGACTCAGTTTTGCAATCATAACGTCGCGACAATGCCAGCCCCGACTTAGGGCATAAATCCCTGCAGCCTTCAATCTGACACAGAGAATAGGGTATCAACGGAATAGTGTATCAACGCTTGACACCGGAGGGATGGAGGGGAGTGGGAGTGGGGGGGAATGTCCGAGCGCGGCTCTCTCCTCCACCCTCTCTCTTACCAATCACCTTTCGTCCTTCTGCTGGGCATTGGTCATTCTGCTACTGAATAATTTCAAGAGAGCGTGGATATCCCGTCTATATGTATAATATAATATGACGGAATTTGAATTGCAAGCGGATACCTGAGTATGTATGTTGGGCTTGCAAGGCAAATTGTTGGAGGACTTTGATACATCGGGACCTGGTTGTTAATAAATAGGTGGCCCTTTTGTATGTTGTACTCCGCCGCTTCTGACCATTCAGTGGCGGAGAAGGGGGGGGATGGAATCGGAGACTCTGTTCAGGAGAAGCAGAGATTACAAAACGCGTTATCGTAAATGCATCACGAATACGTACGAAAGGGGAGGGGGGGCGATGTTAGATTGCATGATTAATAGGCTACTACTCCCGCTCTCAAGAACGCTTGATCAGTTTTCTTGAGGGGGCGAAGTGGTTGACTTTGAAAGGCCGTGTGGTCACTCCGGGCGACACCTGTCAATGTCTGGTCACTGGTTCACGTCTCAGTTCAGACGTGCTCCGAAATTGCTCGAGGCTTTGCTTTCGTCAGCTGAGTTTCCGTCTTTTCCGTTTTAAGTTACGCAATTAAAGCATACTCCACATAAAAGGAAATGTGTCTGATTCTTGGTGGCGTTATATGAAATGATTCTGCAAACTTATTTTATTGACGAATAAGCGATAATGCAATTAAAGGTATGGACCTATTCCCAAATCGCTGTTTTTGCGAAACATTTCGAAATATTATTATTATTATTTATTATTATTATTTGGTGCGTTCGTAATTATATAAATATGTATAGTAGCACCTATAATCGTCGTCTGGTCCGTCTGTCTGTCTACATATAACAGCGCAAAAACTACCCAAACAAATGGTTTAAAATTTAATAAATATAATCGTTGCATAATTTTGTCGAGTCATTTCAAATTTTATGAAAATCGAATCAAAACTTTAAAAAGATATTAATAAAAGTTTTCTTCATTCTGTTTAATCTTACCATAATACCATATCTATATAAAAATAAAAACGCAAATCATGCGACTGAGGCAAACAATTTTTTTTTTTCCTGTGCCAGACAATCATTTTTATTCAAAATTGTTTTTTCGAATAAAATTGCATAAAAGTTACATTCTTAGAAAGATCGTTCAAAAATATTGTTTGTGTGAGAGATGAGTTACATTAAAAAAATGTATAGATTCTGAGATAACTTCAGTTAAAATTAGGTTAACAGCCCAGTAAATAAATACAAAAGATTCGTTCATCGTGAATCAAAAATATTAAACCATGGAGGTAATCATACGCAAAGCAAGATCTCCAGGGTGATTTTTGCAGCGCTGTCTGGTGTCGAAAAAAAAAATTCGCATCTGTAAACGTGGCATACGTAATAAGAGAAAAGAAAGACATGCTGATTTCGCTCATAACAGACGATATAATTCATTTCACTGAAATAATAACGATTTTTTTTTACATTGTAAAACTAGTTATAGTACGAACGCTGCTCATTTGTCACGTTTAACGTATAATTTTCAAATTGTTTTAAATTAAAGTTCAAACATTTAGGATTCCAAAAAAATATTTATTTTTGCTTCAGCGAGCAAAGGTCTAGCCCAAACAGTTAACCGGAACTGAAGATTCTGAAATTGGAACGGACCTAAAAAATCAGGAAAAATCCGATTTCTTAGAAGGTTTTTAAGATATTGAAATAAAATTTGGTCACAAGGTTCTGCTCATCTGTTGGTTTATGTTATGTAGCAAACTATAGTTTGTAAATATGTATGTATTAATTTAAGAGCTATTTTTATTGAAACATACATAAAATTAAAATAATAATATTCATAATGTTGTACAGTCAAACCTCGTTAACATGAACACGCTTAACGCGAATTACTTTTAACACGAACTTTTTCCGATTGCATGCACCGTCCAATTGTACGTAATGTATTTAAGTTCGGATAACATGAACTACTTTTAACACGAACAAAAAAAGTTTCCCCTTGAGTGTTCGCGTTAACGAGGTTCGACTGTATATACAAAATTTGGTATATGTTAGTAAATTTAAGGAGGTATTTCAAATCTTTTGTTTCATAACACATCTAAGTGATTCAATAATATATTGTTGAAAAAAAAAAGGTGAAATATGTTGGTTAGTTTTTGTTGTAGAAGGTTTGCATAAATGTTAATTTTTACTAAAATTTGACTAAATAATTGCCTAAATTTGAAAAATTAAAATTTTATTTAAATTCTAGTTTTTTTCCCTCTGTTTTAACTAAAAATACATGTGTTTCCTAAAAATTTCATATTTTTGCAAAAAAAAAAAGTATATTCAGAAGGTAGACACACACTTTAAACAGAAAGAGAAAAAATGATTGTCTTATTGGGAGTCTGTATTTTATACCTAATGCTATTGATTTTATACACTGATGTCCAAAAATTAAGGGGCAGTGACCAATTTCAGACGTTTCGTCAAACATCTACTGAAACTCGTGAGGAAATGACCGAAATGCCCTTGAACTTTGAGGATGTAAAGAACACGCTTGACTTCATGTTTTTAGTGGAGATTTAGTCCGGAGGACAATTAGGGGAGGGGGGGGGTAATAAATTTAATAATAAAATAATATTTGCGTTTCCCGAAGAAACAGAAAATGCTCAAAATGATCCGTCACTCTAGCAAATGACTACGTAGATCTTGTTCAACATTTTTGTGTTGCCATAAATACGGGTTAGAATCCCTTAGAAAGAACCCCATGGAGGGCACTTCCCCTTAGGGCCTATATCCCTCGAGTAGATAATCGACCGTCATCAACCAATCAACGTTTTTGTGCATTTGTGTAAGCATAACATGCTTATTCTTGAAGATGGCAAACGTTAGTGTGAAAATTTAATTTTTTTTCTTTTTATATATATTAGGGGAGGGGGGCGTAATAATAAATTTAATAGTAAAATATTTGCGTTTCCCGAAGAAACAGAAAATGCTCAAAATGATCAGTCACTCTAGCAAATTGTAGATCTTGTTCAACGTTTTTGTGTTGCCATAAATACGGGTTAGAATCCCTTAGAAAGAACCCCACGGAGGGCACTCCCCCCTAGAGTTTTCAATCGAATTTAATACCACTTTCAAAAAACTTGACAAAAAATTGTAGAAATAGTATACTGCAGTATCCAGCTCGATTCGCTGGCCCATTCTAATCGGGCCCATGTCTGGACGGTAATTCTTTATCAAAATAATAGTAATATTTATATATTTTATTAAAATATTTATTATTTTATTTTTATAAATTACAGTAATTAATTTTTACAGTATTAATTTTTTTTTAAATCTACTCCCCCCCCCCCCCTTGATAGTGCTTCAAAATTATGAATTTTTTGTCACCAATTTAAAAAAAAAAAATTATTTAAACTTTTCTAAAGTAAGGCAATATTGGGTTATTTAAAGGTTTCATAACATAATATCTCTGCAAATTATCGGTATGTAAATTGGTATTAAATTAAAATTGATTTGGCTTATAAATTTATGAACTAAAATTATTTTAAAATTTACAAAATTAAAAAAATTTTCCCTTAAATTTATAAAAATAGTTAATATTTTTTTCTTTACTTTTATAAAAAATTGAAGTTTATAATTTTATATTTTGTTATTAATTTATAAAATTATAAACTAAGTCCAAATTTAAACTTGCCTATCCCAAAGTCAATTTCAAAATTCTCTCTAAAAATCTATTTTTTTTTTTTTTTGTTAATATTTTTAAAACTACCCAGTTTAACAGAACAGTACACAAAAGCTCTCAGCAAAGCTCACATATAATAATTTATTATAAAATTGTTTATTTACATAAGCTTTTTAAAATAAGAGATAAAGAAAATTTATTTTAATAGCGTGTAATAAATGCGTCTGTTTGCTTAATTATTGTTTTTATTATTGGAATTGATAAATTATAAGATAAATAATTTTAAAAAGTATGTTTGGAAAAAGAAAATGTTTGTACTATTCCAAAAGGAAGCAATCAATACTCTTAATGCAATGTTTTACGCATATAATAAGTTAAAATTTATCTGCTATAAAGCATTAAATAATAAAGCAATATATTGAAAATTATGAAATGAAAATATAAAAAACATTCGAACTCTGAAAAAAATCCATCAACCGATGAATCCTTCAAGTTTTTGCATAAAAAAGGGTCTAAAATAAGTAACAACATTTGAGAAAGCGGCGTGTCTAGTCCCAGCGTAGTGGTTGAGACCGCCATTTTAGTAAACGTATCTCTCTCTCTCTCTCTCTCTCTCTATATATATATATATATATATATATATATATATATATATAGAGAGAGAGAGAGAGAGAGGGAGAGAGAGAGAGAGAGAGAAGGGGGGGGGGAGAGAGCTATTTAAAAAAAAAAAAAATCAAATTTCTTAATAAATATTTTTATTGATATCTTCTAAAGTTTTGATTCGATTTTCATAAAATTTGAAATGTCTCAATTCTGCAAAGATAATATATCTTAAATTTCAAACCATTCGTTTGGGTAGTTTTTATGTTGTTATATGCGGACAGACGGACGGACCAGACGACGACAATAAGTGCTACGTAATTTATGTAATTACGAACGCACCTAAAAACGGATATTTCAGAAATCAAGGAAAATTTCCTGGAATTTACGGATTTTTTTTTCCGTTAAAATACGGAAGTTAGTATACTGGCGTCTCGATTGCCAATACAATTTCCAATTTTTTTTTCCGGAATTTTTTTTTACAGTGTGAGCCCTGGCTATAATCATATACACCTGGATACTTAGGAAGTCTTCAAACACAGGCTAATGATAAAGACATATCCAACAGGTGTTTTATGACTCAGTCTTAAACCTCTCTCCTATATAGACATTTCGAAAAACGAAATGACTGTCTACCGAAGTTCGTTGTGCAGATTTCAGCACATTCTCTTCCTCTTTTTCAGACGGTTATAGCGAAAAACACTCACTCCATCATTTCGTCACGGGTCCGAAAAGTTGTTTTTTCGCGGTGTCGAGTTTAGAGTTTTCTAGTCTTATTTCGTGGAACTGATACCTGACGAGAAATTGCTGGAACAGACACTTTAGATTGCGCCGTCCAAGAAATACGATATCGACAAAACATATAAGCGGATAAGCTTACGCATAGCTATGTCTTTTCCCCCCACTTTGAGTATCGCATTTTAAACCACTATTTCAATTTAAGGTCGTTTTCCTTCGTTAGAACATGTTTCGAATAATTTTTCTACTCTTAATTATGAAATCATAATTATTCTCAACATACATAAAATTTTGAAGCTCCCTTCAAATTTTTTATGTCAATACTTTTTATACCAGCAAGTCGCCAATCTTTTGGGACCACAAAATTAACAATTTTAAATCCCGCGGACAACTAATATGATTTAAATAATAATACAGGGTGCTTCAGAAAAATGTATACATAGTTTGAATGTTTATAATTCCAGCTTTTATTCACATATAATTAATATTTAAATTGCAAAAGAATCTACATGAAATCTATAACTATACTCCTGCCGCAGATGTTCAAATTTACCTTTCTGGTCAATACACTGCTTATAACGGTTGGCTATATTGATTCACAAACTTCAACAAACATTTTATTGGGCGTTAGGGCGCATTTTTGCTCAGTTGCGGTTTCGGAACGTTGTCTTTGAACACCCGTTCGTTTCAAACTAATCTTTCATCCGATACATTATGTAAAGTCACATAGGTGGATCTACCCGAAACTCCCTGCGATATGCTTTTTGTCCATCTGCTACATTTTCATACTTACAATAGTATTTTAAAATAAATTTTCTCATATTTCTTTTAAAAGGTGTAAATTAACAACATAATATACAGCAAAATAATCCCTAAATTTGTATTATTTTATATATATAACCCGATTTTGTATAAATTTATTATTTTGTCATTTTTTATTAAAAAAATAAATTCATACAAAATCGCGAAAAACTGATTAACGAAACTGATTAAACTGAAAAACGATTAGTGAAAAAAAGTGCTCGTAAGATAAAATTTTCTCTTTTCACGCGTACTTTTTCTTAATTTCTCATTAAA
The DNA here is from genome assembly GCA_963931845.1 of Maratus michaelseni. Classification (NCBI taxonomy): domain Eukaryota; kingdom Metazoa; phylum Arthropoda; class Arachnida; order Araneae; family Salticidae; genus Maratus; species Maratus michaelseni. Next base: position 284,740,147 of record OZ007597.1, read on the forward strand.
GATTTTGAAGGTTTTATTGCCAAACATTAAAAATATTTTGCTTGTAAAATAATTTCTTTAAACATCTTCAAGCAAAAGAGAAATAAAAGAGCCACTTTTGAGTGAACAAGATAATAAATTAATATTTTGGAGCTCCGCAATATAGTGTTTTCGCATTTTCTATTACATTCTGCTGGGACAACAGATTTACGGTTAAATATGAAGCCAGGAAAATTCGCCAGCGATACAAGAAGTGTAATTATGTTACAGCTGCGGAGTATCTGGCTGTTTACCTCCTTCGATTACAGAAAACAGTCATTTCGCTCATTTAATTTCTTCATCTTATATATTTTCTCTTGTAACCTCTTGTTCAGATGGAAACTTTAACCAGAATTGATTACAAAGTACGTTATTTATTAACACTTGCAAAGATAATCGACGTAAATTTTACGTATACCTCATTCAAAAAATACGTAAGTACAGAGAATGCTTATCGTTACAAGGATTCTAAGGTTAATGTGATATATTAATTTAATTCTAATTACAAACTTTGAGTATGGAGCTCAGCAATACTGTTTTGCCACTTACTTTTACATTCAGCTGGAAAACCTGATTTACGGTTAAATATGAAGCCAGGAAAATTCGCCAGCGATACAAGAAGTGTAATTATGTTACAGCTGCGGAGTATCTGGCTGTTTACCTCCTTCGATTACAGAAAACAGTCATTTCGCTCATTTAATTTCTTCATCTTATATATTTTCTCTTGTAACCTCTTGTTCAGATGGAAACTTTAACCAGAATTGATTACAAAGTACGTTATTTATTAACACTTGCAAAGGTAATCGACGTAAATTTTACGTATACCTCATTCAAAAAATACGTAAGTACAGAGAACGCTTATCGTTACAAGGATTCTAAGGTTAATGTGATATATTAATTTAATTCTAATTACAAACTTTGAGTATGGAGCTCAGCAATACTGTTTTGCCACTTACTTTTACATTCAGCTGGAAAACCTGATTTACAGGCAAATTTGAGGCCAGTAAATTTCGTGAGCGATTGCAAAATATGTTTACCTTAAAGCTCTAAAGTATCCCGCTATTTACCTTTTTCGATTTCAAAACACTTGCATATAATTTCGCACTTTTTAATTTAAGTTTACCAAAAGAAATATTTAAGCTAATTAGACATAAAATTTAGCGAAAATTAATTCAGCAGAAGACTGATGATACTTATCAAGTAGTAGGTTAACATGATATTTATTCAAAACCGATTATGAACCGGAAGCATTGTGGGTTCGTTAAGAATATTTTGCCGCTTACTTTCACATTCTACAAAAAAAAGTTTTACAAGTTGGAAATTGTACGTTAAACTTGACAAATAAGATGCGTTCATACTATAACTAGTTTCGTTAATATTCAGATCTTGGAGCAATAGCTGTTGCACTCTTATTACGCAAAAATAAATGAATATAATATTTTATTTTTTGTGCAGATTTTCATATTATAGATACTTTATTTTAGAAAATTAGTTTCAATACATTTTTACAAACAATTCATTACACTACGCTCAAATGTCCAATACAAGACAATGTAAAAAAATCTTTATTATTTCACTAAAAAAAAAAGGAATTATATCGTCTATTATTAGGATAGGATGTATTTTCGTAATAAAATAAGTACATTTTAAGCTGTCAACATTTTATCTTTTGTTGACATTGACTGAAAATTTCAATGGGAAACTTAAGCCTAGATTTGAAAATTTCAGAACTTGAAATCCATATTTACTCTTTTTCCATTTAATATCTATTTCACCGGAAACATCTATCCAAATTACTGTTGGTAGATTATGTAATTGCTATAATTAAACAATTTTAGTATACAAATTTGGTTTTTAAAAATTCAGTCATACGGAAATAATATCACTCCATCTTAAATAGGACGTCATCACCATGGCAACTTAGAATCATTACCTATCATGAGATATCATTTAATTAATGACGTATGATAGGATTTAATAAAATGAAGAAAACTTTTATTAATATCTTTTTAAGTTTGGATTTGATTTTCATAAAAATTGAAACGACTCAACAAAATTCTGCAACGATTCTATATATTAAACTTCAAACCATTCGCTGTGTAGTTTTTGCTCTGTTATATGCGGACAGACGGACGGACCAGACGACGACTATACGTGCTACGTATTTATATAATTACAAACGCATTGTCGGATTCCACTTCTCCGTCCACACAACTTCGAAATATAATCCGGTCTTTTGATATGCTGCCACCACCGATATGAATACGCGATATCTGACACGATACTTGATGTGTATTCAAGAAAAACCTAACACTTTCAATTAAACTTAAAGTAACAATTTATTAACAATATTTACACTTAAACTCGGATGTAAATTATCCGGTTTAATATTAAATCAAAATAATTACAGAAAGATATCCTCTGTGTACTGTTAGACTACGTTCATTCACTCAGCACCGAGATTTCTATTAATCTCACACACGCTATATCGCTTCCTTTCGAGAGATCTCGTTCCACACACGTGCCCAGAGCTATCTCTGAACAACCAACCTACACGCTCCAGTCCTGCGTTCGAACTAACTTTCTCTCTGGTCATTCTCCAGAGCACCTTTCTGTCTACGGGGCTTCTGGTCTGTTTCCAAGGGTCTGTCTTCCTAAATAATGGGTGCAATCTCTTTCTTATCTATTAAAGACCACATCACAAAGGACATACTTATCCCATTGTATTCAACTCGCTACCCACCGGATTAAGATTCCAGTACTGAAAAGCCTCACAGTACACAAAAGATACACACACAATAAGATAATAATAAGATAATAATCACAATAGTTCCCTAACAATAGTTTTTTAAGCCTATAGGTGCCAGGGACCTGACACGCATCTAAAAAACAGAGCCAGGAAAATTCATGGCAGATGCCGAACATGTTTCTATTTAAGAGTGATTGTCAGTTCTCCAATATATATAATCATAGGTTTACTTTTTAATTATCTCCTCAAAAAATTAATATTTTAACATCTTTTTCTGTGTAGACTTCTTAAAACACGTCTCTATCTTTTCTAGTTGACGACAAAACATGTCTTAAAATATATGCTTAATTTAATATTTTTATCTTGGCAAAACTGACGAGATGCGGGTAAAATTTTCATATATTTCAGAAATATTTTGACAACTAAGAAATACAGAGATATCCTTTAAGAAGAGTACACAGAAAAAATAAGTTAAAACATTAATTTTCCGACGAGATATTTTAAAAATAAGAATGCATCACATGGTCATAATTTTAACATTAGCGAGGTAAATTGGAGATATGATTGACGCAGTACATTTAGCTGCTGACCTTCTTTGATTACATAACGCCTACATAATTTCATACGTTAATTTCTTAGAATAACAAGCGAAGGTAAATAGTTAGAAATTTAATCCGAAATTGATAATAAAGCAAGTTATTTATAAATATACTTATTTAATTCGGAAAATAAACTGCTTAATTATATTAAGCAACATTGTTCTGTCGAAGGATTTCTCCTGCTCCAAAACCAGTCTTACAGTAAAACATGAGACTAGTAAAACTCGTGGTCGATGTAAACATGTTTACGTTACATCTCCCAAATAACCGTTACAAAAAGTATGCGATATTTTGATATATATGCAATATGTTTTTTAAATATATATCCTAATGTTTTCAAAATAGTTGACTTATTAATGATTATGAACAGGACTTGACAAAGGCGGTCGCCAGTGGCGAACAAGTTATTTAATCTGGTTTGTTTGTTTTTGTTGTTTTGGTACAAAAATTAACCTAAGAAATGAGCACAAACAGCTTTTAGAATAGTTACGGGTGAGTCATTTTCGTTTCAGAAATAAATTGTCCAAAAATCGCCTCAAAACGCGAAAAAACGCTAAAAATTCCATAATTTATTTTTTAAATTACAGAGAACAAAATTCACTTTATTAGGCTAAAATATAGCAGTGCGATTGTTTTTACGACTGTCAAAATATCGCCGCAGAACGCGAAAAAATGCAAAAAATCGCTAAAGATTAAAAAAAAATCACAGAGAATAAAATTTACTATACTGGGTTAATATATAAAAACCGGATTTTTTTACGAACACAAACTGCCAAGGAACGCAAAAGCTTCAAATTGCATAAAAAATCGCTGAAAATTCAAAAATTGCAGAAGACAAAATTTAACATATTGGTCTAAAAGACTGAAACCGGATTCCTTTTACCACTGTTGAAAAATCTCAACAAAACACGAAAAACCCCGCTAAAAATCGCTAGACAAGAGGAAAAATTTACTATATTCGGCTAGAAGATTGAAACAGGATTCCTTTAAAGAAGGTAAAAAAAATCGCCGCAGAACACTGAAAAAAACACTAAAATTTTATTTAAAAAAAAATCTGGTACTATTCTAAACTATGTAACTAATAATTCTAAACTATGCTTGTTATTTTTTTCTCAATTAATTCATAAAAAAAACTTTTGTGCTTTTTGAAAATAAATTATGGGGAAAGAAGGAGAGGATAAATATTTTTTACTCGCGACTAGATTTTTTTTGCTGGCTACCAGATTTCATCAAATTTGTAAAGCACTGATTATGAATATTTTCTAATTATAAAGCTTGTAAAATATTTCATTTTATTATAGAAGGCTTGCGTATTTTTAAACTATTTTAGACTTACAAGAGAATTATTTAAACTTACATAAAACTTTTGCCAATATTTATTCTAAAGTAAGTTATTTATTAATGTGATATATACTGTTCAAACTGAATTATAAACTGGTATACTTGCATTCAGCAACACTGTTCGTCCGCATACTTTCTCTTATTGCCGTAAAACCAGTTCTACAGTAAAACATGACTAGTAAAACTCGTGGTCGTTGTACACTTGTTTACATTACATCTCTCGAATACCCGGCTTCTTACTTCATTTTATCATAGAAGGCTTGCGTACTTTCGAACTATACTTTAGACTTGAAAGAGAATTATTCAAACTTATATAAAATTTTTGCCAATATTTATTGTAAAGTAAGTTATTTATTAATGGTACATACTTGTTCAAACTGAATTATAAACTGGTATAACTGCATTCAGCAATACTGTTCTGCCGAATGCTTTCTCCTTCTATCGTAAAACCAGTTTTTCAGTAAAAAATGGCACTAGTAAAACTCGTGGTCGATGTAAACATGTTTACGTTACATCTCTCGTATACTCGGCTTCTTACTCCCTTTGATTATAAAACTCTTGCGCATTTTCAAACTACTTTAAACTTATAAAATAAATCATTTAAGCTAATACCAAACTTTTGCCAATATTTATTGTAAAGCAAAAGTTATTTATTAATGTGATATATTTGCTCAAACTTGATTATAAACAGGTACAATTGCATTCAGCAATACTGTTCGTCCGCATACTTTCTCCTTCTGCCGTAAAACCAGTTTTACAGTAAAACATGAGACAAGTAAAGTTCGTGGTCGATGTAGTAAATATGTTTACGTTACATCCAAGGTTCGTACATATATTTTCAAAAAATATCAAAAAGTATGCTATATTTTTAATATATATGCTATATATATATATGCTATATATATATATATATATATATATATATATATATATATATATATATATATATATATATATATATAACCAGTATATAATTATAATATCTATAAATTTCAAAAACATATCAAGTTCTAATATCATTCTACTAAAATCTACTAAGAGATAATTAATGATATTGTGTAATCAGAATACCACATAGCTAATAATTAACTTGTGCAATCATAAAATTACCATAGCATGTGCTTCAATGGTAATTAGTCAAATTTACTCATACCTGAAGAACATTTAAAAAGAAAGAGAGAGAAAGGGGAAAAAAATTATAAATTGGAGTTGCTATTATGTAAACACAAATGGATTAATAAATTAATTATGAACATTATTCAGTGGAAAAAATGGACCACAAGAGAACCAATCAAGAATTGGATATGAAAAAACATATGTGGATGTACTCGTCAGCTTGGCTGCACCCACATGTGTTTTAAAAATAATTCAGTATTTCATAATTCTACTGGCATGATGCTAAGAACAGTAGAATCAGCCAAGTATACTGAATTATTACCAGACAACAATTGGAAAAATTTAAAATTGGAAATATGTAAAATATATATTCGATATTTTAAAAATTATTATAATTCAAAATTTAATAAATAATTTTTTTTATTTTTTTATTGAAAATTTGAAACAAATCTAAACTTGTCTGCTTTTTCATTCCCTAAACTGTTGTCCAGTTTAAGGCATGTTATAACTTGAAAAAAATTTTTTTTTGCATATTTTCATTCTTAAACCCTCAAAAAACTGTGTGGTAATGCAGTTTTATCGAAATTCGTATTTGGTTCAAAAGTTATCCGCCTTTTAGTGTTGACAGCCTTTTAGTGAACAGGTTCATTTTAAGCGCATTGTGTGCGGCGCGCAGATTTAAACAAAAGAATTGAGGAACAGGAAGTCCAGGAGGGTTCATTATATGGTCCTAATATAGATGATTTTATTTAATTTGAAAATTGTCACTTATCTATGTTTGTTTAAAAACGTTGTAAAATTTGAAACCTGTTTTACTCGAAACTGTTTCACAAATGGGTATCAGGTAGAATTCGAGATTGGATCGACTTATTTGGTTGAAATTTTCCTGCTTTTCTAGTATATACTATTTTGTATTCTTTCACAGACGCGTTTTTCAATATTCGAACTGTAAATATTTTTTGGAGAGATTTAAATTCGAAAATGTTTCTCCAAAATCGACAACTTGAAATGAACGGCCGCCAGGAAACTCATCCGAAAAAGACTACAAAATATCGTAAGTTTTTTTTCGGGGGGGGGGGGGGGGGGGTACAGATAAGCCGATTCTGAGATTCATCTAGTACCGTGGAATGCTTAACTTTTTGCACGCACTCCCGGTATCAAAGGCCGCCAGAGACTATTTTTCAACCACTTTCCAAATAAAAAATTGTTTTTAAAACTTCAATATATGCTCTTTCATTTGCAAAAAAACACTCATTATTTTACTGTATAATTGCGCTAAAAAAAAATCTAAAAAAAAAGTCAAGAAATTTTAGGTAATTTTTTTATTATTAAAGTTATAACATTAAAAAAATAATAACAACAATTAAACTGAACAAAACCGAAACCAGAAAAGATTCTAACGAAGCTGTCAGTAACTCATTATCTAAATTAGACAGTTTATCTTTCAATGGCTGTTCTAAGTAAATATTTTCTCACATGATTATTGATTCTACATTTAAAAATTCAGCTTCAAACGTAAAACTTTGAAAATATTTTTTCTTGGATAAAAAGCCACTGCCAGAGCTAAAGTTCTTAAACTACCAAAACGACACAGTCAATAACAGTTCAAAAATTTATTTACACTTTGTTTGACTGAAAATATCAAAAATGTCCCACACAATGTACATTTCGAAAATAAATATAGAAAATATAAAAAAAAACATCATGATATTTTGAAAATAAATATCTGATGTATTTCGTATAGAGATATATTACTATTGATACATATCACAAAACCTGGCTAAATTTCTCAAATATCCGGCTGCTTACTTTGATTATAAAACGCTTACGCAATTCCCAACTATTTTAGACTTAAATGAGATTCATTTAAGCTTCTGTAAAACGTTAGCCAATGTTTATTGTAAAGCAAGTTATTTATTAATGGGATTATTTTGCTCAAACCGAAATATAATCTGGTAGTATTGGGTTCAGAAACACTGCTTTGAGCACTTGCTTTTATATTCTGCGGTAAAAGCAATTTTGTTTGTTTGTTTTTTTACAGTCAATAAGAATCTATGGGTGACGTAAAGTACAGGGTGTTCCAAAAGTCTCCGTACAACTTCAGAAATTTATTACAAAAAAAGTAATAGGCCTACAGCAAAATTAATTATAACAGTACATAGAGTAACTTAAAAAGTTTTTTTCTACTACCTTAGTATACTGGTACATGAGATCCTTTCGTTGCAACGAAGAATATCAAGTCGATATTCCAATTCCATCCACGTGCGTTTCAGCATGCTAACATCAACAGTAGTTACAACTGTTTGATGAAATCCCAACAAAAGTTAATAGTCTCATGGAATTGAAACAAAAGATCCAAACAGCAGTATACTGTTGATGTTAGCATGAAAAACGTTCGTGGATTGAATTGGGATATCGTCTTGATATTTTTCATGCTACGAAAGGATCTCATGTTGAAGTTTACTAAGGCTGTAGAAAAAAACTTTTTAAGCTATTCTATGCACTGTTGTAATTATTTTTGCTGTAGGCCTACTATTTTTTTGTAATAAATTTTGTAAGTTGTACGAAGACTTTTGGGACACCCTGTATATTTACGTTAGTGTTCTCAGATACCTACCTGTGGCTGTTTATCGTCTTCGATTAAAGAACACCTACATCATTTCGTACTTTTTAATTTATTACGATAATGAGATAAATAGTTCATTTTAAGTGTTATAAATTTTAGATAAAACTGACAGTTTCTCTTATAATCAACATGATACTGAAAGTTCAATTTCATTAAAAAGGTGATTAAAACTATTTTTTTTGTTGGATTCATTATTTGATAATAATCTGATAACACGAAACACACAGTGGAAAAACAGCGTAATAAAGAATAATGCCTGGATATAGTGGTGGATATAAAAATTTTGAAATTTATAGTATTTAAAAAAAAAATATTTTAAATCCAACAGTAGAACGCCCAACACAGTGGTGTAGTGCTGGTGAAAAAAAGTGGGGAGACGCTCATAGTCCCGAACATAGTTTGTGAATAGTAGAACAATATAATTCGTAATCCAGTAATGCTAATAAAAACGCAACGAACTTTTCACTAAAATTTAATTTGTAATTTTGTTTTTTATACAGTTGTAAAATAACATTAAACCTGCTGTCCACTGACAAAAATGAAAATTACACCAGTCCGGAAAGTAAAAATCCAATAATGTAAGAAAAGTATTACAATCATTAAAAAAAAAAAAAAAAAAAAATGGACTAAGAAATTTCGACATAGCTTTACGTTTTAAGGTTCCCTGGATCCGCTTTTTTTCTTCTTTCTCTACAACGATTCGGTAAGGTATGGGCATATTTTGGTATTTTCTACATTTTCAGTTCCCCAAAGTCCGTTTTTGCTGTCAAACGGGGGTTTCGATTATATACACCATTTTCAATAATGATAATATTGCAATGGACGTTAAAAACGTTCTTCAAATTTGTCGCAATTCAAGTAAACTTACGTTAGTTAGAGTAAGAACAGACAAACAGACAGACGATCCGAAATCAAACACTTTTCAACTTTCTTGGAAATCATCCATTTTTTTCTTAAAATTGTTAATTCATTAATATGCATATCCTTCAAAATAATAACACGCTTCAAAAGTCTGCGTCCTCCCGTGTCCCTAGCGTCCCCCTGAAAATAAAAAGTAGGGGGACATATAAGATAAAATAAAAAGTGGGGGGACGCCGTCCTCCCGCGTATCTCATCGAGTACACCACTGGCCCAACAGGAGTCAATTAGACTCCGACCAAATGATTAAATGTTGATTCGAACTAGAAATTTATTCATAAAATAAGTTAAAATATATAGCCCACAGAAATGCCGGGTGGTTATAATATAAGTATCTCTATTAGGAGCTGTCTGTAGCTCGAAGGAATAACCCGAATGAAACCAAAATTGGTACACTTACTATTCGAAAAGAGGGAAGAAGAATGGAACAATAAGAAAATTAATTGCAATAATCGCCGACGGATGGCGCTTTTAAGTGTGAAATGTAATGTGTAATATTGTGTACCGTGGAGGTGTCGCAAACCTCAATGACTTTACTGCACATCACGTCACGTGCGAAACATCACTCCTGATGCGTTACATTCCGCTGTTGAGCACGTCTTGCAGTGCCTGGATTGTATCGTCCAGCACAATGGCCATGTGGAACCTGAACGGCATCGCCATGTGAAAGCGTAACCACATTTCAAGTGACATTTTCCAATAAATTAGGTGTGTCATCCGGTTTGACGTCTTAATTCTTTTTTCTTGTATACATTACATTGCACAGTCAGCAGCGCCATCTGTCGGTGATTATTGCAATTTTTTTTCATTGTTCCATTCTTCTTCCCCCTTCTCGAATAGTAAGTGTACCGATTTTGGTTTCATTCGGGTTATTCCTTCGAGCTACAGACAGCTCCAAATAGAGATACTTATATTATAACCATCCTGTATGTTAAATAAATAAGTTAAATAGTTTTAAATGCAAACTCTAATATAAAATATTCTCGTATAAAGCTTGAGTAAAATTTCCGGGCGTTCTAGTGTTAAAGAAACTATTTTTTTAAACGCAATGATTTGGTATTCAAGTGCCATTCTTCCGATGATGAACAATTTTTGAAAAATGTTTTAAGTAATGAGTATAATCCTGTTTTTAAAATTTAACCATATGTTAACGTCAGAATTTACAATCAGCGGATATTGCTGGGAATCGTCCCTTAATCTCCTTCCTGCTTTTAAAAATGTTTCATGTACTAATTAATCCCCTCGGCTTATAAGAGAAGCATTAAAGCCAAATAACATACATTTTATCTGTTCGATTAGAATATACTAATTTAGGGTTTATATTTATTTAAAGCTTATTATAAGTTGACAGCATTACGTTCTGCTATGATATTTACCCACTTACTCTAAAGATCATGTGGTGACACCAGTTATACAAGTATCATTATGGTCATTTGATTAGCCTTGTAATTATAAAACTTGTAAAACATGAAATAACTAGTCGTTAGGGCCCACCGTAATACTTACCCGATCATGGATATGTATACTATAAAATATTGAAATAAAACATGTGTTAACTATTTATAAAATGCATTGCAATTCGAATAAAATGGTGGCTTGATGACGTCATAATCTTTAAATGCTCTATTACTGAATTGCGCAAAAGAAACATCCTCATTAACTCCAAAATTTATAATCCTGTTAACTAAGAGGTTACTGCGTCGAATTAGGCGTCTTATTTCCAATTAAAATAGATCTTTGAATTGAAATTTGAATGAAATACAGGGTCATGAAAAATCGAAAAGTTTGGTAAATAGGATTCCAAATATCTCGGCAACTCATTATCCGATCGACTTCATTCTTTATGCAAAATTTATGTTTTTTTATTGTCTTTTATAGTCATTCCTTAAAATAAACAATTTCGAAAATTTTTATATACCTTTTATCAGAACGACTATTTCGAGAGTCCGAAAAAAATAGTTTCGGATCATCGAGGTTACTGAAATTCAATAAGCTTCTTCCCATTATTACATATACATACCCAATTTTAAGTCTCTCTCTCAATTTGTTCGGGAGATAGAGCGTTTACAGACACACAGACAGACGGGCGCCAATTTTTTTTTTTCTAAAAATATGCTTTTCGGAATCTCCAGTGTCTGAAACGTGTAAATCCGTCAAAAAAAATTTTTTTCGATTTTCAAAACGATTACAAAATTTATACCCTATACTACGTATGATGGGTAAGTAAAATGTATTCTACAAAAACATTCCATTATCTTTTCCATCCACTTTTTTTTTAGGTACTTTTTAACTAACTTTGTGTGAAACAGAAATCTTCAAGCATGAAACCTATATCTACTAATAATTTAGTTGCATCAGTTAGCGTAGTAATTTAGAATTCATTTAGACCGGATTATAAATTTGCTGTACTGCATTTAGCAACCCTCTCTGACCACTTCTCTCTGAGATTGTGCTATAAAACAAGTTTTGCTGGCAGATCCAAGATTGGAAAATTCGAAATACATAGAATTCGTAGACGTGTGTCATCTATTTCTACAATAGAATATTTTCAAAACATTTAGTTGACTTTTCATTCGATTATATATTACGACATCATATACAAGCATGAAACCCATCTACTAATAATTTAGTTTCATCAGTTAGCGTACTTTAGACCGGATTATAAATTTGCTGTACTGCATTTAGCAACCCTCTCTGACCACTTCTCTCTGAGATTGTGCTATAAAACAAGTTTTGCAGGCAGATCTAAGATTGGAAAATTCCAAATACATAGAATTCGTAGACGTGTGTAATCTATTCCTACAATATATATATATATACATACATTTTTTCTAAACATTTAGTTGACTTTTCATTCGATTATATATTACGACATCATATACAAGCATGAAACCTATCTACTAATAATTTAGTTTCATTAGTTAGCGTACTTTAGACCGGATTATAAATTTGCTGTACTGCATTTAGCAACCCTCTCTGACCACTTCTCTCTGAGATTGTGCTATAAAACAAGTTTTGCAGGCAGATCTAAGATTGGAAAATTCCAAATACATACAATTCGTAGACGTGTGTAATCTATTCCTACAATATATATATATATATATATATATTTTTTTTTTTTTTCTAAACATTTAGTTGACTTTTCATTCGATTATATATTACGACATTATGCATTATAATACATCATAAAAAAACACATACATAAATCACACATACATAATTTTGCATACATAAATCTATTGTAAAAACTATAGATACCACAAAACACGTCGACCATAACTCAAAATTTAATTCTGCTTTTTTTTTTTTTTTTTTTTTAAATATATATACACTATTCGTCATCGAATTACACTGTCCTTTTGTGTAATTTATAACTATTTCATTACTGTAAATAAAAGATTCCCAACTCTTATGAAGTTCCAGGTTTAATAAATCGAATTTTTCCCCTTTTTCAGCTTACGCATTTTCCGTTGCATTTAAAACGTAACATGTTAATGATGGAATTACAAAAACGTTCCTTATAAGAAATATATCTATTTTTTTTTTAAACAAAAATGATAAGTATGTTAACTCGCATCAGAAGATTATAATTTTTCAATTTGAAATTTAAGCACTGTAGACGCCCTATAACAAAAAGCATGATAGTCTTAAAATAGTGGTTTTCTAAATCTGATGGAAAACTTCGCATATGAGGGGATATTATATGTATGAGGTATATGGGGCAGTATGGGGGGGGGAGGTTATGACCCCACCTATATGATAAGTTTTCTAAATTTCATAAGACACAAGCTAACCTGCTGCGTTTCAGTTACGAATCCTTTTATAAGGCCTAGTATTTTTTGAAAACAATTGTTAACAGTGAAATTAATAACATTTCTGGCCAATTTCAGTCTTTTTTATTCATCAGGTTCCTTAGTTCTTATTCAGTTTCAATTAACCGCCGCGCACTATTTTTGAAAAAATTGTGATAGCCGATTTTTTTTTCCCCCCAGAATCTTTTTAATGTTGAGAATTTATATAGAATTCATTTTTTAAACAAAACTTCTTTATAACACAACCTTCTACTTTAGACGAACAATAAGGCCGTCGTGAACCGTATTCCTTGTCTGGTCTTCGATTTTTTTTTTTTATCATCTGACAAAGACTCATTTTTTTTTTTTTTTTTTACCGGCTTTAACCAAAATTATTAATATCTAATTTTTCCAATCAAGGTAAAAATAAAAAGGTTTTCACAAATCGTCAATTTCATTTTGCACGTCCTATTTGAAATTGCCTTGCAATTTAAACTTTGAAAAACTTTTTCCCCCACTGATGACTTAGTAATTAATGTCCCAATTGCCTATGTAATAATTGTAGCAAGAACTCAAACAACAACAACAACAAAAAATTGCTTATTTAAAAAATAAAAGCGATTAAAAAATTTTTGGTCGTCGTTTTAGAGTGTATACTGCAAAATTAGTTTTACAGGCATATCTATATCTAATGAGAGTAAATCTGCCCTGTAAAATTTGTAGACTACAACGATACAAAATATATTTATTCTTCAACTTTTAAACATTTTGCTGACTTTTCCCGCCACTAATGGAAAAAATAATCTAACGTACTTCACATATCTACAAGAGAAATATTCAAACCAATTAACAAGCACTTTAGCTGCATTCGTTTCGATCACAGCACATTTATTTAGGATTTATTTATTAAATCTTATTACAAGTTGGTAACATTATACGTTTACCAGTGCCCGACACCAAGATTATGCTACAAAACTAATTTCTCTAAGAAATTATTCTCACGTTTTCCTCTTGTGATTTAAAATGTTTAATTTAACAATTCTCCATCACTCCAAACTCCAACCATCTCGTTGCCATTTTTATCCCAGTTATGATAATCTATGTCTAATCTCTTATAATAGAGATTGGGTCTGTTGTATCTCACCCCTAAGTTCCTTCACATCCTGCATATCTAATGTCCGTCCGTTTTCACTGGGAAGGAGGGGAGGGGGGGGGGTAGAATTCCGTCGGTCAACATCTCTAATGGATTTTGGACAACACTCCTCGCCTCCTCCACAGATCTTTAAACCAAGAGATGTGGACTCAAACATGGCGGACCACGTGGCCGGTTTTATTTACTTAGCTCGGACTGTTGGCAAAAGACGGACTCTCTCAAGATCTGTGTGTGTGTGACGTCACTCCACAGGTTGAAGCCCCTTCCCTTTCTGAATTAAATCGGCTGGGAAAGGAAAGGGTGACTACAGGAGGAGGAGGAGTTGGGAATAGAGAAAGTCCAGAGTATGTTTGCTGCCGACCAGGCAAACGTTTTGGGCAGTGTTTGCGAGCATACGAAAATACCAGGCGGTCATTTGTAATGGCCAGGAGAGAAGAGAAGACGCGGTGCAAGTGATGGAATGCAGGAAGAGATGATAGACGATATCTGAGGGACCTCGGTTGAGTTTAGTTTCTGGTGCGTAGAGAAACAGGGGGGAGACGTGCATCAGATTAAGCGAAAGAGATGGGGGAGGGGGGGGGTGAGAGGAGGTAGATGATCTTTGCAGTAAACCAGAGTAAACAGAAAGGGGTATCTTTGGGCGATGAGTTGGGAGGAATTAAAGCTAACTGGATATGGTGTGGACTTTTGCAGAGCCTCCCTCAAGAAGTGGAATTGGTGGAAATGGCTTGCGGTGGAAAGTGAGAGAAATTGCAAGTGAAATTGCTTCTAACTCCTCGGATTTAAATTTCGGTTTTCTTTTGTCAGTCAGCATTTCCTTTTTATGTAGCAAGCAAAAGTCTAATTTGTGTAAATAAATTTTTTTTAGCAATACTACGAAAATATATTGTGCTGTCCTCTTAAAAAAAACCCACCATTTTTTGAAATTCTCTATATGAAGTCTAATAAAGAATTTTTAAAAAAATGACCATGGCTAAATTTTTACAGCTTGTTTCTGACTAAGATTTTAATGTTGAGCATTTTTCATTTTATCAGATTATTACAAAATGGCAGCCAATTATGCGAGAATAAAAAACTTTTTTCAAAAAATGACCCATGTTACCTGGAAACAACCTACATCTGACATAATCAGCTAAAAATGAAGCATTTTATTACTTATTAATGGTTTAACATAAAAAATAAATAAAAATTTATGTAGAACATTCTAAAATTCTAGTATAAAAAGAAAATCTGTAAAAATGAAGCTTGTGTTTTGCCAGAATTCTGCAATTGTTAATGTAAATTATTTTAAAATTAAATAAGCACTCCTTAGGTATCTTTTAACTATTTTTATTATTCTAAAATGGTGCATAAAAACAGAACAAAAAAAATGGACTTTAGTAAAATATTTGGTGTAGTAGGGTGGGTTTTTTTTTTTTTTTTTTTTTTTTTTTTTTTTTTTTTTAGGAAACATTTTACTGTGGGTACTTTATTAGGGAACAGTACAATATTCTCTCAGTCGCTAGCTTACCCAACCTGCAGACTATGTTTGCGATAAAGCGAGTTTTACAGGTTACTACTGAACAAAATATGAAGTTCATCTATATTGCGTGACTCAATAAGAATGATTCAGAGACGGATCCAGCCCTCCATTTATAAAGGGGGGGGGGGGGCGGGGGTACAAACTTCTTTACTAGCAAAATATATTTTAAATCCCAATTTTTCTGACATATACCCAAATTTATTTCTATTTGTATGAAATTTTCAAGTATATTCGTAATGTATAAAATTAGCAGGTTCTTTTCAGATACCAAGAACAGATACTTTTTCAATTCAGAGTTTTCCCAATTTCTTATAAAAGCAAAGAATGTTACAGAAAACGTTCACAGAGTTTTAAACCGATTTTCGGGGATCGACAGTCTTGAAAATGTAGTCTTGAGGGAGCAATTGAATAGAATTGAAGATGAATCACACTTAGAGGAAAATGTAAAACGGTGTCAAATTCTTTGGTATTTAAACGATAATGTCTACAATTTTCATGCATTTCTGTATAAAAAAAAATATCAGAAATATTAGCATTTTTAAAGCGAGGAAAAAAAATGACACATTTATTGTATACTTATATTTAAAAAATTATTTTTTGTACAAATGTTTTTCGTTCAGAGGGGGGGTCATCGTCATCACCTACATGACAGATCCGTGCTTGGAATGACTTATAGTTTTAGAACTGTTTAACTTCTTTTACAAATAATATATTATTAAAGAACTATTTTGAAAGTAAAAAACTAAAAATATTAACCAAATACTGTATGATCTGTATAACCTGTAAAACCCGTTTTATCGCAAGCACAGTCCGGTTTTATAAGCTAAAATGAGCGATAAAAGTGCGGTAGTTCAACTTTTGTTTTTGACAGATCTACTCGTTGAAAATAACGTCAAATCATGTATATTTAAAATTATCATCTTGCTATTGTATCTTTGTTTGAGAGGATTTCACTGCAGTTTACAGGTGGGGGGGGGGGGGGGCTCGCATTTTAGAATATTTTTGGAACAATAGTAGATTATTAATGAAGTTGCAGTTTTAAATGTGGTTCAATGTTTTGATCTACATAATTAAAAACATTAAAATATATAAATAAAATATATTTATATGTACTAGCTATCAAAGAGAGTGAAAAAATTTCATTACCATTTAGATCTGGAATTTTTTTTTATTATTCTTGTATTTAAATAATAATTAAAAAAAAAAAAAAACGAAATTAAAGTTTAATTTGTATAGCCATCCTAATTTTTGGTACTGGCGAACTATGCAGATTAAACTTAAGAATGTCGACCTAACCGGGATTCTAGTATCTTACGTCTAAATTAGGTGTCAGTGTCCTAACCATTAAAACATAACGAAACCTTCGCCTTAAATGAACTGGAGTTAGGAAAATTTAAATCTGGAATGTTTGTTTCAACTTACCCAACCTGCGAACTATGCTTGCGGTGAAAAGAGTTTTTTAGGTTATACGGAATAAAACAGAGTATATCTATGATAAAGGATAAAAGGTCCATAAGCCATGTTTTTGGCCCATGAAATAAGGCTAAAATTCGATTTTGTTATACTGACTGAATTATTTCACTTTTTAATATTAGAAGCTTTATTCTGAACGATTTCAACAATATTTTATAAATTTTGTTTGGATTTATATAACTTACACAAGCTCAAAGTTCGTATTATTCGTAGTTTGATGAAAAAAACGCAATTTCTCCTAATTTTACCTCAATATATTTTTTAATATTTTACTATGAACGCAGCATTGCAACACTTTTATTTTTACATATAATGTACATTTTGATGTATCTTATAATATATGCAAAGAAAAAAGTGCTGCACGATGACGCTCATAAATAATTGAGGTAAAATTAGGAGAAATTGCGTATTTTTCATTAAAAGCTACGAATAATACGAACTTTGAGCTTGTGTAAGTCATATAAATCCTGTCAAAATGCAAAAACTATTGTTGAAATCGTACAGGATAAACCTTCCAATGTTAAAAAGTGAAATAATTTAGTCAGTATAACAAAACAGAGTTTTAGTCTTATTTCAATGGCCAAAAACACGGCTTATGGACCCTCATCCTTTAGATCTGGAATGCTTGTTTCAACTTACCCAACCTGCGAACTATGCTGCGGTGAAAAGAGTTTTACAAGTTATACGGAATAAAACAGAGTTTATCTATGATAAATTTATAATTGTTTAACATTTAGTATATTATAAAACTTTAAAAAGCAACAGAACGATTTTGAAAGTAAATAACTTAAAATATTAACCAAATACTGTAGTATCTTTATAACCGTATAATAACCTCTAAAACTCGTTTTACCGCAAGCACTGTCCGCAGGTTGGGTAAGCTAAAACAAGCGACAGAAGTGTGGTAGTTCAACTTTGTTTTTGACAGATCTACCCGTTGAAGATAATGTGAAATCATGTGTATTTAACCCTTTGTATCACCGTATATCCAAAAAGTTGATGTTACCTATACAATGGTTCTTTACAAGAACGACTTTATTTATTGCTGAAATCTAACACTGCAGTAAATAAAATTGCTCGTAGAATTCTCATCAGACGGCGATACTGAGTTTATTTTTCATGCCTAAGTTTTATTTATCATTTGAGCAGTTTTTCGTCGTTATTGCTAAAATGAACTTCGTAAGTTTGTAAAATTAAAAAGGCTGGAGACGTCAAAGAAATACATTTTTTACAAAGGTAAATTCGGATACTTGACAATTTTGTATTAGAAAATTGACAATAGAGTAAAATTGACAATATGAGAAATATGTAATTTTCTGTTTGTGTCAGGTATTAAAAAACGCTTTAGTCAATTTTTAAGTTCTAATTTTTTTAAATTATCTTTTACATGCTCAAAATGATGTTTTCTAACAACTCAGTAAATAATTTTCAAATCAGAGTTGTTGAGTTACAAAGGGTTAAAATGATCACTTTACTATTGTATCTTTGTTTAAAGGGCTTTTATTGCAGTATACAGAAAAAAAAAAGTTGATTTCAGAATATTTTTTAAACAATAGCAGATTATTAAGGAAGTAGTAGTTTTAATGTGGGTTTAACGTTTTGATCTAAATAATTAAGTGTACTAAAATATACTAATAAATAAAATATATTTAAATGCGTCAGCTATCAATGGGCAATTTTCACTACAATTTAGATCTGGAAATATTTTTATTCTTAAAATTAAATTTGTAAAAAAGAAAAGCTAAATTTATGTTTAACCTCCGTAATTTTTATGAATAATTAAACCAAGTAACTTGTTTTCTGTAACTGTGCCGTGCTAAATTTCATTTATTTATGACACTTGATGAACTATTTTTGCAAATAAATACTAGTTAAAAATACTAACCAAATGCTAAATATATGTAAATAACTAATAATACTAAAAGATATTAATAAATAAAATATATTTACATGCCTTCGCTATCGAAGAGAATTTTCAGTAGAATTTAGATCTGAAAATATTTGTTTTATTTAAGATGGTTCTCAAATTCCCTGCTCAAAAATGGCACCGTAAATGCCTAAAATTGGCAGCCCTGACTATTGAAGCGATTTTGAATTCAAATGTGTTTTTCCATTTCCTGATAAATACATTACTAATCGAGTTATGAGCAATTCTTGTCACGTGACGACGTGTTTTGCCCCTTTCTTGTACTGCTGCGCCGGAAAATTTGTTCAAAACGCCAACTTTGACAGTGTTTTCTGAAAAATCTTCTGTCTTTACCAAAAAATTGAAAACGTCTTTTGATTATATAAGTTTCTGAATAAGAACCCTTGACAATTTTATGAGTTTTTGAACAAAAAAGAATTCAGAAATATGTCAAACTAGCGCTTTTGGATTTGAAAAGCCTTAAAATTAAATTTGTAAAAAAAAATAAATAAATAAATAAATAAAAATAAAGTTTAACATATATATATATATATATATATATATATATATATATATATATATATATATTATGAATAATTCAACCAAGTAAACTGTTTTACTGTAATTGTGCCACGCTAATTTTTATCTATTTGTATAGTACTGACGATCTAAGCAGATTGGACTTAAGGATTTCGATCCATTATAAATATTCTAAATTAGAACCGGGATTCGAATCTCTTACCTCTAAATTAAATGTCGGTGTCCTAACTATTAAAAAAAATAGATCATCCACCATAGATGAACTGGAGTTAGGAAAATTTATATCTGGAACGCTTGTTTTAGCTTACTCAACCTGCGGACTATACGTGCGGTAAAACCAGTTTTACAGGTTATACGGAATAAAACATCTATAGTTAGTCTTTTATTGCCGAACTAAATAAAAATTACTTGTTAGTTTTAGAATTGTTTAATTTTTTTTTTTTTTTTGTACATATATTATAAAACCTTATTAACCCTATTAGGGCGAAATACTTCTGTTTCAAAACTTAAAATGATTGAATGACAAGAATTTACGAACAAACTAAGTGGTATAAATAATATTCCACTACCCTTCAATGGGTTAAATCAACACACTTATTTTGCAAGTAAATGACTAAAAATACTAAAATTTACTAAGAATATTAAAGGGATATTAATAAATAAAATATATTTACAAACCTTAGCTATCGAAGGAAATGGGGAGAATTTTCACTAGAATTTAGATTTACTTTTCTTAAAATTGAATTTGTAAAAATTGTAAAAAAAAAAGCAGCGAAAAAGCAGTTTAATTTTTCCATTTTTTTACGACTAATTCAACCAAGTCATTTCTTTTCTGTATTTATGCCGTGCTAATTTTTATTTATTTATGACACAGACGAACTATTTTGCAATAAAATAACTAAAAATACTAAATATGTAAATAACTAAGAATACTAAAATATATTAATAAATAAAATAAATTTACATGCCTCAGCTAACAAAAAGGCGCGTGGCATTTTCACTAGAATTTAGATCTAGAAATATTCTCCATAAAATAAAATTTATAAAAAAGCGAAATATAACAGTTTAACTTCTTTAATTTTTATGAATAATTCACCCAATATTTTTCTGTATCCACACTAATCATATATATTATTTCTCCTGTCAACATCCCTTTTTTTCTGAAAATACGAAACGCAGAACGACGAATGAGATAGCATATGAAAGGATTTTGAAAACGCTTCTGACATAGCACACTTATCATTTCGTTAAAACATGTTTTCGATTAAAAATTTCTGATAATTCAAAATAAAATCGGCATTGTTTTCCTAAATGAAATGAAAGGGTTTTCCTCAAAACATTGTTGCCAAAAAAATAAAATACCACATTATATGATGCTCAGCAATTATTATAAAAAACACCGCACGGGTTTATTTTATATTTATGATTAAAAAGCGAAATTTAAATTGAACTGTTTAGATTTATATTTCTATGTCCCATGTTTTTCCCGAAGCGGATGACGTCATCCTCTAATGCAGTTAAAATAAGATTGTTAATTTTTTTTTTTTCTCGCGCGTGCCTTTAGCAATCTTGGATCAGTTTTTACTCTAACTTTGATGGAATAAATTAGATGATATTCTGGATTGACTAACAACTAAATGTTGTTTACAGCAGGGTTGGCAAAAACCCGGGTTTTTTCAGAAAAAACCCAACCCAGTGGGTTTTTGGGGTTTTTTCAGGAGTTTTTTCATGGTTTTGAGGATTTTTCTTCTTGCCGTTCTTTGTTTGTTTTGTAACAACTATATAATTAATGGGATGAAGTTTTAAAAAATAAATGTTAATAATTTAATAATTTTTATTTAATATATTATTTAATTATAATTATTTAGAATTTTTATTTAATATATTATTTAATTATAATTATTTAGAATTTTTATTCAATATTAAAAATAGTTTAAAAATTTGTAATGATTTTAAAGACATTTTATGACTGAATTGAAAGAAATTTTTTAAAGTCAAAATAATTAAATTAATAGTCTAAAATTTTGTTTATTTCTCTTTTATAGATAAAAATTAAATTTAAAGAGTGAATCATTTACTTTTGTTTTATTAAAATTTTCTTATGTAGTAGAATTTTATCAAATGTTTGGAATTATTGTCCTACTAGGGGGGGGGGGGATAAATTCACTTTTAAACCATCTAAACTGTAAGCTTAAATTCCTAAATCTTCCAGAGATCTTGATGTATGGGAGGGGGGAAAGGGGGGGGGGGTTGCATCTCAATAGCACAGAATAGCTGCATGTTGTGTCATAGTCTGCGATCGCCCGTCCTTCTGCTTTTGGCGAAATTAGATAAGGAGGGGGGGGGGAGGTATAAACAATAGAACTATCTCAAGAATAAGAAATCATTATTTTTAAAGAATTATTTAACAAAGAACTTCATATTACATTATATTTTAAATACTATATTTACGTAAGAATATTTTATAATTGAATTTGTTTGGATCATCAATACTTTAATTGGAAAATGAAAAAAATACACTCCAGTGTATCTTTCTTTTGTTTTATTGATGGATTTTTATCAGGTCAATTTTCTTTTCCCCAGCTGGCTGCTGATGACTGAGATTTAATTAAAGTTTTAAACTGCAAATAGAAATAATAATAATTAAACCAAGAACTAAATGATACTTTTTTCTTTTCCTTACTTATTTAAAAAAAAATAATAAAACTTTTAACGATCCGATTGTGTTTAAATTTTCAGCAAATTCAAATAATAATAAATTAGGCAGCTTACCAAATTTCTATTAAAATACAATAAGTTTTCAGAAACTTAGAATCCCCCCCCCCCCAAAAAAAAAAAAAAAAAAAAAAAAAAAACTACTATCACTATCTTAATCTTGCATCTGATAATGAATGTTCTTAGCTATGCAGAAGAGATTCATTATTATGGTGGGTTGTGCTGCACTATAATACTATTTCACTAAAGAAAGTGAAATGAATCAATGATCTACCCTTTATGTTTTGTTCAACTTAATTTAGTTTTATGCTTAATATATTTTGAATCATACTAAAATACCCGTGCCTCTAATTTTTAAGAATTGATTGAACCCCCCCACTGTTTTCGTCATATTGACAAATAATCCTGATTTTTAATTGTTTATATAATTTTACATGTATTTTTTTTAAGATAATTATTTTCTCTGTGAATTTTCCAAGTTTGTTTCAGATACAGCAATTATGCCCATTTAGAATTTTCTGAAAACTATATCTGTGACACATAAAATGTATATTATGTTTGGTTTAAATTGATATATTTATTATTAGTTAGATAAGTGGAATTTTAAATAAAGATTTTGATAAAACCCACTTGGGTTTTTTTCAAGGGGGTTTTTTCGAAAAAACCCACCCGGGTTTTTTCGGGTTGGGCAAAATCAAGCCAACCCTGGTTTACAGATATTTTTATCCTTGCTTTTTCTTTAGAAGTTTAAACCTGCATCTAATAACTATTACATATTGATAAAAAATGGTACTTCTCTTTTATCCCGTCGACCACTTTTCATAACAAAAAACTATCGCCAAATAAACGGGAGAACGTTGCCATTGGAATATCAAAATAAATAAATAAAATATAAGAATTTAAGGACCCAATTGTTATTTTAAATTAATGAAATAACTAATAAACCAGTAAAACATAATGAAAAATACACGCAAATGTCGAATTAAAAACCACTTGATAATTTAACAAATACGTATAATGCTTCTGACGGCGTTTAATCTTACAATTTGGCGATAGTTTTTTGTTATGAAAATTGGTCGACAGCATAATAGAGAAGTACCTAAAAAATATTAGATTTCAGTGCGAAATCCTCGCACGGGCCCTCTGGTTTTTAGTTACTTGTGGTACTGCCGAACTGAGAGTGGGCCTAAGAATGTTTATCTATTAAAAATGTTCTGAGTTGGAACCAGGATTCGAATACTTTTATCTCTAAATTAGGTATCGCTATCCTAACCATTTAAAAATAGCGGATCCTCCACTTTAGGTGAAATTGGGAAAACTTAGATCTGCAACTCGTTTCCAGCTTACCCAACCTGCGGACTATGCTTGCGGTAAAACTAGTTTTACAGGTTATACGGAATAAAACATGAGGTCAGTCAGTCTATATTGTGGGACTAGTAAAAATGACTCATGATCAGGGCTTTACAAATTTGATAAAATATGGTAGCCTGGAAAAATATACTAGTCGCCAGCAAAAAATATTTACCCCTCCCCCCCTCCTCCTCCTCTTTCCCGTCCTTGATTTAAAATAAAACAAGAGTTTTTTAGAGAGAATTAATCGAGAAAAAAATAATAAGCATAGTTAAGAATTATTAGTTACATAGTTTAAAATAGTACATAATTTAGAAAGATAATATAATATATAAACTACATTTTCTAGTGAAATTTATAAAACTTCTAATCATTTATAATAACTTGACAACTTATATAAACACAAAAATCAGATTTGAAACTTACAAAAAACTCGAGCATTTTTTAGCATTGTATACTAATTTTAGATGTCACAGAGGCTGTATTGACACTATTTCTTACTGTTTTATTGAAATATCTTCTCTCCCCACACATTCTAATTACGTGACATACACTAGCAAGCTATAGCTAAAAAGAATGGCGTTTTCTGTTCGAAAATTCCTTTTAAATTTAATTCTTCCATTAAAAGTACGAGAGAAGAGGAAGATCCCTGCTTACCGCGCACGAGTGGGGAGAGAAAAGGCGCCATTTGTGCTCATTTCTTATGTCAATTTTTTTACAAAAATGCCATAGAAAGATTAAATAACTTGGTCGCCAGATCAAAACACTTGGTAACCAGTGGCAACCTGGCTACCGCCTTTGTCCAGCACTGCTCATGATAGTTTTAGAATTGTTTAACTTGTAGGTCCGATTACTGACTCAGAAAATGAGATTTGCTCCAAAGATATGTCCTAACATATGTTTTGGGTAAAGGCTAAATTAATGACTAGAAATCAGGGTTTTATTGGTTACAATTTACTTTAAATGTAGCAGTTTCGGATATTTAAACAAATCTCCATATTAATTTTTTTCTTAACCCTTAAGAGCCTACATCAGTCATGCGAAAAAACGCGCAAACTAATTTTAAGTCCATGGGAAGGTTATTTTAAAAATTTCCCGCTCGCATTTTATTATTTTTAAATGATTTTTTTTTTTTTTTTTTTTTTTTTTTTTTTTTTTTTTTTGGCTAAGGATAGCTGACGTCGATCTCTAACATTGTTAGTTTTTATTTTTTCGATTTTGGTTACAGTTTTTTTAATACAAGGGTACTTTCACTTTCAGAACCGGTTGCAAAATTGAAAATGTCCGCTTATGAAAAAACTGTAACCACAATCAAAAAAGTAAAAACTAACAACGTTAGAGATCAACCTCAGCTATCCTACGCAAAAAACAAAATCATTTAAAAATATTAAAATACGAGCGAGAAATCGCGCTAGAACCTTCCCACAGACTTAACATTAGCTTCAGCGTTTCTTCGCGTGAGCTCTTAACTGCTGTTAGCTGTCTTGAGACCACTGCTTTTTCCAATTTTCATAGTTTAAATAGTAATTTTCAGGGTAACAATAGATACTAGCGGAATTCTGTTTCATTTAAAGCTCTAGTACAATCGCTAGAGACTTTTGAATAGATAAATTTCAATTATAATTGCCCTGTACTTAAAGTTTAGTCCTATGAGTTAATCGTAACCTTTTATTAATCTTTTGATCAAGCGGTTTCAGAGACCACTCACAGCAGTTAAGAGTTAATTCTGAATCAGCAACAGTTAACTTGATGTGAGTTTTAATCACAAAAACCAGGAAGCAAAAGGATAATTAGACTCTTTCTGCGATAGCCTTGGAATAGGAAAACAATATCCCCGCCACCTGTTTTCACATACAGAGAAAGAATAGATTTTTTTTTTCCACTTTCTGAGTGCAAGAAAAATTGAAATTTGCATCAAATGATTTTAACATTAATGATTTTTATATCAAATTATTTTAAAGAACTTCTCTAAATATACTGCTTCTTAAAATAAATACATTTTTATTTGTTTGCACTAGAAGTTCGCTTAAGTGGAATTTGGTTTCTTTAAAAATAATCTAATCTTTTACGTTTTTTAAAGATCAATTCGTGGAAATCATTAAAAACCGCGACATTTAAGACAATTCTTAAGATTGAGTGACATTAAATCTAAATCTGGGACTGTCCTGGGAAAAATAAGACATAGGGTCACCTTAGGTTGAGTGGGCAAAGATGGCAGTGGCTGGTCAAGGTCTTATACAGCAGGCTTTTCCTTCAGTGGGTGGGCGGAAGTGACGCCGAGAAACTCCTGAATCATTAACGAGAGTGGGCAGCGCGCTTCCGGTCCACTTAGTTAATTATTCCATTCCATTTTCCCATGTGGAAGACGGCAGGCAGTCAACATCTTTCCCCCCTGCCGCCGTGTATATTAATTTCGGACGATGACTGAGAGTAATTTGCATGTTATGCTATAGTAATTAAGCGCGCAGAGGCCTAGCAGGTAGCTCAACGATATATAACCCGCCAGTTCCGATACAACACACCACCACACGAATATATGGGGAGGGCTGGACGGACATGCAGACCTACACGTGTTCTGGAGAGCCCGCGACGTTGTAATAGGCAGAGATAAGACAAACTCGCTGTTTTCGGGGGGGTCAGATGGAGGAAGGATTCCATCTGTTGGAGTAGAACGTTTTCGGCTGAAGGTAAGGAGGGGGGGGGGGGGGGGGGCGAGAAGATAGGTTTGCTGGCAATCGTATTATCTCTTCGCTATGCGTGTTCTGTGCGTGGCATGCGGCTCGCCAGATTGGTTCGGTAACGAAAGAGGTCTCGGTGTGGCGTGACCCCTAGCTTTTGGACGCCCTGTAATTTTCGAATACAAGCAATGCGAAGAATTCCGAGGCCAGCGAACGTAATTGACAGAAATGGATGCGACACGATGCATTTTCGCAATGGTCTTGGGGCTATTAGTTATCGAAGACCTTTTTGTTTTGGCCTGTATATTATTATCTGTAGTTTTGACTATTTCTTCCAATATCTTCGTTATCATTATGGAAAAAATACGTCGAAAGTATAACTCATTTGCCGGCATTCACGGGCCAAAATCTTATGCGGGATTTTTCAGTACAATGGGATGGATCTCAGCCTCCTCTGCCCCCCATCTGATTACGGCCCTGCCTGAAATTAGAAATAATGGAAAATTAATGCGTATTTGCAAGTAATTATGGGAAAATAGTGTATAATCATCTCCGATATTAATGTTATCTTTTATGAAGAAAAATTAATGCAAGCTCATCTGGTTCTTCTTATACCAGACTCACGAGAACCAAATCAAACCTAAAATTCATCCAAAAGAAAAAAAATCAAACCGATCTGAATCCAATTTACAGAAAAAACTAGAATCAACCTTACTTGAATTCGACCCACGCGTCGGGCCCGGCTCAGGTAAATTCGAGTTACTTAACCTCATGAAGTCTAGTTTTGGTCATTTCTTGCTGGACCTTAGTTTTGGGAATCCTTAAATTGCAGTTATGGATTCAGGGGTGGACCGGGAGGGAGAGACCCCGCCCCCCCCAGAGCATGAAATTCTTCCCCCCGGAAGATGTGTGCATTTGGTAATGGTTTAAAATTAAAAATATCCCCCCCCCCCCCACCACCACCACCCAATTTTTTATGTTTCTGGCTATTTCGCTTTCTCCGATATTGAGGTCTTTTAAAAAGTACATCATTAGCATTTCCAGAATATATATAGAAACATCAGAAATTTAAAATTGAAATTGAGAGTTTTTTATTACTGATAAGAACGGAAGTATGTAAGGAGTTCATGACATTCGTCTATAATCTATAAATTTCTGAGTATTCCGACATTTTAAAACTTAAGAACTATTTATTAGTGTCATCATTTGATGGAGTTGAAGACAAAAACAACGAGAAAATGTCTGAAATGTTTGGAATAGAAATGAATTTTGCTCTAACATATTGAGATTTTTTTTTAAATATTTGTTTTTCTGAACGAAATTGAACCGTGTAAATAAAAACTGATGTGATCTCGCTGTATAGAACAGGGATATTAATGTACAACACAGGAAAAAAAAATTCAAACGATGGTTATAACTAATACCCTCCTTCCCCTCCCCCCCCCCCCAAAAAAAAAACTAAGTTTTATTTATAACTGTATGATATTGTTGTTTATGTTATCATGAGGGGTGGGGGGGGGGTCATTAGTCATAAACATATTAAAAATGAACCTAATTTAAGACTTGTTCAATAGCAATACTATAATTATATTACATATTTTACCTTCATTTTCCTTAATCGACCTGCTTTAAAATAAAACATACTTACATATACATACATACATACATATATATATATATATATATATATATATATATATATATATATATATATATATATTTTATTCGACGTCTTACGCTACCATTAAAAATAGCGGATCCTCCACCTTAGATGAACGGGAGTTAGGAAAATTTAGATCTGGAATGCTTGTTTGAGCTTTCCCAACCTGCTGACTGTGCTTGCGGTAAAACTAGTTTTACAGGTTATACGGAATAAAACAAGCTATACACAGTTCGTCTATATTGGGTGACTAAATTAAAAAAGACTTGTGATCAGGGCCTGATTATCTTTATGTGGTGATTGGGGCACACAGTTCATGTCGGGCCCCCCTTTCACGAGAAAATTCAGGTATTATATATAAACATGTAGCAACATGTAACAAACATACAGCATTACGTGCATTTTAAAATTTAAACCACAGTTTTATAAAAAATAATATATTGTAGACAGATATACAAATCTATTAAACAATTATATAAAAAGATCAAATCTTTTGCGTCATATGCCATTTAGAGTGATTAAATCTTTAAGTCTAAGGGATTGAATGAAACGTATGATGTAATATTAATTCTCCGAATTTCGAAGTTTACATTACAATTCATTGTCGTTAGTTTAGTTTACACGACTGGGAAACAGTTATTTTTCTTATATGAACTATAAAATAGAATTTTGTATTAATTTCTATTTTCAAAGAGTGCACAAAATGCATTCTGGGGCTCTCTAAAAATGAGGGCTGGGGCACATGATCCATGCGACCCTGTGCTAATTAGGCTCTGCTTATCATAGTTTTATACTAACTCAGAAATTAAGCTTTTCTCCAAAAATATATTCTAAAATATATTTTGGGTAAAGGCTACATTAATTTGGCTAGAAATCAAAGTTTTATTAGGCATCAATACGTCTTACAATTAGACGATAGGCAGCAAATCTTACCCCCCCCCCCCCTTCCTGCCATTACAGTTTAGTCTGGGAAAAGCTGCACCCTAGTCGCTGACTCAACAAAATCTTTATTATTATTTTTTTTAACACAAAAATCAGGCAACATTTATTTTTTTTTTCAAACACACAGTGTAAGGAAAATATTGTAATGATGATTTGTGTGTCTGAACATAACACCGAAACGGTACTTGCGATTGAGCTCACCGCTCACCTCTGGTGAATGATAGACCACTGCTGTCGCATAAACTGTATAGATTTTTGTAAAAAACCAGACGACGGATAAGGTATTTAATACATTTTTAAACCCTTAATTATATAAGTTTATTCTATGTTCAATCTAACAGTACATTGTTAAAACTTTTCCATCCCGTCCAATTACGACGAGTTTCACCTCGTTTTAAATTATTTTGGAAGAATAATTTTATTTATTTTTTCTGTAAAAACAATTAAATAAAAAGAAAATTCAGATAATAAAATTGCAAAATCCACGGAGGGGCGATGGCCCTCCCACCCCTACACCTCTTGTCCGGTGCCCATGCAGCATAGTAGCTATAGACTTCAATCATAAGAAAAAAATGAGTTAAAGAAATCTTATTAAGTTTTTTAAGGGCAGTGTTGCGATTTTCATTTTTTAGAAATACATTATATATATATATATATATATATATATATATATATATATACAGTGACCTCTCACTCACTTATACGACTCTCAGTTATACGACTCTCTCAGTTATACACCAAATTTTGTTGGTCCCGTCCACGCTTTATGGGAAATAATACTAAATTTCTCTCAGTTATATACGACTGCTTCTCTCACTTATACGACGCTTTAAATGGTTCAGGCGATTTTACATTTATCACTCAAGAATTCATTTTTATAATCTTTAAAGTACAAATCATTCACGTTTTCTTAGCTTTACCCTTTCACTATTGTTAAAGTGTTTATCAATAATGAATAACATTTCTTATCTACCTTCGTGTGTTATTACCGATGAAATCTATAGCGGGAAGGTGGTTGTATGGAATTCCCTTGTGCCTGCCATTTAACAAATGCCAAATGACCACCTGGGAAAAGGTGACATTGCAGACAATTAAGAAATGTTTTTCATAGGACCAAACTGCTAGTTCAACGAATGAACCCGATTTTGAGAGCATATGGGAATCCTTTAATGACTAAGACTGGGAAGAAATGTTTATGGACGAAGGCATTAATTTCAAAGATTATGTAGAATGTGGTGAAAAACTTCTGTCAGAACTGAGAACTGCTGAAGAATCTTTCAGGATATCAATAAGGAAGACTTAAGCGAGGAGGATGACGAAGATATGAGCAATGTTATTGCTGGTGTAAATTTTTCAGAAACAAGTGCCGCTTTAAATACATTAAAGAATTATGTCGATCAAAATGATTATACCCAAAATAGCTTAAAAGCTTTATTAGACTTAAAAAATACATTTTCTTTTTTCGTCGACGACAGAGACAAATTAATATCACTTCTTTATTTGAGAAAGTCTGATTTGTAAATCTTTAAAATAAACATAGTGATATGTGAACTATTTTGTGATTTTTTTAAGAATATATTTTGCGTTTTATTTTTTTTAATATATTTTATCAATTTTGTTAAAGTATGTTCTTAGTACTCAAAACTTATTAATATAGGTAAAATAATTAACGCATATAAAGTTTGAAACTTGTATAATAAGACGGTACGACTCTCTCAGTTATACGACTTTTTTCTACGGTCCCCTGAAAGTCGTATAAGTGAGGGGTCACTGTGTATATGTTATATATATATATATATATATATATATATATATATATATATATATATATATAGAGAGAGAGAGAGAGAGAGAGAGAGAGAGGAGAGAGAGAGAGAGGGGGGGGGGACATGTGGAGAGGGTTCAACTGCCACAGGGGATTTGAAAACCAGATTCTTCGTAAAGTAATGCACGCTATATTTCAACATAAATTTTTTATATTGTTATAAATTTCTTCATTAAATATGGCAAATATTACTTTACGAAAAATTTGGTATTCAAATCAACTGATGCGTACGAACCCTGTCCGACTGTGACATTCCTCACTTTTTAGGTGTGTTTGCAATTATATAGCACCTATTCGTTGTCTGGTCCGTCCGTCTGTCCGCATATAACAGCGCAAAACTACCCAACAAAATGGTTTGAAATTTAATATATATAATCGTTGCAGAATTTTGTCGACTCATTTCAAATCTGACAAATTTGAAAATCGAATTAAAACTTACAAAAGATATTGATAAAGTTTTCTTCATTCATTTCTTCATTCTTCTATCATGCGTAATCTATATAATAAAAGCGCAAGTCATGTGAATGAAGAAAACAAATACGGGCAAATCACTTATTTCATATGCCAGGCGGCCATCTTTAGTCAAAGTTATTTTTTCGAATAAAATTGCATAAAAGTTACATTTTTAAAAAGATCGTTCAAAAAAAAATTCTTAGAGTTCTTCGTTGGTTGAAAGATGAGTTACATTAAAAATGTATAGATTCTGAGATAACTTCAGTGGAAATTAGGTTAAGAGCCTACACTAGTCACGGGAAGAAACGCTCAAGCTTAATGTTAAGTCTATGGGAAGGTTCTAGCGCGATTTCTCGCTCGCATTTTCATATGTTTTTTTTTTTTTTTTTTTTTTTTTTTTTTTTTTTTTGCATAGGATAGCTGAGATTAATTTTCAACGTTGTTAGTTTTTACTTTTTCGAATTTTGTGGCAGTTTTTTTTTTTATAAGTGGGCATTTTCAATTTTTGAACCGACTGGAATCTGTTCTGAAAATGAAAGTACCCTTATATAAAATAACTAACCAAAATCCAAAAAGTAAAAACTAACAACGCTGGAGATCGACCTCAGCTTTCCTATGCAAAAAGCATCATTTAAAAATATTAAAATGCGAGCGAGAAATCGCGCTAGAACCTTCCCATAGACTTAACATTAGCTTGAGCTTTTTTTCTCATGACTGATGTAGCCTCTTAACAGCCCAATATCCATTAAATTAAATAAACACAAGAGATTCGTTCATCGTGAGTAATATAAATATTAAACCATGGAGGTAATCATTCGCAAAGCAAGATCTCCATGGTGAGTTTTGCAGCGCTATCTGGTGTCGAATAAAAAAATCGCATCTGTGAACGTGCCATACGTAATAAGAGAAAAGAAAGGCATGCTCATTTCGCACATAACAGACGGTATAATTCATTTCACGGAAATAACAATTTTTTTCATTGTAAAACTAGTTATAGTAAGAACGCACCTCATTTGTTACGTTTAACGTACAATTTCCAACTTGTTTGTCATTGTAATCCGAAAAAGTTCATATAAAAGAAAGATACTTTATGAAGTACCCGAAACTCCTTGTGAAATTGCTCAGCGTTACCGTAGAAACGAAGAAATTGCGAATATAATAATAAAACCAGCTTATATGCTCGATAATTACGCCGATCCCAACCAAGGTGGTGTTATTTACCCAATTACGAAACGTTGATGGTTTTACGAGGCTACTCATTCCTGCATTTTGTGGCGGCCGTTTGGTTGTTACACGTCGTTGATTCCCCAGCATCTCTGGAAAAGGGGAAAAAGGGAATCAGTTTTTTCCTTTTTATTCCCCCCCCCTTTTTTTTTCTACTTCGAAAAAGCGCTCTTTAATTTCTAAACCGATAAGGATGTTTTGTTTATTTATATTTTTGAAAGTGAGATTGCATGTTGATTTCAATCAATGAAAAAGTCATTTATGGTTAAAAACACCTCGCTGTTGTAGAGAGTACTACATGTTACTGATTTACTTCTGTATGCTATTCAATGTTGAAAAAGAATTAAATTTTTATCAACTTTTACCATGAACCTAATTTATAAAGCTTTGATTGAATCCAGATTATAATGGAAGATTTTTCATTAGACACTATTGTTTTCATTTGCTGGAAAAAAAAAAAAAAAAAGGTTTTTACAGCTGTTGTATGTATTGGAAATAGTTGTAAAGCATTTACATGTATTATAATATGAATGTCAGTTTACAATATGTATGTATAAGCATGCAATTATTTAAAGGATCTATGTAGTAAGGTAATGATGTATAAGGCAGTTCTAAGATATATATATATATATATGTCGCCGCTTAACAACACTAGCATTTCTGAGAAATTTTCAGATTTATTTTTAAAAGTAAAAATCATACAAATTGCAGACATGATTACTACAGTTACACATACATGAATTTCTAGTTTCTACCTTGCATATTTTTTTTTAAATAAATTTTTAAGAAACATTTATGTTTTTTACAGTGTAGTGTGCTCTATCATTTCACAAGTTTATCCCATACCTTTTTTGGAAACTATATGTACAGTACAAGCATTCGCTTTACATGATAATCAAGCAAAAAAATTGTAGCGCATGAATATTTCTCATCTATCACAATTAATTCATATGTATATGTGCATTGTATGGACCGTTGTATGCGTGCGTGTGTGTACAAGCGTGATGAGGTTATAGTATTTCTAAAACTCATCCCCTTTTCTTGTGATAAACGATTTTAGGATGTCCAAATGAATGTGCTGAAATACTGCGGACAGAGCCTCATTCACAATTTGAAACTAGCACTTCTCTCTTCTCTGCACCTTTTCTATTATTATGTATGCAATATTTGGGGAACGGCGGGGGAAAGATTGTTTTACATAAATAAGCGCGGGGTCCGAAATAAGTGGTTGCAGTCTTGTTTGGAATGCCCCAGAAATCTGCATTTCTGTAACAGGCTGACCGCTGCTCTGGTCAGAGTCTGTAGGGAAAAGAGGGGAATGAGGTTTCGCGTTCGAGAGAAAACACAAAGCTGGCTTTAATTTCGTGAGATATAACTATAGAGTTTGTGTTGTTAAAGTGAATCAAGTTCGGGAACTAGACGTTGATCCAATAAAATGGCTGATTCAGTTAATTTGGGGAAAATGATACGATTGTCAATCCCTTTTCGGGAATATTTTTTCATAAAAAAAAATGGCGAGTTTGATTAACCAGCGTATTGTAAAAGTGGCTGCTACTGTTTTAGAACAGATGCTTTAGGGAAAATAAGTTCATAGCGAACAAAACAGACATTGTGTTCGCCATGTTTTGGAGATAGCCCCTTTATTGAATTGTATTCATGTTCACAAAAAGAGTAATTTATTTAAATCGTGTTGTATTTCTGAGGGAGTAAAAACAGCGCTAGAGAGAAAACACTGCATTTCGATTAAGCGAACTGCTATTATAGGATTAGGCTAAAGCGTTGAAATTTTACAAAAACAAAGAATTTTGCGTTGGACAGTTAAATTCAGACCTCCCATGCCAAGAGATAAAAGGTGGGGGTGGTTATAGTCCTTATTCTATTTCTATAGGAGGAACTTTGTTTTGAGGGAAATGTACTAAAAAAAACAATGATATACTACTTTTATTACTTACCATTTAGAAGAGAGTACGAAAACATACTTCCTGCCAAGTACATAACTTCGTGGCGTAAAGTACGTAACTTTAGAGCGTTATAAATTTGAGGAAACTTAAAAAATTTGTAATAAAAGAAGTAATGCTTGGAAGAAAATTTTGGTTTCCGCGAATATCATCAGAGGGACATTGGATTTTTTTTTTCTTATGTAAAAAAAAAAAAAAAAAATTATACCAAAAGTAACCGGAAGAGGGCGTTCACACGCATACTGAGACTTATGCAAATCAGGCTAGCACCTGGCTGGAAATAGATTCGTCATTCGTTCTCGGCATTATGCTATCCTTACCAGATCGAGCGCTGGTGGTTAAACTTTTCTACAAGAATTGTGAATCCACAGCTATTGCATTGCGAAAGTTTCGTACGGAGAAAGGATTGAATACGCGAAAAATCCCTATTTCATTGAATGGGATACTGAATTGAGTACGACGTTTTGAGGAAAAAATGGAGTTTGGAAAATCGTTCAGATTTACATAAAACGTCTCAGTATGACGTGTGAGCACCCTCTTCCGGTTACATTTGGAATATTTTTTTTTTATTCATGGAAAAAATTCCAATGTCCCTCTGATCATATTCGCGCAAACCGAAATTTTTTCTGAGTATTACTTCTTTTATTATGATTTTTTAAAGTTTGCACGAATTTATGACGCACCCTGTATATTATGAATGACAATACCTATATTGATATATTTTTTAAGTTATGACAATAAATTTTAACACAGAAACAAAATGTAGTATTTTTAATCTATTTTTGCTAATTTGAAAATTCGCTGTTCCCTTTAATCCCTTGAAGGGTGGGGGAATATTATACGTCCGGCACTTAATTTTAATCCCCAAATACCACAGGAATTTTGGAATAAAATTTTGCTTTTTTTTTTTAACGTACGTGAAAACGTTTACTTATTTTTAAAGAAAAATTATCCGTAAATCCTGCGGTCGCTCAATCCAATCATTTCAACATTTAGTAACAGAAGTATTTTGGCCCTGAAGGTTAACGAATTTAAAAGGGGGGGGGGGCTTCCAAGAAAAGTGGTCTCTCTGTAGTGTACATAATAATATGGTATAAGATGTTTCACTTCTTGTACATAATTTTTCAATGAAATTCTTCCATGAAAATATCCCAGAAAACTGAATTTTATTTTAATTGCTTGGTACCGGGTTTTGAGAATTCGTGCCTCAATGACTCCGGATCTCCTTAAAAAATGTTTCTGACTTCCCGGTCTTCATTGTATCCTGATATTTTAACTCCCGCTCTTTTCAAAAGCCATTTTCGAAAATTTGCAAATTTCTCACTCCGGGGGTTCAACTGGAAAACGATTCGTTTATTGAGTGAAGTGGCAACAGGCTGTTTAACTCTCCTGGTAGGGGGAGTTACGAGGGTGGTGGGGGAGAGTATCCGAAATTACCCTCTTTCGTCGACAGATGTACTCTACTTCCATACAGCACGCATTTATTCGCATTTCGAAATTTTTAATGCCTCGTCTGTGGCAAAATCTCCTGTTAAATCGATTACGTTTTATGGGCCTGAAACGAAAATCGGTTTGTGTATCGGTTAATCGATGAAGTGGAGTTTTGTCATCTTTGGGAATAAATAAATACTGGACTGGTGCAATCTTGGAGCGATTAAAGATCGCGTCACTGGGGAGTTTAATGAAGCACGCCAGTTTCAGTTTGAGGAGAAAAAAAAAAGACGTCCTATGACAAATCAGTGTCGTCTATGAGAAATTAAAGAAAGATGAGTGACATGTCTCTTTTCGTTGGACGATACCTTTTCTTCTTTTTTTTAGTTAAAAATCGAAAAAAAAAATCTAAAGTTATAATTTGATAAAACAAAAAGAAAAAACAAGTTGGAAATTGTACGTTAAACGTGACAAATGAGGTGCGTTTGTTTCATGGTGCTATAACTAGTTTTACACTGTATAAAAATCATCATTATTATTTTAGTGAAATTAATTATATCTTCTGCTATGAACGAAATGAGTATGCCCTTTTTTTTTTTTCTTATTACGCATGCCCTGTTTACAGATGCGATTTTTTTTTTTCGACATCAGACAGAGCTGTAAATTCACCCTGGAGATCTTGCTTTGCGAATGATTACCTCCATGAATATTTCTATGACTCACGATGAATGAATATTTTGTTTATTGACTTTAATGGATTGAGATATTCGGCTGTTAATCAAATTTTCTCTGAAGTTATCTCAGAATCTATACATTTTTTAATGTAACTCATCTCTCAAGAAAACCATTTTTTTGAACGATCTTTCTAAAAATGTAACTTTTATGCCATTTTATTCGAAGAATTAATTTTGAATAAAGATGGCCGCTTGGCATATGGAAAAAGATGTGGTTAGCCCGTATATTTGTTTCTCTCAATCACATGACCTGCGCTTTTATCAT
This sequence comes from Maratus michaelseni, assembly GCA_963931845.1. Classification (NCBI taxonomy): domain Eukaryota; kingdom Metazoa; phylum Arthropoda; class Arachnida; order Araneae; family Salticidae; genus Maratus; species Maratus michaelseni. The sequence continues at coordinate 284,777,134 of OZ007597.1, forward strand.
ATAGATTACACGTATGATAAGATTTAACAGAATAAAAAAAAACTTAATATATTTTTAAGTTTCGATTCGCTTTTCATAAAATTTGAAATGACTCGACAAAATTCTGCAAATATTCTATATATTAAATTTCCAACTTTTCGGTTGGGTAGTTTTTGCGCTGTTATATACAGACAGACGACAGAGACAGGCAGACTAGACGACGATTACAAGTGCTGTGCTACATATTTATATAATTACGAACGCACTTAAAAATTCTCAATTCTGGGTCTTTTAAGAACATCTTTAAAATGACTTTATAAAATATCTTTACTCCTTATAGTCTAAAATTATATTACTGTCTGAATAACAAAAAACTTTTATTATCAGGCTATGGATGCATTAGAGCTTGCGAACTCCGCTAGAAAAATGTATTTATAATTTCTGCCCGTGAAGGATAATATATAGTTCGATTTCTTCTTTAAGTTCAAGTGTTTAAAATATATCTTAAACGAGTTCGAAAATAAACCAAGAACCGATTCAATTCTTCATTTTGAAAAGATCTGGTAGAAATTTTGTATTTTTAATTATTTCTTATGGTTGCGTTTTTTATTGATAACGTTTAAGTATTATATGTTTTACCACCCAAATCGTTGTTTTGGGGAAACATTTTTGAAATTTCTTTTATTATTTTAAATTAAAGTTCAAAACATTTAGGAATGTTTGAATCTAAAATGCTTTATTTTTTGTTCAGCGATAATTAGAAGCAAAATACTAGCCCAAATTATACCACCGGAACTGACCTTAAAAAAAAAAAAAAAAAAAAAAAAAAAAAAAAAAAAAAAAAAAAAAAAACCCCGAAAAATCTCATTTCTTAAAAAGGTTTTTAAGCTATTGAAATAAAATTTTGTCACGAGGTTCTGCTCATCTATTGTTATGAATCAAAACAGCTTGTAAGTATGTATTTATTAATTTAAGAGTTGTTTTTTTTTTAAACATTTTTTAAAAATGTGTATACAATTTATATATATATATATATATATATATATATATATATATATATATATATATATATATATATATATATATATATATATATATATATTTGTATATATTATAGCGGTATTACAAAAATTTTGTTTCATAACACAGATAAGCGATTTATTAATAGTACATTGCTGAAAAAGTGAAATATATATTGGTTAGATTTTGTTATAGATCGTTTGGCATAAAGGTTAATTTTTACCAAAAGTTGACAAAATATTGCTTAACACTAGAACTACCGGAAATTTTACTCAAGTTTTTTAAAATTATTTCACACCAGAAACTGTATTTAAAACTACTTAACTTATTCATTTAACGTATTCGTGAGTTTTATTAGATTTAATTTATTTTAAAAAGAAATTTCTGGTTCAAATCGGAATATATTCAGTTGGTAGCCGTCAAAATGACGGCTCATGGTAGTTCTAGTGTTCAATTTGAAAAGTTAATTAAAATCCCATTAAAATTTTATTTGAATGCATAGTTCTATTCCCTGTTGTAACTAAAAATACATGTGTTGCATAAAAATTTCCTTTTTTTCAAAATAAGTGTTCAGAGGCAGACACATACCTTAAAAGATTCTCGCGCACGTGGGTTTTGATATATATCTCCTAGATTAACTTATTTCAAATCGGTGCCCTTTATTTTTTTAAAACTAGGTTTTCGGACATTTCTGTCCGAAAATCTCGCTCTTACCTGGATTTCGTTCTGCCGTCACTCATGCTATATGTTGCTAATAAAATAATAAAACTGAAATAAAATCCTCTACCGGTTTAAAACCTGGGGAGGATACATTTTCCTAACTCAAAAAAGGGGAAAAAACAATTCTCACTGTTATAGTAAGGGGGGGGGGGAATCAACGGCGTGGAACAACCAAACGGCCGCCACAAAATGGAGGAATTAGTAGCCTCGTAAAACCATCAACTTTCCGTAATTGGGTAAATAATACCTTCTTGGTCGGCATCGGTGTAATTATCGCGCCTAAGCTGGTTTTATTATATGAGCAATTTCTTCCTTTTTAAGGTAACGATAAACAATGTCATGAATGTTATGTATTTTTAAGGATTAAAATGTGATTTGTTTTGTTTTTTTCTTTTTTTTTATGTATGCTGCGCGTTGAAATAATTATGCCTGAAATTGCATGAAAAATAAATAGTTTAGAAAAAATATAAAAATTGTAATTTTTAACAATAAATCTGTGGTAATAGTGACCACCAAGTCAATGTCTTAGTCTGACAAGGTAGCTACATTGTTAAAAATTTGCAGCAAACTGTCCAGTCATTTGACCGTTTTTATAGAAAACTGTTAGATAACCGTAATTTAACTGTAGTCTGGCCATAATATGGGCAATAATATGGTCAGAATAAAGTTAAATTACTGTTACATAACCGTTTTCTATAAAAACGGTCAAATGACTGGACAGTTTACTGCAAATTTTTAACAGTGTATATCATCTACTGAGAGTCTTTAATATGCATGGTATTCGTAAACTGTGAAATGCCCATTCTCTCGAAAACGAACAGAAATCTGAAATAGATGTCCCACAATTCCAAATGTTCGTTAATTGTATACAGAGTGTCACAGATTGAATTACAGTGTAGTTCTGTCATCTTCCGTGATGTCATCCCATTTCACATGAAAGTTCACTAAAATATCTTCATTATTGGTTAAGTTTCAACGAAAAACCGGGTTCGATCTTGAAAGAGTTTGTCGTTATGAGACTCTGGTTTCTTACACAATTGTTCATCTTAGTGGGTATGTCGCCTCTTATTTTGTAAAAGCAATTCATGAACACACTGTATATAGTCACTACCTCCTTAATACTAAGCTATTACGGAGTGATATAGTATACTTCGTACGTACCTTCTCATCGACCAACAGCTAATTCCTAAACAGTGTTAGAGGTATATTACAAAATTATTTCAAATGAGTATTTCACCATATCAAAATCAATTTACGTCAAAAGATTTTTTTTTTAAATTAGTTACGAAATTTAAATTTTGGTACAGCCCCTGGATCTTCGTCCTGTAAGATTTTAGGGTTTCGTTCATCTGACGAAACCCTATTCGTCTCGCTCCTCTGTATGTCACAAACTTCGCATTTGGAAACGGTATAAGTTAGAGACTTGAAATTTTGCATACTTATAGCTGAATACCTCCTGTCACACGACAAATCATAAAATTTTGAAAAAATCATATTATTTTAATTAAAAAAATTAATTTAATGTCATCCGACCATTTCTGCGATTTTCTTGGATCTTAAAACAGAACCTTATTTATTTATTTATTTATTTATTTTCGAGCAGGATAGATGATTCAATGGTAGCGCGTTTCCCTTATAACACAAAGATTCCGGGTTTTATTCTAGATGACGTAAGTCGAATTTTTCTATTTTTACATTTCATTATTTGATGGATTTAATTAAAAAGAATTAGTATATATTTTTCCTATTTTAAGGGTTTCGTTTTTAAGGCTAAAATTAAATCATATAATTAAATAGACTTTTTCAAATATACAAACATATGCTGTTAAAATTGTCTGAAAAGCAGTTCTTGAATATTTTTAATTTGGTTTAGAAAAATATTCTTGTTATTTTATTATTAAATTTAATGGTGCTTCCGCCTATATGTTCTTATTGATAAATTGTACTTATAATGATAATTATAAACTAATGATTTGGATTTATTAATTAAAAGGATAAAGTGTTTTGTATTCGATCGCACTTATCCACTTTTAGAAAAACTTTCTCCGTGTTCTAACAAAGCACAACGGTAAAAATTCCATTATTTTAGTACAAAAACTGACAGGAGTTATAGTATTTTGAATGTTATGTAATTTTTACATTTTCTGGCACTGAAAAAGTAAAACGTTTTTAGGGCCAGAAAAAAAGGCTGAAAAATTAATTAAATTAAAATTATCATTAACTCGGAAAATTTTGGTCGTATAAGAATAGAAATTTTACTGTTTCGCTTCTCAAAGCGCGGAGAAAGTCTTAAATATAATTTTTAGAGCCCAGGGACCGTATAAAATTTTAAAATGTCTTTTTTTTTTTTTTTTTTTTTTTTTAAATAACTATTTTGAAGTAAATGGATTTTCATGCGATGAAGAACAGTAACGTTTGTGATTGAAGCTATACCTTTAAAACTAACAGGGCGATTCCACCGTTACGTATGTGACTTTTAGAGATTTTTGTAAATTGAGACAAATTTGGAAGTGAAATTATTTAGATAACGTTTTACTTTTTTTATTGCTTTTACAGGACACATACAGAATCATTTTTGTAGTGACACCTTTAGTCTAAAGGTAATAATAATAATAAAAAAAAAATAGTAAAGTCATTGTTACGTGTGTGACTCTTCTAAGTCACACGTAACAATGACTTTACTATAAAAAAATATATATATTTTAGACTACAGGTGTCACTACAAAAATGATTCTGTATGTGTCCTGTAATAAAACTATATGCAGTGTTCATAAATTGCAATAAAAAAAAAGTAAAACGTTATCTAAATAATTTCATTTCCAAATGTGTCTCAATTTGCAAAATCTCTCTAAAAGTCACACACGTAACGGTGGAATCGCCCATTAGCGATTGGTCAACAATAAGAAGAGACAGACACCCTTTATAGCAACTTGTATAGTATGATATTAGTGTAACCCTCGATAATATTTATATTTAGTCTTGCCCAGTTTTTATTTTGCGCCGGAGCTAAAAAGCAGCTCAACTTTGGCACTTCTTTATTTTCAGCGACTATTTACATACTAGTCTGAGCTCACCGAAACTAACAAATATTGCTCACCGGAGCCTACCAGAACTTGCTTATGTTAAATATTGCTGGTTAATAATTATAATAATAAAAAATCTTTCACGAGTAAAATTATCTAAGAATTCCCCTTATATATATTTTTGTCTATTTGCTCCCTCACTAGATTTTTATTATACATATAGCGCATAGCTTCCAACTATGCCTTTTTTGTTACCACTATTTCCGAATAGTATTGACTTTATTTAATCGCAAAATTCTGTGATTAAATCACGTCAAGATAAGGCGAAGATTTCTATTAGGAAGAAGTAACAAAAAAGTGGAATAGTTGACAGCTGTGTATATCCAAATACGTAAATATATATTTAAAATGTTCTTTTGATAAAGGAAAAAAAGATGTTTTAAATTTTACAAATATTGTATGAAATACAAATATGTTGATTGGGAGGGGGGAGGGGGAATAATTACCTTTTTTTTTTAATCATGCCCTAGTCTACACACATCGTGCTATGTAAATTTTCAAATTTAAGAAAATTCTAACTACAGTGAATTAAAAAAAAAAATGGCAGGTATGAAAAATGAAAATTTTTATCAAATTTTTTCTCGAAATGGTAATAGATTCTGATAGTTAGAAAGCTTATATCGGTTAGAAAGCTAATCCTTTAACATGTCGATGAATTTAGGAAGAAGTCTGGAGAAGAATGTCCCCCATGGAAATTTCGGACTTTTTGCTTTACTAAATGGTTTTAAAATGATATCTGCCTTCCCCCATCCCCCACACTCCGAACAGCAAGAGTAAACAATCGAATAAAATTAGAAAAAAATATTCGAATCTAACTCTGATTTAACGTAAATCTTTTTGCCTATTCAGCACACTCTTAGAATCAATTTTTAAACCGACAGGGTCACACCCCCCCCCCCTCCAAAAAAAAAAGTTATAAAAGAAATTTAGACTTGTATATTCCGAATTTCATTTTTAATTACGTTCAAATTATTAATCTATATTGTTTTCTTTCTTTTTTTCTTCTTGCGTGTGTGTGTATGTGAAAAAAGAAAAAAAGAAAAAAAACAGGAAATGAAAGAAATGTTAGTAAATACATAATTTTATAATAGATTAAACAAAAGAAAATGTTAATAGTCGTGATTCTAAGAAAAGTTGCAACTATTTTACAGCGTTTGACGACGAAATTCTGGATATAGTCCTGCCATCTGGTGCAATAAAAAGTAACTTTCACTAAAATGGAGTTAAGTTTTTCTAGAAAACATAGAAGCAGATGAAATCATTTGATTACGCATTGAAGAAAAAAAAAATTTCAGTGCGAGTAAAACGACAAAAAAAAAAAAAAATAAATAAATAAAACTCATTTGAGAAAAAAAAAAAAAAATCCATTAAAACTGCATGTATTGTAGATGTTGATTAAATATTGTGCCAGGGCTTGCTTATCCAAAAGGCACGTGAAGCACATGCTTCCCTTCTAAAATTGAAAAGGGGCCCCAAAATGACTGAAGCCCCCTCCCCCCAACTAAATCCCATTTTCATAGTTTCACATTGTATTTAATTTTTTTTTTTTTTTTTTTTTTTTTTTAAGAATGTTTGCTTAATCCAAGAGGAAATCCACGCATTACTTCACGAAACTTTGTTAACAGGGAAATATAAATGCCATCAACAGAATATTAATTGATCGATACAGCATCCTGATGGGCCTGTTAGAAACCACCCGGGAAATTCAGCATACAGCTATAGGTACTAGATAATATCTAAAGTATATACAGGGAACGAAAAAATGCTTTTTAATGAAATATAGGTGACCTCGGCTAAGCTACTACGGAAATCATATTAGTATCATTGGTGAGTTTTCATAAACGAAGAATTAAAAAACTTTTGTCAAATGAAAGGGGGCCCCAAAATGATACCATACTTCTCTAGATTCAGAGGTTAATCGGCTCCTGTATTGTACTGCATGATATACTGTGTGTTTTATTCTAAATAAAAATACTCTCTTTACTTGTAAAGAACCCCAATCTGTATACATTTAATGCCTAGTGTGGTAGAGAAATTTGGAAATGGAAGCCTTGCGTAGCAGTTCAAAAATTACAGGTAGGGCCTGAACAGTTATTTTCAAATTAAATTGAGCCATTACGATTATAATTGGTTGGCACCAAAAATTCCTCCCTTCAAAAATAATGATCGGTTCGATATATGGCCTGACAAAGAATGTTACTTAACAAGTTTTTCAATTCACTTGTAAGAGACTGCTCACGGGAAAACACCTGCTCGCTAATGTTAACCCCATGTGAGATTTTTTTTTTTTTTAATATCTCGTTTGTATTTCAATAATTTTAAATGATTTTTTTTTTCATTGGATAGCTGAGATTGATCTTCTATGCAGGACGTTTTTTTTTTTACTTTTTCGATTTTGGTTGCAAGGTTTTTTTTTTTTTTAAATGAGGATACTTTTACTTTCGAAACCGGTTCCGAAAGCATACTAAAAAAATTGTAAACAAAATCGAAAAAGTTAAAAACGGCCTGCGTAGATGTCGACCTCAGCTATCCAATGTGTTAAAAAATCATTTAAAAATATTGAAATACAAACGAGATATTTTAAAAAAATTCTCCCACAGGATTAGCATTAGCGAGTGAGTGTTTTCGCGTGAGAAAAGTAACCTCTTAAAAAATATACCCCTCTTCCCCGGACTCAAAAACGTAAACCTTTCTGACACATTTTCTGGTTCATGTTTAAACGTAAAAGCATTACACTTGTAGGAGGCATGGTTATTGATGTGATTTGTAATGGGACATTTTTTTCCATTTTTCCAATAAATTAATTACATCTTGAACATGAGTTATAGGCGATTGTTATATCAGGATGGCAGTTTTTTTCATCCTTTCCAGCCCTGTCGCGGCCGGAATTCAGACCAAAACATCAACTATGGCAGCGAAAATTTTTCACAGTTGTTTCAAAATTGTTAGATTACATAGTTTTGAAAAATTTTGAAACAATAGCCTACATTCAAGCGCAACTCTTCTACCCAACAAACCGTGAAAGATCTTCTGCCTTTCTCGAAAAAAGGGAGAAATTGTTAGATTTACAGTTTTTTGAATAAGAGAACCTGTTAATTTGATGCGTTTGAGAATAAAAATTAATTTAAAAATGTGTCAGAAAGTAAGCTTAGTTTGGATTTGAGAACAGCCTTTTTTTATTTTCTTTTTTTAATGTTTCATCTTTATTTTATTTATTTTTTTCTTTTAGTTGTGTACGATTTGTACAATTTGGCTATCTCATAATGCGATATGATTTTGGCACGAAATATGGACTAATTTATACATCTGCAAAAAGAAAAAAAAATGTTGATTTTACAGTAAAATATTGGCACCCCAGCTGCCAGTATTATACCGTAAAATTAACAGTATTAAACAGTAAAATTAACTGTAATAAACAGTAAAATAAACAGTAATACGCTTGCGCGGCAGAGTATTACTGTTTATTTCTGTTATTTTTACGGTATAATACTGACAGCTAGGGTGCTAGTATTATACTGTAAAATCAAAAAAAAAATTTTTTTCTTTTTTTTTGCAGTGTATATATTTATTAGATGCATCTCTAGTTACATAACAATTTCGTAAATGTGTCAAAAAGTAGCTATAGTTTGAATTTCAAAACAGACAAAACTTAATTTACTATGTTTGAATAAAAATAAGAGAAAATTTCGAAACAATAGCCAACATTCAAGCGCAATTCTTCTACCCAACAATAACAGCACGAAATGATAAAGCAGTAACACTCTCATAAAGTGAATTTCTCCAAGACGCGTCTTTATCAGACAGCGAAGCATTTTGTCTTCGTCTAAATGAATTTCAAGTTAAACGACCATTAGGAGGTCGGAGCTTCTGACCGAAGTATAAGAATTTATTCAGTCTACTTGATGTTTCCCAGATGCTGACAGTTATTTTCTGGAGAAACAAATGGCATGACAGAAAGAAGAGACCCACTTTCCTAAGTAATACGGCCTCTTATTTATTTGTGTGCGTCCTTCGGTGTTATTTGTTTAGAGACTATATATTTCCATATCTTTTAGTAAAGATTAAAGTGCTCTCAAAATTTACTTTTTCCCCTCGTTCAGCTACTATACTATACTAAGTAAAGTAAAGTAAAGTATACTATACTAAGTAAAGTAAACTATACTATATACACAAAATAACGAAATTCCCCCCCCCCCCCCAATATATATATAATCAAAATGTTATTAAGGAGGGACGAGGCAAGACTGCTAAAAATTCAAAATTTAGTTAAAATTTTTAAAAAAAATCGGATTTTATGCTTTTAACAAAATCATTTACACAGCATAAATAATACACTCTTCATTTTACTTACAGCCAGTCTCCTCATACATGGCTAATTATTGTACTATTATCTTCCCATTTCATCTTTATAATATTTAAATTAGTTTTCATCACATTCTAAATTTTATTTACATTACTACTTTGTTTTAAATTTATTTAATTTTCTCCTTTTTCATAGTAGATGACAGCACCAGATTTATCATTTAACTAGTCTAATTTCAGCTATTCCTTTTATTTTTATAAGATAGATGACAGCACCAAACAATTTTATTTTCCTTCATAATTTTTATCTATGTGTGTTTGACTGTTTTTTTAGCAGCCATTTTGGGTTATCTGGTGATATGAAGTTACAGTATTTGTAATGTACTTTTAATCCAGTTACATCTTCTCCAATATTAGTTTTTGTGGTGGACGAGTTTTGTACATTGCTTTATGATCTAATTTCTATTTTTGTCTAATAATAATTTATTTATTTATTTTGTTATTTGAACTCAAGTAGGGTTTTTTTTAATTTTGTTTCTTATATATGTTATTAGGAGCTTAATATAGCATATTTTAGGCCGAACGCTGACAATATTTGATGAAATAACATATTTGATTTGAATATTCTTATGAAGCTCTTCGTAAGATGCTATAAGATATTCATAGTTTTCCCATTTTTCATTTTATTAAGTTTAATTCCTGCTGTATTCTTCCGATTGCTTTTTATAATGTCTCATCCTTTGTTTTTCACATGTGTTTTCATTTATATATATATATATATATATATATATATATATATATATATATATATATATATATATATATATATATATATATATATATATACTGCAAAAATGTTGATTTTACAGTAATATATTGGCACCCCAGCTGCCAGTGTGTTTTTGCAGTGTAGAATGTTCTTTCTTCATGTAGTAAAATTAGATGCAGTGAAATACTTGGAAGTAATAAAGTAATTGGACTCGGGACATCGCTGTTTTCTGTAAGATCTCCTGCCTTTAGAAAAAAAAATGGAAAACTACTTTCGATTACATAGTTTCTGAATAAGAACACCTGCGAATTTCATGAGTTTTCGAACAAATATCAATTCAGCAATGTGTCAGGAAGTATCTCCTTTGGATTTGAGAACAGCCTTAAGTTGAAAATTATATTCAAATATTTGAACAAATATGGGCTGAAAATTATGAAACAATTTGCCTACATTCAAGAGCAATTCTTCTACCCAACGGTAATTGCACGAAATGATAAAGCAATAACACTCCCATAAAGCGAATTTCTCAGACAGCGGAGCATTTTGTCTTCGGCGACTAAATGAATTTCAAGTTAGAGGGGTTGTCGGCTATTAAGAAGAGAAACGTCCATTAGGAGGTCGGAGAATAAGAATTTATTCGGTCTACTTGATGTTCTCCAGATGCTGACAGCTTTTTCTAGAGAAACAAATTGTGTGACAGAAAGGAGAGACACACTTTTATAAGTAATAAGGGTCTTTTCTTATTTATTTTGGGGGTCGTCCTTCTGAATAATTTGTTTAGTGAGGATTGCATCTTTCCATCTCTTTTAGTGAAGATTAAGAGTAATTCAAAATTAGATTCTTTTTCAGAAATATCAATCTCTGTCTCTCTATATATATTATCATAATTTATATTTACTAATATTTCAATTTAATTTTAATATTAGCTCATTAATTTTCATTTGTTCTTTAAAAGATCTACTCTTGTTTAAATAATACTAACAGCATCAATTTAAAAAAAAATTATTAAATTATATTAAATTAATGTTTCATATATTTCAGTGTACATGGCAGCACTAAAATTACGAGTTTAAAATACTCAAATTGAATCTAAATGCTTCGGTATTTAATTATTTTATAGTATGTTCTAATATTGGTTGGAATTTATAATTTCTCAATAATTGGAAATAAATATAATCATTTTTATATACTTTTATCTTATTTAATATTTGTTTAAATTTTTATTATATTCCTTTTAACTAATTAATAAATTGTAATGCTAGATTCCTTTCTTTTTTTCTCTTTCTCACAGATGGCGCTGTTATAAAAATGCATTATCTTGAATATTCGAATAACATTCACTATCGTTTCATTTAATCATTTTGTGCTGTAAGCTATTAATATTTTAATTTCAAAAATCCCTTTCATTAATATTATTTAGATTGGATATTGTTTTGAATATTATAAAAATTAACAGGTTTATATGAATTATATTTATATTTGAAAAATAGTTTATTATTTTTAACTGTCAATGTAACTGTTACGTGTATATATATATATATATATTTTTTTTTTTTTTTTTTTTCACGGATAACGTGGCTTCTGAAAGCTAGAATGTTGATGTTGGGGTATATGGTTTGCTGCAATTTATCTTTGTCTAAAAATTTCTTTTTGAATACGTTTTTGCATTTTAATAATACTCAATATTAATTAATTTTGCAACTATCATGTTCAGGTACTCAATATTTGTCCATTTTTATTCAATTCTTTACATTTTATTTGATAGTTGATTGGGCAATTTTGATTAATAAATTAAGTTCTTAGCTATTAACTCAAACAGAAATCAATTACATTTTACTTATATTAGTGGAATGAAAAAGTGTTCCACTTACATAAGTTTCCAATTGCTCTTGTCATAATTTTCACTTTCTGCATATTGGATTTTTTCTCTACATATCTTTAAAGTATTTTTCCCACTCATTTTAATTTTGAGAATCTAATTTTTGGATATATTTATGTATTATATTGTAATTATCGGTTTATCTTTTGTCGATTATTTATGTAGTTTAATGGTTATTTAAAAAAGTTTTATTATATGTGTGTGTGCTTGCACCGTATATTCAGTCATAACGCGCTCCTGCGATTTGAAACTACATTTTTGTAATTTTAGGTATATTGGTCATATTTAAGCATACCCTTTTTTTATATAAAAGAAACCTTTATGAGATATTATTAGCATATTTGATTATGAGATTCGCATGAAGATATATTAAAAAACATTAAAAAATATAACTAATACAAACAAAGAAAATGAACAAATAAAAAGTGAGGGTATATGCTACTATAAAGCACTACCGCGCATGCCCTGCAGCGTATTACTGCTTATTTTACTGTTTATTACTGTTAATTTTACTGTATAATACTGGCAGCTGCGGTGCCAGTAATATACTGTAAAATCAACACTTTTTTTTTTTGCAGTGTATGTTCGACATAGTCACCGTATCGTTTTTATTCCTATTGCCTGAAAGTTCAGATGTTCACACACAAGTAAGTACCTAAGAGTCGAACAGCTTTTTTAAAAATTCGACACATCTTGAGTCATTTGCTACGATCAAATGCCACCATTCTGGCAGCGCCATCTCTCGGACATCGGTTCAAAAGGCCAACTTTGAGGGCATTTTCTGGAAAATTAATTACATTTATAGAGAAAGGAAAATTTCGATTTCTTGATATTTTAAAAGGAATACTTGCAATTTTCAGATATTTATACGCATGAAAAAGACTTCTTGAAATACATCAGAAAAGTTATCGAGAACAATTTTAAATTGTTAATTATGTCGAATTTCAAATAATATTTGAACAAATATAGGCTGAAAATTAAGAAACAATTAGTCTACATTTAAGCGCAATTCTTCTACACAATAATAACTGCATGAAATGATAACGCAATAAACACTCTCATAAAGCGAATTTCTCCAAGACGTTTCTTTTTCAGACAACAGAGCATTTTGTCTTCGCCTAAATGGATTTCAAGTTAGAGGGAATGTCGCCTATTAAGGAAGAGAAATGTTCATTAGGGAGGTCGGTGAATCGCTTCTGTCCGAAGAATAAGAATTTATACAGTTCTACTTGATGTTCTCCAGATGCTGACAGTTATTTTCTGGAGAAGCAAATGGCATGACAAAAGGAGAGACTTACTTTCCTAAGTATATATAGTCTTATTAATTACCCATCATACGTAGTGTAAGTCTTGTAATAGTTTTAAAAATCGAAAAAAAAAATTTCTTTTGACGGATTTACACATTTTAGACACTGGATTTTCCGAAAAACATTGAGAGAAAAAAAATTACTGTCCGTTTGTCTGTACGCGCTCGAACACATTGAGATAGACTTGAAATTTCGTATGTAACTTAGTATGCAATAGAAGAAACCTATTGAATTTCAGGACTCTCGAAATATTCGTTCTGTTAAAAAGGTATATAAAATTTTTTTGGAAATTGTTTACTTTAAGGGGCGAATATAAAAGACAATAGAAAGCATATTTTGCATAACGAATGAAGTCGATCGGATCATGAGTGGTCGAGATATTGGTAATCCTATTTTCCCACAGTCTTCGATTTTTCATGACCCTGTATTTCCTTCCAATTTTAATTCAAAGATAATTTTAATTGGAAATGAGACGCTTCATCCGACGCAGTAAACTTAGTTAATAGGATTATCATTTTAGGAGTTATAAGGATGTTTCTTTTACGCAATTCAGTAATAGCCTTTAAAGTTTAGGACGTCATGAAGTCACGATTTTATTCGAATTGCAATGCATTTTTTAAATAGTTTACGGAGGTTTTATTTTCATATTTTATATTAGGCATATCCATGATGGGTAAGTATTACGATTGTCCCCAACGACTAGTTGTAATTCTAGTTAGTTTCAAAGTATCTTTTCATACGATAAACTAGATTTTATAAATCAAAAAAATCTACGATCACATATATTACACTGGGAGTTATTTGAAATATCTGCAAGAAGAATGTCTGCAACGGTTAACTTTTAAAATCACGCCAGGTATTTCCGAAACATTTTTCTTACATAAAAATAAAAACCAAACATCAAAAACAAATCGACGGAGGAAAAAAAAATGAATTGAAAGTATCAGAAGGAAAAATTTCTAAATCCAACGGCGAAGAACTCTTTATCATAGAAAAGTCATTAAGCATAAATATAGCCGAAAGCGCCAAAAAGAACTCGACGAATTCCAACATAAGAATATATTTCATTTTTGCGCAATTTTTTTTCACCGTTCTCTCTTTTTTTTCTTAGACATCCCGCAGTAAATGATGTCCAAACATAGAGTCTAAAATGGCTCGAAGGATGAAAACACATTCTTTGAAGTCCCACGACATTGGGCGATATATTTTTTTTTCATCGCTTTTCTCTCTAAACTAAAACTGCCCACGTAGGTTTTTCTCCTGAATTGTAGCTCTTGATAAAAAATCTTTTTTGAGAGAGAAACATTAGACAAAACGCATACTTTTATCCTTTTTTGAGACTTTTGAAAAAAAAAAAAAAAGAACATTTTATTAGGAGAATTTAATGATGGTTTGTATGTAAGCAAATATTTTTATTTTGCGAATTTTTTTCCCCTCTCTATATTTTTACTGGAAGTTATCTATTATAAATTCGGCAGTTTTATTAGAGTATGAATAAAATAATAGATATATGTATGTATATCGGAAATTTAAAGAGAAAAAAAAACAGGAATGTTAAAGTCTACAGGTAATGCGAAATATAAGCGCAAAAAAACTACAAATACTCAATAAGGAAAGTTAAAAGTAAAAACTATATATCATTTAATAGATTAAATGTAATATATAAAAGTAAATATTATATATTTAATATCCGTTTATATATTCTTTTAATACATATATTCTTTATAAATATATTAAAATATATTTATATAACATTATAAAGAATATGTAAAAAAATAATTTATAAATAATAACGAATAATAATTTATAAAGAATAATATAGACCAATAAATTTGTAAAGAATAATTATTTATAATATATACATATATGTTCTTTACATATATACAGTCAAACATCGTTAACACGAACACTCTTAACGCGAATTACTTTAAGCACGAACTGTTTCCGATTGCCCCGTCCAGTTGCATGTATGTATTTAAGTTCAGATAACACTAACAAAAAAAAAAGTTTCCCCTTGAGTGTTCGCGTTAACGAGGTTCGACTGTATGTTTATTGCAGATTTTCTTTTAAAGAGCTCAAAAACTCTGCTGTTTGTAATATACAGCTACAAAGAAATATTTTCCAAGCGTTCAAAACTTTATCATCCTTACAGGTTTGACCATTAGTTTTGTACGGGTCTGTTTTATCCGACACAAATTCCATAATAATGAAAGTAGTTGGATAAAAAAAAATATGCAACGGCAAACTGTTCTATGGCCATACATTAAAGAAAGTCATTAAAAAAAAAAAAAAAAAAAAGAAAGAAACCGAATTATGCTTTTACAAGAAGAAAAACTTTTGAAAAACTACTCACACATTGAATTAGAGTCCTGCATCGGGTCGGGTATTCCGATTTTTTCAGATCCTGACACAAGTCAGGTTGACGCTATTTGTTTTCATTTCGGGTCGGGTTTACGTTAAATGTGTCGGGTTCAGGATGGTTTCGAAATGAATTTTGATTAAATAAAACAAGAGGATATTTTAGTTCGAATTTTGATTATTTCAGGCCGGGGAGAAACAAGCCGATTTTTTCTAAAGAAAGACCTGAATAATTTCCAATTGTGAAAAACTATATAGTATTTGAATATTAATGAGTGCATATATATTCATTTTTAATAAAAGATAAAATTGGATATTAGAGGTATAATTGTAGACTACTTTTCCATAATTGTGTTACAATATGGATTAATTTTCTTTTAATTTTGGTTCGGGTCGTTTTCAGATTGAAATGTGTCAGGTTCGGGTAGATGAAATTTTTTTTGTCTGGTTGGGTCGGATTTTGGGTTGACTATAGGAAGAATTTTCGGGTTCGGAGGCAGTGCAGGACTCTATATTGAACTCATAGAACAGAATTAATGAATTTCGATTTCAAACGCCACATTTATTAAAATCCTAACCAATAAGCAGAGAAAGTAAAATGTCTTCTCAATTCAGTTTTTTTCCCCCTTTCATTTTAAAACGCGAATCTTTCTGACATATGCAAAAATCCTTTTTTTTAAAACAATAATGCAAGAAATTTGCTGGCATTACACGATTTAAGTAACCTAAAAATCGACTAGCATTTCTATTTTCTCGTAAATGGTATGTATCTTTGATTATAATCGATTGCTCTGTGATGATCATCTTCTGGACTATCACATAACTAAAACGCTATTGTCAATTTCTGAAAGATCTTTTAATTTTGTAGGAAAGCGAGAAACTCTGTTCCACTTCTTAGTATCTTAAACAACAATACCTGTTGATTTCAAGTCTTTAGGAATAGAAATGACTTTTGAATTTAAGATCGACCATAAAAAATAAAAAATTACTTAATATTCATACATGGACATTAAAATATGAAGTATACATACATTGTTAAAAATACCTATTGTTTTAACAGATATTTTACTGTATTTTAAACAGAACATCTCCATTTCATGTAAAATACAGATTTTCTCTGTTATTAAAGATAAACATTAATTTTCGCCCTCTAGCAGAAAATTAAGTTTTTCACTTATCACTGACAATCAAATATGATAAACCAGAAATATTGTAAAGAAAAATTGTACTAATAACAAAAAAAAATACAATTTTAATCATTGTAATTATACCAGAAATTATTTAAAAGATAAGAATGATCTGGTACAAAGATTCATGATTCTGTTATGAATAAACAAAATTCTTGTGTAAAACATAAAAATTCTATTTAATACAGATGAACTTTGTTTCTGTTAAACAGTATTGCCTTTCCTATTATATGGAGCTGTAAATTCTGTTTCATGCAGAGAAAATCTGTACCAATTTAACAGGATTTCGCTTTATAAATTATCAGGGGGAAACTGATAGCATTGCTGACATGATTTTTCTGTAAAATCTACAAAAAGTATACATATATATAAATACTGTTTTTTATAAGCATTTCTGAATCTAATGATCAATACAAGATTATAGAACATTTGGCTCAGTTTTGTTTTGACACGGGAAGTTTCTATTTAAAGCACTTTACATTATGTCATCACGTTTCACAGAACAACTAAATATATTGTTACAATATCTTTATCACTGCTAAAATTGGGAACAAAAGTCAAGTCTGGATCCAGCCTAAAGTGAGATACACTATAAAAATCTGTTGATTTTACAGAAAAAAAAAAACTGTCAGCCAGTATGATCTCACGCGACTTCAAATAACGATGATGATATAAAGAATTACGAAGAGATAAATAGATCTTCGGAAAAGAATATCAAATCATGAAAGAATGAGAGTTAGTGGTTATGAAGAATTATAAAAGCTACATGGGGGGGGGGGGGGATCAGTTAAAAACTGTTTACTTTACATAATAATCTATTTACTACGAACTTTGTTATTTTAATAGATTTTACCAGCAAGTTCGTAATAAATACAGTTTATTTCTGTAAAATAAACAGTTTTTTACTGGCGTCCTGGGTCACAGTTTATCTGTAAAACCAAATAATTTTTTACAGTTTTTTTTTTTTTTTTTTTTTTGACTGAATAAGTGAACAGCAGCTGTAGATTCCCATAGAAAAATGCTTTGTTTTGACGTGTCTTATTTATTCCTGAACATTTGCAATAAGTAACTTGAAGCGCTTCCCCATGTAGCTTTTATAATTCTCCATAACCACTAACTCTCATTCTTTCATGATTTGACATTCTTTTAAGATCTATTTATCTCTTCGTAATTCGTTATCATCATCGTTATTTGAAGTCGCGAGAGATGAATAAAAAACAATGAAAAGCGACCTCTTCATCTGGAATACGTCAAAGTCTCCAAAGATCGAATCCAAAATTTTCTAAGAGAAGAAGAAAACGAAATCTATCTTTAATGCATCTCAGTAAATCGAATTACAGGCACAGCACAAAAGAATCGAAGTCGACCTAAAAACGCTGACTTTATCGAATTACCGTCGGCAAAGAGACGCCAAATTACTCAAGAAATATTTTCTCAAACTTTCTCTTTCAAAATAAATTACCCAATTCGGCAAAATGTCTAGAAAGTAAAGAAGTTATACCATCATGTTGTCACCGATATTAGTCAATGCAAATTTCCTCCCTCTTTCAATTGTTAATATTATTAATAAAAGCAAAAAAAGTTAAAATAACATTTATATTTTTGGCATTTATTTTAAATTAGATAATTTTTTTCAAATAGAAATTCTTTCATTAATGTATTCGAAAGTTATTCATGAAAGCCAGAAAAAAACATAAGTTACTATGAAGACAGTTGATGCAGTTTGATCGGTTTTGTAAACAGAACTAATGGGAAAATACCAATTTGAAATCACTCATTAACAATACCAATTTGAAATCACTCATTAACAATACCAATTTGAAATCACTCATTAACAATACCAATTTGAAATCACTCATTAACAATACCAATTTGAAATCACTCATTAACAATACCAATTTGAAATCACTCATTAACAATACCAATTTGAAATCACTCATTAACAATACCAATTTGAAATCGCTCATTAACAATACCAATTTGAAATCGCTCATTAACAATACCAATTTGAAATCGCTCATTAACAATACCAGTTTGAAATCGCTCATTAACAATACCAGTTTGAAATCGCTCATTAACAAAACCAGTTTGAAATCGCTCATTAACAAAACCAGTTTGAAATCGCTCATTAACAAAACCAGTTTGAAATCGCTCATTAACAAAACCAATTTGAAATCACTCATTAACAAAACCAATTTGAAATCACTCATTAACAATACTAATTTTGAAATCACTCATTAACAATACTAATTTTGAAATCACTCATTAACAATACTAATTTTGAAATCACTCATTAACAATACTAATTTTGAAATCACTCATTAACAATACTAATTTTGAAATCACTCATTAACAATACTAATTTTGAAATCACTCATTAACAATACTAATTTTGAAATCACTCATTAACAATACTAATTTTGAAATCACTCATTAACAATACTAATTTTGAAATTACTCATTAACAATACTAATTTTGAAATTACTCATTAACAATACTAATTTTGAAATTACTCATTAACAATACTAATTTTGAAATTACTCATTAACAATACTAATTTTGAAATTACTCATTAACAATACTAATTTTGAAATTACTCATTAACAATACTAATTTTGAAATTACTCATTAACAATACTAATTTTGAAATTACTCATTAACAGTACTAATTTTGAAATTACTAATTAACAATACTAATTTTGAAATTACTAATTAACAATACTAATTTTGAAATTACTAATAAACAATACTAATTTTGAAATTACTAATTAACAATACCAATTTTAAGATTACTAATTAACAATACCAATTTTAAGATTACTAATTTAACAATACCAATTTTAGGATTACTAATTTAACAATACCAATTTTAGGATTACTAATTAACAATACCAATTTTAGGATATAAATTGCGTTAATTATGCATTTTTAATAAATACAAAAAATACACATAATACTCATGCACAGGACAAGAGTTTACATACCCAAGAAAAGAAAATACTTTATGAATACGTTTAATGCATATAATGTTGAACCTACTTAATCCGAGAGTACTCGCGTCTTTTTTCAGAACGCTATTGGTCATGTTCGGTCTTTTTTTCTGCCGTGCTTGTAAAAATGCACCTTTTTTAAAAAAAAGAACAGACGTCTTGTACTTATTACATAACTATGGTACTGGAGAAACATTTAAGGTCAGCTGCATGGAGCTTCTCTATTGTACTTTTAAGCAGAGATGCGGGTTAGGAGAGGGAAAATTACATGTGGGCGGCAGAAAGACCGAAACGCCACTAATGATGGGGTGTTTTTTTTTTACAAAAAAATCTCTTATAATACGAGATAAATGTGAAAATTTAAAAATGGTTTGTTAAATTTTCAAAATTTTTTCCCCATTTAACAGTCTAAAATACGACAAATACATGATGAATTGTAGATTTTTTTTTTCTTTTATAAAATTGAAAAGCTGTGTTATCTTTCAACTTTTTATACATTATTTTTTGGTTAATATATTTTTGAATTTCATACAGGTTTTATACAATAATCTAATAAAATAATCAGATTATAAGACAAATACATGATGAATTGTAGATTTTTTTCTTTTATAAAACTGAAAAGCTTTGTTATCTTTCAATTTTTTATACATTATTTTTGGTTTATATATTTTTGAATTTCATGCAGGTTTTATACAATAATCTAATACAATAATCAGAAACAATATCTCAATATCTACATTAATACTGTTAGCAACTGCTATGACGATCATTTTACCCCCTCCCCCCCCTTAACCACCTCCTTAAAAAAAAATACCCTTCACCATCACTAAACAAAAGCATAAGAAAGAAAAAGTTTCCAGAAATCATTTAACGGCAACAAAAATACTTCCTTTAAAAACCCACAAACTTCTCAAAGAGCATATTCTGAAAAAGAATTTCGAGCATGAAATGTTTCGGATTCTTCCTTTTCAACTTCTCGACGGGCTCTAATGAGAATCCTATGAAAATCCAAAACTTCTATCAAAAACGTTCCAGATTTCGGTTATTCAATTCTCCCCCCCCCCCCCCCCCCCACTTCTCCCTTCCTACTACACTTACGGAATGTGTTTGTTTAGGAAAAAATATTTTTATCAGTCCCGTTTTCTTTTCTATGTCCATTTCTGGAAAGGTGGGAGGGGGGGGGGGAATTCCACAAGCAGATGAATCTGTTGCAAGACTTTCCATTAAAAATAGTCTGCAAAGGAAGATGATTTCCTCATACCAAAAGAGCTCCAAGTTTAAGAATTTTAAAGCATTCCGTGATACGGAGAGAATAAAAAACTATTGTGAACAAGCTAACTTTATGGCTTATTTTGACCCAAGAATTGATATTTGAGCAAGCAAACAGGTTTTATAATCTGCAATGATATGTCGGTATAACGGATATGAGATAGCTTTGTTATTTTTGCAATTTTATATTTATTCACGTGTTTAAAGAATTCAACAAGCAGATGAATCTGATGTAAAACTTTACATTAAAATCGTCTGCAAAGGAAGATGATTTCCTCATACCAAAAGAGTTCCAAGTTTAAGAATTTTAAAGCATTCCGTGATACGGGGAGAATAAAAAACTATTTTGAACAAGTTAACTTTATGGCTTATTTTGACCCCAGAATTTATATTTGAGCAAGCAAAAAGGTTTTATAGTTGGCAATGATATGTCGGTATATCGGATTTGAGAAAGTTTTGTTATCGATATTTTACAGTTATATTTATTAATGTGTCGAAAGAATTCCACAAGCAGATGAATCTGTTGTAAAATTTTCCATTAAAAATCGTCTGCAAAGGAAGATGATTTCCTCATACCGATAGAGCTCCAAGTTTAAGACTTTTAAAGCATTCCGTGATACGGAGGGAAAAGACTATTTTTAACAAGATTAACTTTATGGCTTATTTCGACCCAAGAATTCGTATTTGGGCAAGAAAACAAGTTATAGAGATGGCAATGATATGTCGATATCGGAGATATTGGTGATTTGAGAAAATTTCGATATCGATATTTTATAGTTACAGTGTCTCACATAAGTGATGGGACACTTGTGCTTTACAAAAGGAAACTAATCAAATAAATTAAAAAAACATGTACACATTTTTTTTGTGGGTGTGTTTCATACTTAAATTTAGTAAAGATTATTACATAACATACATTTTGTCAAAATATTAAAATATTAATTTAATAAAAATACAAATGTTTAGAACGGAGCAAAAAATAGCTCACATAAGTGATGGGACACCATTATATATGCAACAAAAATCGTCTGAAATAAGCAATAAAAATATTTTTTGGGGTTTTATTTTTACTTAAAAGCAATTGGCAATAATTTATAAAATCGTCTGCAGTATTTCTCTCCAGTTTGTTTTGGAATTTTTGTGTTTTTTAGCTCTGTGTAGTCATGAATGCTAAACGAAAAGAAACTTCGCCTGAAATTCGAAAATTAGTTATTAATTTGCATATTGAACGTGGAAAATCTATTAGAAAAACTGCTGAAACAGTTAACTTGAGTCGTTCAACAGTTTTCAATATCATTAAACGATATAAAAAGAATCATATGATTCAGGATAAAAGAAGACCTGGCTGACCATCAAAGCTATCCAATGGAATAAAGCGAATTATCGTTCGAAATATTAAAAAAAATCCAAGAATTAGTGCTTCAAAAGTTGCTGCTGATTTACAAGCATTATATGGAATAATTGTTAATCCTGAAACTATTAGAAGGGTAATTCGATCTGCTGGATATCACGGTAGAGTAGCCAGGAAAAAATTCTTCGTAAGTGAAAAGAATAGAAAACTCAGACTAGCTTTCGCAAAATCCAACATAAATAAGAATTCTGATTACTGGAATAAAGTTATATTTGCTGATGAGAGTAAATTTAATATATTTGGTTCTGACGGTAGAATCTTGGTGTGGAGAAAACCCAGGGAAGAACTTCGCAAACAGAACTTGGTACCAACAGTAAAACATGGTGGAGGAGGAGTTATGGTATGGGGGTGTATGTCGTCCGCTGGAGTTGGTAATCTTGTTTTTATTGACAGTATAATGGATCAGTACAAGTATATTGATATTTTAAAGCAAAATTTGAAATCTTCAGCACGAAAATTGAACCTTCATAACGATTTTAAATTCTACCAGGACAATGACCCCAAGCACACTGCTCTGAACGTTAGACTCTGGCTGCTATATAACTGTCCTGAAATAATAAAAACACCACCACAATCTCCAGACTTAAATCCCATAGAGAATATTTGGCAAGAATTGGAATCAAGAATTCGCAAACACACCATTTCTTCAAAACAACAACTAAAATCGGTGCTTCAAGAAGAATGGGGTAAAATCACTCCAGAAATCACAAAAAAAATAGTCGAATCCATCCCAAAAAGATTAAATCATGTTTTAAAAGTAAAAGGAAATCCAACAAAATATTAAAACCTTTTAAAAAGTAAAATTTTTGGATAAATATTTGATGGAAAAGTAAGTGTCCCATCACTTATGTGAGCCATTTTTTGCTCCGTTCTGAACAATTGTATTTTTACTAAATTAATATTTTAATATTTTGACAAAATGTATGTTATGTAATAATTGTTACTAACTTTAAATATGAAACACACCCAAAAAATGTTTGCACATGTTTGTTTATTTATTTTATTGCAGTTTCTTTTTATAAAGCACAAGTGTCCCATCACTTTTGTGAGACACTGTATATTTAATGATGTGTTGATACTTTAAAATAGAGACATTGGAATTTCTTGGAATTATTATTTTTTTTTTCACGTTATCTTTATCGCTTACATTGATATGTTAAAAATTTGGATAAGCAAACAATTTATAAGAAACAAATGTTAAGTTATCTTTAGAGATGGCAATCAGATTGGTATAATATATCTGAAATAACGACATTTTCTCAAAATATCAATATCAAAATAGAGTCTTATTTATTGATACTTCAAAATCGATATCTTTAATTTTCTTGGAATTACAATTTTTCACATGTATTACGTTGTTACGTTACTGCGGTTCTCAAAACAATATTTTTCAACGCTCAACAATGCGAAGCAGATACATTTTCTGGCTCATTTGTAAACATAAAAGCATGACGCTTGCAGGCACGATTATTGAAATGATTTGTAATCGAACAGTTTCTTTCATGTTCCAATAAAGTAATTACATCACGAATTTTAAGCGAAAAAACGGCCATCATGAAACAATAATTGCTTATAACTCAAGATGCAATCTATTTATAAATAAAGAAACGAACACAGCCGAAAGTACTCGATTTTAATGTTTTAGAATTAAAATCTAAAGTTTTAATCATCTTTTAGGTAATGGAATCATGTTTGTGTGCACTTTTTATTTTAATGAGAAAATTGTTCGATTACAGATCCATTCAATAATCATGCATGCAAGTGTCAGGTTTTTACGTTTCAAAAGAAGTCAGTAAATGTGTCGGAAAGTTTGCGTTATTGAGCGGAGACTTTTTTTTTTAAACCGGTTAAAATTTATTTCAACGGGTCATGTTGCTTCAGCGTAATTTCTAATTATTCATGTACAGGATGTTTCGTAAGAAACTCTTCTACATATTGAAAATTTAACAATTCATTAACTATAATAAAGATGAACTAAGTGACATGTTTATCAGATAACTCAAATTTTGTATGCAGTAGATTTAAAAATAGCTCAATTTTCGTTAAGAGATGGCGCTACGTGCATTGTCTCAATCTGGAAGAATGCTTGAACTAACGTGTAAAATAGCATCAAATATCTCAGTTTTTACTTTTTATCCAATTTAACTATTAAATCAGATTTATTATCTGAGTATTTTTAATATTTGAGGCAGCGCGGCGCCATCTACTGACGAAAATTTGAAGTATTTTTAAAATTACTGTCTATAAAATTCACGATTTACCTGATGAGCATCTAGTTTATTTAATCTTCATATTTATCATAGTTAATGAATCATTGATTTTTAAAGTTAGGTTGTTTTATTCTCTTTGTACGCATAACTGAATATTGAAAAAAAAAATACTGCATAAAAATGAAATAAATTCAAAGGATCTAATAGAAAAAGAAAAGCACGGTTTTGTATTCCCCATTCAGGAGTTTGTGGAAGTTGAGTCTTTACATCTGGAATGTGTCAGTGCACGGGACTTCTTCCCTTCCCTGTCCACGAAGACACTCGCACCGTAACTCATGACCACCAATATTGGCCGTGTCTCTTTAATGGACACAGATCCCCCTTTAATTCGGTTACGGACAGTTATCTCAGACAAGACACCATTTGTCAAGTCGCGCCTCTCTTGCCAAGGCTTTATTGCATTGAGATGGGCTGGGGGCCTCAACCATGACGAAGAAATGTATATTGCTGGGGGGAAAAAGTAAGAAGAAAGACAAATCATGCGTCAAGCATAGATTATGAAAATATTTTTCGCCACATTTAGAATACTGCAACAAAACTTCACAGTATAATATGGCGAACGATATCTAAGTAAATTTAAAAAACGCATAACACATTTGAAAACTCAATATCAATAATTACCAGCTATAGATGGGAAAATATCCGAATTCTTTTGGTGCATCCCTGTATATGATCTATATATATATTTATTATGCAAAAATTCAGTTCAGTTAAAAAACGCATAATACAGTTAAAATTCCCCTCCACACTACAAAAAAAGTGTTGATTTTACAGTATAATACTGTACCACTTTCGCGGTAGCGTATTACTGTTTATTTTACAGTTTATTACTGTTAATTTTACGGTATAATACTGACAGCTGGGGTGCCAGTATTATACTGTAAAATCAACACATTTTTTGCAGTTCAGCAAGTTCCACCAATAAGCAGAAATGTATTCTAATTATTTTGTGCAGTCCTGTATATGATCTATAGAATATATACACAAAGTAATATGCAAAAAATTAGTTAAATTTAGAAACGCCCACCAGAATCGAAAACGTACTTCCAACAATTATCGCTTATAGACTGTAACTGGATTCTTTTGTGTGTCCCTGTGAATGAACGATAAATGCGATGCACATCCTATTCTACATTAAGCATCTTTTAGCGCACCTCAGTGACGTATATTAACACCATTATGTTTGAAATAGTGCAATATCATTAAAATACACCGCAAACGATTTTTTTCGTAGACAATAATGCAACGGAATTCTTTTGAGTATCCCTGTAAACGAACTATAAATGCTACACACTCCATTTTCAATATCGGTGATGCCATAGGAAACCTCAATAGCATATCATTTACATGGCAATCCGAGAGTATTTTCGCGAATTACAGCACAGACAGACAGACAAACCGAATTCATAAACACATTACAACGTTTCAACTATGTTGGCAAGGTTAAAAATTGTGCATTTTAAGTCAAACTATGAAGCATTTCTTAAATTATCTTATGTGTAAGTGTTTCAAACATATTAGTAGTGGGGAAAGGAGAGTTCGATTGGAGAGGCGGCGGCGGTGGATGTGAAATTATACTATAGTAAGATGCGAAAATAATAACTTGAAACGTAGAGTGGGTCGTAAGGGTGTACTATAGGAGGAGGGTCTAAAAGTGAGGGGGCTAATTTTTGAGGGGGCTTACTTTTACCTATAGTACACCCTTACGACCCACTCTACGTTTCAAGTTATTTTCGTATCTTACTATATTATGATTTCACTTCCACCGCCGCCACCTCTCCAATCGAACTCTCCTTTTCCCACTACTCATATTAACTCTTATTTCATTCAAGATACGTTTCAGAAAAACAGTGAAGTCGCAAAAAATAAATAAAAATTAAGAAATATAGGTAAAGCAAAAATGATCTTTGTTATATTATCTGCAGATGATATGGCAACAAATCAGGGTTGTAAAAAACCCGTTTTTTTTAAACCCAGCCCGGGCGGGTAACCGGGCAGCTACCCCACTACAACCCTTATGGTTGTAAAAAACCCAGCCCAGGCGGGTAGCTGGGCGGGTACCCGGGCAGCTACCCACTACAACCCTGCAACAAATACATCCACTATAAAAGATAGAAAGGCAATGGATATATTGAGCTATTAAGTTCTGAATTGTTATTGCAAATTGAAATTTGTCAAAAACTAATGAATTGTTAAAATTAATTTATTTTTCAAAAATATGCATGTTCTTTATACGATAAAGAATCGAGCTCATATTCCATGCCCATCTATATTCCTTAAAAAGTACACCGTGTGTCCCAGCGACTACTTTTATTGTATTTGTACCACTTTTTGAAAAATAACTCCAGCCGTACACTTATACTAGAACGTTTTAAAAAAACAAATACTACAAAGGCAATTTTTTATAAATTGTGGTACGATTGAATATAAAAATAGTCGCCAGTTCTGCCCCGTAATCAAAAGGTTAAAATGTAAGGGCCTTTAAGAGTTTTGCCCCATCCCCTCTAGTCCACATGTTCAAGTTACGTTTGTGCATATCGTTGTCTCGGATTGACAATGTTCTAACTGCTTCGATCAAATCTTGAGAAAAATGTCCCCCCCCCTCCCCCTCACTTTCCCACCGTAGGCAACAATGCTGCCTGAAACTTTTCAAATTCGTTAACTCTTGCAGTACTCGCTAGAATCTCTTGTATACGCGAGCTCAAATTGTAGACAAGACTAAGACACTCAAAAAAAGATGACACCTTAATTTAGCCAAGTTCGTCAATTAGAACCTTGTCATTCCAAGCCAACGATTTGATCTTTGCAAATTTATCTCGTTATTTTTTTTTTCTGAAACTGTTTATATCCAAATGTTAAATAAAATTATACTTAACCCCGATTTTATTTTAATTGAAAATAACTCAAAATTGTACGATTGCTTTTTTTCCCCAAAACATAAAAAGATTCCACAAGTACTTATACTAAAGATTACATAAGTACTTATACTAGTAAAAATTCCCAAAATGAACTAAGAAGTGCACTTCTTTGTTTTTCAACGCCCCACTTGCATTGTTGTAAAACCTAACACAATATAGTCTTCGTTATGAAGAGAGAAAGTTTTGATTGTCCCATAGAAGCAGCGATTTTCCTGAGACGTCCCTCCCCCTTTCTTTTCTAAAAATTTTGAAAGTTTTTGTCAGTTCCCGTCCATTGCATGAGACATTCTCAAAATGGTTTAAGCGCACTTCTTGGGAATACGCGAATATGTTCCAGGGGTACGCGACGAACCTTTGTCGACAATCAACACAGGACCGTGCGAGGAGAAAACTGCGCCCGGGGCAAAGTTTCAATTTGCCCCCACCCCTCCCCTTCTTTTTGTGACAGGTAACACAAAACTGATAAAGTACAGAAACAGAAATAAATTCTATTGAATAAACATTTCGCGTTTATGTT
Source organism: Maratus michaelseni (assembly GCA_963931845.1). Taxonomy (NCBI): domain Eukaryota; kingdom Metazoa; phylum Arthropoda; class Arachnida; order Araneae; family Salticidae; genus Maratus; species Maratus michaelseni. The sequence goes on from OZ007597.1 coordinate 284,805,114, forward strand.
GGAACTTTAAAAGGTTTAATTTTAATTCAGAAATTGCAAACAACTAAATAGCATATAAGAAAATTGCACATATTTGTTGGAGAGATCATGATATTTTGAGACAGAAAAAAAAAGAATGATGGAAAGAGAAAAAGAAATTCCCCAGAAAATGATCGATGACCAAAAAAGAAATAAATTAAATCGTGGTTGGTAGTATAAATAAGCCCCTCAATTTCTGCGCCCGTGGCGAAAGCCCCCTTCGCCCCCCCTCTTCGCACGGCCCTGAATCAACATATAGAGCACGTGTCTAAATGAGTCGGGGCCCAATGACGAGATAAATTATAGCTCTAGATGTGTTCGAAGTACAGTCCTGCACGGGTCGGGTTATACCTGATCCTAACCCAAAATTTCTGTTTAAAATAAACCCGGAACCGAAATCTACAAACCCGAACCCATAGTAAAAGAAAACTTGATCCATACTTTAATAATACAATTATGGAAAAGTACCCTACAATTATACCTCTAATATGAACTTTTTTTTGAGTAGTAACTCTATCAACAAAGCTCATAATTGTTTAGTTAATCAACTTCACTAAATTCGACTGTGGAAACATAATCAACTTCCCCTCCATACCACAAAACGAACTCAACTCTTTTTACAATGCGAAGTCTAAATAACAAATAACACACTTGAATCAGTGTGTTGTTTTTGGCCCTCTTTATTTTTATTTATTTATTTATTTTGTAGGAAATCGAAGGATTTTTCTCTCTTTGCAATAAAGAAAATTTTATTTTTACTATTGTTATCACATGAAAAAAAAAAAAAAATTATAAATCTATAACCTGTTTTTCCTTTGCAATAAATAAAGTGCAATATTTAAATTTTACAATTAGCTCATTAATAAGTGTATTTTTATGTAGACTATTTTTATTTGTATACGTTTATTATCTTGTGTTTACCATTTGTGTTTTTTTTTTTTTTCAAGAAAATAGAGGTATATACCAGATAAATAATTCTTTAAGGGGTACGTGAGGTTAAAAAACTTGACAACCACTGGTATAACATTTTAAAACGTTTTTAAACACCGCTATCGTGGGAAATAAATATAAATTCGAATTAATCAATATTTCGATTTATGGAACTTCGGAATAAGGAGTCAAATTGTATAAATAAAAGTGAAACGATTACTTTAAATACGAATTAAGGAGGTTCTCAAAGAAATATTTTCCCCGCTCAACAGCGAGAAATTTTCTGAAACATTTTCAGACTCCTTTTTAAACGTAAAAGTATGACATGTGCATAGATATAATTATTGAAATAATTTGTAATCTAACATTTAAAAAAAAAAAAATTAATTAATGGAATACATTTTGTGTCATAAGCGATTGTTGTAGCAGGACGGCAGTTTTCCTTTCCAGCTTTGTCGCGTCCGGAATTTCATTTCAAACTTCCCAGTTTGGCAGCATTTTCTGAAAGTTTTACTTTCTGTCTTTGCCAAAAAATGTCAAAACTGTTCAATTACATAGTTTCTGCATGTTTATTTTTTTAGATTTTACAGCACTTTTGTAGATTTTCAGCATTTTTTGCTGTTAATTTTACAGCAATTTTGTTCTTTATATTTTACAGTTCTTTTGTAGATTTTCAGCATTTTTTGCTGTTAATTTTACCACAATTTTGTTCTTAAGATTTTACAGCCCTTTTGTAGATTTTCAGCATTTTTTGCTGTTAATTTTACAGTTATTTTATTTTTTAGATTTTTTACAGCTCTTTTGTAGATTTTCATTTCTATAGAAATTATTTTGCAATAATGGCACAAAAGCACCTAAAAAAATGAATTCAAATAAACAAGTAAATTAAGAACAGCCTTAAAATGAGTTTTAGAAATATTTTCGCCAGTACACTTCTTTAATTTATCTTCAGTTAACGACACATCTAAATAAATTTTTGTTTCTCGAGTCATTAATTTCATATTTTCGTTACTTCTCGCCCCAAAACCGTCAAAACCTCCCATTACTTATAACGGTGCGATAACGAGGGAATCTCTCTCTAAAAAAAACACCTTCCCAACATTAAGAAAACTTTATTTCCCTGGATTAAGGTAAAGACGTATATCGCCCAGAGATAATGATTTAAAACATTTTATAACGAAATGTTTAAACATTTCAAAAGACCCAACCTTTCCATATGTTATTTTTTTTCTCCCTTGGAAACATTTCCACAAGTAGAAGCCGTGTGTTTCAGCCCATGACGAAATTTACGACTAATACCAGAATAGAGTTTCTTTTGATCAGTTTTCGCGAATAAGAGAATGTTTCTTTTTAACTGTAATCGTAATTAATGACTTCTCTTTTAACGTCGCAAAAATAGTTATAAAGACACATTAGTGTGCTAAGCCAGGATTTTTTTTTTCCTTCTTCGAATACTAAATTCTTGAGAGTGCGGCTGAATTTATTGAAGCATATATTGAAATGCCAAGAAATCACCGCAGCCATATTTGGTCACGCTAGAAACAGCTAGTCTTAGGCTAGTAATGTTAACGGTATATCAATATTTCCCCAGCAGTGTGTCTATCTGTCTGCGAAAGCTAGGGAAATCTACCACAGAGGTCTGAAATTTTTAATGAAAATAGACCACGGCAGGTGCGAATGCATGCTCAGATTTTTTACTTTTTGTTTAATAGAAGATATATTTAATTAAGTACCATTATCTCAAATTTCTAAGCTTTCCACAGATAATGTAAGAAGGGAAAAAGCTGAGAGCGACCCCTCCCCCCCACCCCACATCTTTCAAGCACGCATCGGCTTAACAATTCTAAATGACAAAATACCAAACTAAGTCCGCGTACTTTTTCCTTTCTAACTGTGCAATGTGTTAAAAATATATATATTAATATTAACCTTTTCAAAATATTGTTTTCCGAACAACGTTTTGGGGGTTTTTCGTTTTTACTGCAATTTTTAAAAATCTGCATCGGCTCTGGAAATTGAATTACGAAAAGAGTAAAATAAACTGACGTTCATTTTCCTTTCGAATGGTGTAACTCGTTTCAAAAATTATTTTTTAAACGGTACCTTTACAATTTTTTTTTTTTTTTCGAAACGTCTTTTTCGTGTATTGTTCTCTCCCTCATCTTTACAAATCAGCATCGGCTCAACTATTTGAAATACGAAAAACAAAAAATACCAAACTATATTTACATACATTTTACTTTCTAACGGGGAAATTTGTTTAAAAAATTAATATTAACCCTTTCAAAAAAAAATTCATTTCTGAAAATCGTTTTCGCGGGGTTTTTTCTGCAATGTTTATAAAACTGCATCCCAGATAGAGTTTTGCAAATGAAAAAAAGGGTAAGTGTGTGTGTGTGGGGGGGGGGGGTTATGTAGGTTTCTGAAAGATGTAATGGTCAGAATTTAAAGTTTAATCCAATTGACGCTAATTAAAACGGCAATCAGTAAATCGGGGACCCTTACCTTGTTTGGAAAGATTTTCGTTTAAAATATACCGTATATACTCGTGTATAAGCCGACTCGTGTATAAGTCGACCCCCCCCCCCCCCATTCTTACGCAAAATTTTGGAAAAAATTGAATTTTCGTGTATAAGTCGAACCACATTTCTGGCAGTATGTTGAAAAATGATTTGTAATCCAGGATAAAAAAATAAAATAAATTTTCATTAAATTAGTATTTTTTTTTTTTTACGTTTCTAATCAGACTTCTTTTTTTTTAATTCAACATTTTAAAATTGTATAATTATATGAAACTAAAGAAGCTTAAACTATTTTAAAAGCTATTCACATCAATTTAATGATTACTTACTTTTTTTTTTTTTTTTTTTTTTTTTTTGAAAAATCTATTCAAGCCTTATTTACAAGGGTAAACAACTTCTTAAACTGCTAAAATATAGTACTTCTTTGTATTGTAGGACTTTTAGGAGAGAAATCTAAAAGCATTCTCAAGTTGAACTCTTTTTAAAAAGGGGAATAAAATGTTGAAATGAATGACCCTGTATTGAAGGGAATTCTATCCCAAGAGAAAATGAGTGCAGAACAATTACAGAAACATTGTTGAGCTTTTTTTTTTTTTTAAATCAATCACCATTGTCTGCTTTTATCTGTCTCTCCAACCTAGACCCATATGTGATTAATTAAAAGACTTTCACATTCACCAACTATCTTCGAAAAAATATGACTCCGGTATTTCACTCCGCTATTTTTTTTTTTTTTTTTTTTTTTTTTTTTTTTTTTTTTTTTACTTACTCGTATATAAGTCGACCCCCCATTTTCAGCTCCCAAATTTTGTCTAAAATTATTCGGCTTATACACGAGTATATACGGTAAATCAATTCAACACTTATTTTAGGTATATTTAAAGATATCACGGGACCGTGCTACACCAGTCTTTCGTTTAAACATACAAAATCAAAGCAAACCAGAGCATACATAGCCCGACCGGTGACGCTGCCGAAGGCACTGGTGCCCCCCAATATTAGGTTCGTTTGCAAATATTTTGGTTTGTAAATATAAAATCATTCAACACTGGTTTTACGTAATATTTAAGGTTATTATCACGCGCTCGGCAACGCCGGGCAGGTCAGCTATAGTTTTAAAATAAAGCAAGTACGGCGTACCTTAACACCATATTCAAAATTCGTAACATTTAGGCTATTTACAGAGGTCAGAGCCTATAAAGTCTAAAAAAGACTCATCTGCGCCGAATAACGGAAAAATATCTTAAAATTAGTTTATTAATATATATTTAAGTTTTAAAAACATTAAAATTTTGTATTGTGCAGGGAATTTTAGAACCACCTTAAGGGGGTCCGAGAAACAAAAATCTTCAAAATTTAAAAATATTTTATTGTATTACAAAATTCTATTTTTTCCCGCTTAAAATGACGTTTAAATCTTGTTTCTATTTTAATTAGAACATGATATATTATCTTTTTGTTTTCAAAATCTAGCTTTCAAGTAGTGGTTGTCATGGAAACGTTTTTGCGTTTTTTTGCATAACGGGTTTTTCAACAACTCTCGTCTTTAAATTGTTTTAAGTCAAGAACCGTTAAAGATAAATGGTTCAAACTTGGAACATGTCTTTTCAATTATTTTGATTCTGCAAATTAAAAAAAAATTACTTTTGAAAATATGATTTTTTAAAATTAAGTTACTTCATTTTTTTTAATTTACACTTTAAATATTTAAATTTTTTTAAATTAATATTTAAAAAATGCTGAATTATAATTAGAACATATTTCTGTTTAACCTTTTGAATCCCGCAACAGCCTAAATAGCCAAATGCTCAGAAACCCACAATAGCCCTGTATAGCTGATAGGATTTTCCTCCCCCTTAAGTGGGTCAGGGTGCTGTCAAAAGGGTGGTCTCTCTCACTGATGGATGGGGTAATGTGTTGGCAATACTGGACAGTACAGAAAGAAAAACAAGATTTTTTTTTTCAGTAACTGGAGCAATGATAAACAGAGGTGTAACACCTGTCGAAATTTGAATAAAAGAAGGCAGTAGGGTCATTTCCACTACTTACGTAGTGAAAAGGGGGTGGGGGGCGGACGAAAAAAAAAGAGTATTTCGAGCAATTTTGTTGGGATTCTAAGGTCATTCAGTTTTTTAAAGCTTGGGATTTAAAGAGTTAATTAAATGAAAAAAAGTTTGAAATTTGTCGAATAATATTTCGAGTTAACGATTTTAAATTACACCACCACTTTTTTAAAATTTTTAATAACTTTGAGAAGTTTTGATTTAATTTTGTTTACAAATGATATAGTTAACCATCATTAAAAAAAAATTAAATTTCCAATTCAATAAATAAAAATGTTTTTAAAATGTGTCCCGGCCCGGTTTGTATGTATATATATATATATATATATATACACACACACACACACACAAAAGGAATTTTAAAATATCTTTTGTTGGATGTTTGTTGAAAAAATTTCAATCAGTGGTCAAAAATGGCTGTTGTATATTTTTACTTTACCAGAAGCTACACAGCAACTTGGTATCAAAGCGGATGTTCATAACAGCCCTCTTTTTGCAGTTGACACTTGCCATATACCAAAATCTTGCAAAGGGTTTGTTTGTCATAATCACGGTCGTTATGGGGATTTGCGAATGACGAAAAGAAATGGCTTACACAATTTTCACGATTCTGCATATTGACTTAAATGTTCATCTTCGTTTTCTTTTCAGCTTAGCTCTTTTGGTTTTTTACTTCAAAAAATTTATGGTGCTCCGCTGATGTACAGAGACGAAATATAGCTGTTGCCGTACATCAGTGCTCGAGCGAGAAAAGTTATTTTTGAAAACAGTTTTTTGATGCGATGCCAGCAAACAAATCGCTTTATGAAGTATAATTTATAGGGTTTGAGAACAGGATTTAAATTTCTAAACTTTGTTTTTAGCAGGTGGCAGCTTGAAATCCAATAAAAATGGCAAGAGAGAAATGGTGTTCTTTTTAAACGTTCGTTTCATTTTGAACCGGAATTGCAATAACCATTAAACCAGACGTAAGGAGCGATGTGAAATAATTTGCTTTAGATTTAAATGTTTCTTCAAATTACATTCGAGTTTAAAATAAGATTTTTTTAAACCCTATTTCATAGCTACTAAAACTTTTTACATAGTTGCAAAGGAAGTTAAACAAAAATAAAAGTATCATTTTCATATATCGCAGAATTAGACCAGGACTGTTATTGTGAATATGAGCTTTTCAATGATGTATGTGCGAGCTATATATTTAATAGTTAGAATCGTAAGGTTTTCATTAAAAAATATGTATACGCTGAGAAATATGACACTTTCAAGTCTGAGTAAATAGATGTTTTCATTTTGTTATGAAACTTTTTGTTTCAAATAAGACGACTCAATGCTTTCCATTCTGAAATACCAGAAATACTCAGAATATTAAAATATGGACATACTCAAAACTGAGCACATACTCATTTTTGAAACATGGACAACTCAAAAATGATTAGAATCAGTTCAAACTCATTTTTGAAACATGCAAAATACTCAAAAATGAGCACATACAAGTCAGTTCATACTCATTTTTGAAACATGGACACACACAAATAGGAGCACATGTTTTATTCTTGAGTGTGCATTTTTTCAGAAATGAGTCTTACACATGTTTCAAACTTTAATCATTTTGATTCGGAGCCATTCTGACATAGCGACATACTCAGATTTGAGTATTTTTTGCTCAGTTTTGAAAATGTCGGTTTTAGAGTCTACGTTTATTATTTTAATTGCACGCCACCACACATGCACATATAAATAAATATCTATTTTATGTAATCATATATTTTTAAAAATCATACAAATCTTTACAAAAACCAAATTATTTTTTATCTAAAAAAAAAGCGTACGAATAATTTTATTGTTTAAGCAAAGTTTTTAACTTTTGAAAATTGCGACTGTTCTTAGGGATAACAAGCTAAAATAAAATATAAAAGCACTTTTTTTTTTTTTGGACAAAATTCTAAAAGATTATGTAATATTTTAAGAGTCTCTGATAAAAACATACGGTTATTTTTACATGCAAGATAATCTAGTTAGTCTGCTACAGCAAACAATTCCTAAATACACGTATTATGCTAAGCATTCCATTGAAACATTTTACCTTTGATGTTTGTTCGAAACCATAAAAATGCCTTAAGGCTCCTCTTCAGTAAACTTCCCGATTCCCCTCGCTAATGTTATTCCTATGGCCGTAGGATGCATTCGTATTTTTAAAATATCTCCTCGGAAAATTAATATTTTTAACTTCTGTTTTCTTTGTACTATTGTTAAAGAATGTCTCTTTTTTTCTTAGTTGTCAATTTTTTTCTAAAATATATACTTAATTTTATATGAAACGTTAAAATCTTATTAAGATTTTAAAACAAAAAAATGTAAATTAAACACATAATTTAGAAATGTTTTGATAACTAAGAAAAAAGGAGACATTCTTTAAGAACAATACAAAGAAAACAGAAGTTAAAAATATTAATTTTCCGAGGAGATATTTTAAAAATACGAATGCATCCTACGCCCATAGGAATAACATTAGCGAGGGGAATCGGGAAGTTTACTGAAGAGGAGCCTTAAGAGCCATGCATCTTATTTTGTTACAATATTATATAAACAAATCATGGCCTATAACACTGGCTTATTACGGAAAAATGAAGCTTTACTCCTGTGTATTTACTTTCTTCTATCTTTACGAGAAGAAAGTATTGGATTCAGGAAAACTTTCGGTTTTCGGTGGATTTATACGTTTTAGAAGGTCCTGAACACGGTTCGACTGTTTTTAGAAAATGTCCGTCTGCGAGTTTGTGACAAAAATTTTTTGGCGCCCTAGCTCAAGAACTAATGCGCGGAATTTAATGAAACTTTAGATTTAGCTATACCCTGATATAAATCGGTGCTGATTCGTTTTCGGTGTAAATCGCCCAACAGGCGGCACTGCTATGCTACATTTTTCACGATTTTCATGATAGCTATATCTCAAGAACTAATGCACATAATTTCACCACACTTCAGATTCTGTTAGACCTTGACATTAGACGATGATTACGTTTTGGTGTAAACAGCCCAACAGGTGGCGCTGCTATACAACTTTTTTCATGATTCTCAAGATAGCTATAGCTCAAAAACTAATGCACAGAACCAGAACCTGTTTACCGAATAGGCCCGTGAAGCCCGTGCTTATCCACTGAAAGACAAGGGGGTTCCAAATTTACTTTTCAAAACTAATTTTTAGAAAAATAATTCAATCCGAGTAGAAAACGCATTTTTCTTAAACTTTTATCTAATCTATGAAACTCAATTTTTTTCCGATTTCTGGCACATTTACTCTCTATATTTTTTCCTCTATTAATGCAATTAATAGTGTAAACTAGTCGTTGGGGTTCACCGTAATACTTACCCATCATGGATATGTATAATGAAAAATATTAAAATAAAAATGTGTAAACTACTTATAAAATGCATTGCAATTCAAATAAAATCGTGGCTTGATGACGTCATAAACTTTAAAGGCTCGATTACTGAATTGCTTGAAAGAAACATCCTTATAACTCCAAAAATAATAATCCTATTAACGAGCGGTTTATTGCATCTGATTAAGCGTCAAATTTCCAATTAAAATGTATCTTTGAAGTGAAATTTGGATGAAATACAGGGTCATGAAAAATCGAAGCGTGTGGAAAATAGGATTCCAAATATCTCGGCAACTCATTATCCGATCGACTTCATGCTTTATGCAAAATTTGTGTTTTTTTATTGTCTTTTATAGTCATTCCTTAAAATAAACAAGTTCGAAAATTTTTATAGACCTTTTATCATAACGACTATTTCGAGAGTCCGAAAAAAATAGTTCCGGTTAATCGAGGTTATTGAAATGAAATAGGCTTCTTTCCATTATTACATACTAAGTACATACCCAATTGCAAGCCTCTATCGCAATTTTTTCGAGAGATAGAGCGTTTACAGACACACAGACGGACGGCAAAAATTTTCTTCTAAAAATATGTTTTTCGGAATCTCCAGTGTCTGAGAAGTGTAAATCCGTCAATTTTTTCTGTTTTCGATTTTCAAAACGATTACAAGACTTACCCTATACTACGTATGATGGGTAAGTAAAACAGTGATTACATGCAACTTATTTTCTTTTTTCTTATGTTTTACATTTTAATCCCAAGTGTTTGATACTGTAAAATGTGCTAAAAAATATCATAAAATTTGATCATTATAGTTTATCCATATTATAAAGGCCAAACGTGTCCGTGGCGTAACGCTGACGTCATTTTGCGAATGGCAACAGCTGAGGATGAAATTTCGGTTTTGCGATTTTTGCTATTGCAATTTTTTTAATTTCTAAACATAGCACATTTTCAATTTTTACACCGTTACAGAGGGAAAAAAATTTACTTTCAAATGCAATTTGTTTGAAAACTATATCTTAATTGCCTGATATATTATGGCTTATAAAACAATTTTTAAGCATGAATTTTGAAACGCCCAATAAACAAATGGAAGAATGCTGCCATTATAAATTTTTAAATAGTTACAGGTAGTAAAATTAATGAATTTTGAAATAAAAACGTCACAAGAATAGGGTGCCTTTATATGAGAGTAGCGTTATACCGGATACAAAATTTGATTAGTTCAGACGATTTTGGAGAAAAGGAAGCTTTGTAATAATTTAAAAGAAAATTATTTGTTTACACCATAAACAAACATCGGATATTTTAAGAGATAATATAAACAGAAGATATTGTTTTAGATATTGCATTATGAATAAAATATAAAAAAATTATTTCACAAATTTAATAAAAATGCATATAAAAAGTTAATATGAGCAGTAAGAAACAACGTTTTAATTCATATTTCATCAGTATTACAAATAATGTTAACGGTCATTGCGAAGTTGGAAAAAACGAATATACATGAAATTCGATAATATCGCGATCACTATATCGCATGCATAAGATGATGAATAATAAATTAACAAAGAAGCATCACTGGATGCAGCGAACTCCCTGTATTAATAATACCAAAAAAAAAAAAAAAAAACCCTTGAAATTCGTTAATGTCGCGATCACTATATCGCATGTATGAACGCTTAGTACAAAAAAAAAAAAAAAAAAAAAAAAAAAAAAAAAAAAAAACTGGATGGATACCGCATGTATGAGCGCTTCACGCACAAGAAAAGCAAAGAAACCAGTAAAAAAAAAATCACTCAATGCAGCAACTTGGACAAATAAAAATATGAAAAATCTATTAGATTTAGGGGAAAAAAATTGTTTTCGCCTGCGTTCTGTAACCCGGGAAGCCAGGGTTCGATTCCCTAGTATTCATAAAGAGCGAAGAAATAATATAAAATATGGAAAATAAGTTATTTAAATTTTGGGGAAAGTAATTAGCATTCACCGATATGAAAATAAAAGGAGAAGCAAAATTGTGTTGCAATTAAGCATAAATTTGCGTTAAATATTTGTTGTCCCTGGAACTGTTCTTAACATGGACAAATGCTACAATTTGTAAAACATAAAAGATATTTTGAAGTTCAAATATTCGCATTTGTAGTTCCATGTTTGTTAATACATTTACAAAATTAATTAGTTATGTATATAGTAAAATAAATTTTCATACATATATATATATATATAGGTAATCAGTTTTAGTTTAATATTAAAAGTGTTGTTTACTCAATATTTTGATGGTAGAATATGAAATTGTTAAAACCTACGAAAAATGAATTTTGTAAAGGACAAAGCAATTGGCAGAGTAATAGGGGGGTCTCCCTGTGTGAAGTCAGGCTTCTTCACTCAGACGAAAACACCCGGCTCGCTAATGTTAATCCTAAGGAGGAATTATTTTAAGATATCTCGTTCGCATTTCAATATTTTTAAATGATTTTTTTTTTTTTTTGCATTGGATAGCTGAGATCAATCTCTATGCACGCTCCTTTGTACTTTTTCAATTTTTGTTTCAGTTTTTTTTTTTATTGAGGATACTTTCACTTTCGAAACTAGTTCTGAAAGGGAAAGTATCTTAATAATAAAAAAAAAAAAAACTTGTAATCAAAATCAAAAAAGTACAAAGAAGCGTGCATAGAGATGGACCTCAGCTATCCAATGCAAAAAAAAAAAACATTTAAAATTTTTGAAATGCGAACGAGATATTTTAAAATATTTCCTCCTTAGGATTAACATTAGCGTGCGGGTGTTTTCGCCCGAGTGAAGTAGCCTCTTAAAGCAGGCCTTGCACAGAAGTTCAAACTTCAGATTCAGTTAAACATTGACATAAGTTGATGTTAATTATGTTTTGCTATGAATCTCCCAACAAATGGCACTACTATGCTTCATTTTTCTGGATTTATACGATTTTAGCGACAGTCTTATCAAGAACTAATGCACGGAATTTAATAAAACGTTAGATTCAATTAGACCTTGACATAAATTGGTGTTGATTCGTTTTTGATGTATGTGAAACTTGTATGAGATGGAAGAAAGTTTTGGGATTGGCACATCAGACTAGTCTTTCTGGGTGATAAAAATAACGTTTCACGCGTAACCTAACATTCCATCTACATCAGCTTCACCGGGAATATTGCATAATTTGCAGTTTGGATAATGTGTTTAATATTGCATTACACTCTTATTTTCATATTTAAGGGGTCAAGTACCTTTTAACCCTTTCGCTACGAAACCGCCCAAGACGCCCAAACCAAGAAGACTACTGCCAAACCGCTCGAGCGCCTGAGCGCAGGTGTTCTATTTTCTCCATTATTGTCGCCATTATCCAACTATTGTCACAGAGTAAGGGGTTATTTGAAACCAACGGGTGGGGAGACTTTTGTACTAGTAATATTAGTGAGGTACAACTTTCGAAGTTAGCTGCCTTCTTATTGTGCTACTTTCAAGTAGACAATCAGAAGAAATGGGCAAAAAATATCTCGCAGCAAGTTTTCAGCTTTCGGGCGTTTGCCGTAGTTTGAACGCTCTTGCGTTTTTAGTCTCCAGTATTCAGTGTTAAAGTCACAAAAAAATTATTTTTTCTATTGGCTTACATTTTAATTCTTTAGGAACATTTTAAAAAGTAAACCCAATCCCAAACTTCGCTTTAGAAGAAAAATTTGTATCAAAAAACATTTTGAAATCTCTTTATATGATAGAGGGATACTTTTATCTTTAAGGCAGTATTAAAAAAAAAAAAAAAACAATTTTTCCACGCTCAACAACTCAAAATCTTGAGACACATTTTCAGACTCATTTTTAAAAGTAACAAGAACGAAAAATCATGCGTCAAGCATAGATTATGTAACACTTTCCAACGCTTCCAAAATAATGTTACAAATCATTACCGTTTAATAAACTGAAAGATAACATCTAATTAAACAATTTGGAAAACGCATACCATATTTAAAAACGTAATTTCAGGAATTTCCCACATATATTTCCAACATATACAATATTCGGAAAAATATCCGAATACTTTTATTCAGCCCTGTATATGACGATACTTGTATACTACATAGGATGCTAAATTTTAGTTTAGTTTAGGAAACGCGTTGCACAGTTTAAAATTCTCCTTCTGGAGTTTCTGCCAATAAACGTAAATGTGTACGCGAACTTTTGTGCTGCCCTGTATAGGATCTACAGAATTTATACTTACCAAGTAATAGACAAAGAGTGAGTTAAATTTAAATTCGTGTTCAGCAACTTAAAACGCACTTCCAGGAATTACTGTTAACAGACAGTAATGAATTCTTTTGTGTGTCCCTGTAAATGAACGATGACTGCTATACACACAATATTCTGCAGTAAGCCTCTTGTAATGCACCTTACTGATATAAATTTCAATGCGTTTAAAATAGTGAAACATTATTTAATTAAACCGCAAACGATTTTTCTCCATAGACGTAATGTAACAGAATTTTTTTGACTGTCCCTGTAAAGTAACTATAAGTGCTATGCACACCCTATTCCATATTAACCTTCTTGTAATGCACCTTAGTGATATATATCAATTACAATGTGTTTGAAATTGTGTAACATCATTAAAATAAACCGCAAATGATTTTTCCCGCATAGACCGTAATGTAACTGAATTCTTTTGAGTGTTTCTTGTAAAACTAGTCGTTGGGGGCCACCGTAATACTTACCCATCATGGATATGCATAATGTAGAATATTAAAATAAAAATGTGTAAACTACTTATAAAATGCATTGCAATTCAAATAAAATCGTGGCTTGATGACGTCATAAACTTTAAAGGCTCGATTACTGAATTGCTTGAAAGAAACCTCCTTATAACTCCAAAAATAATAATCCTATTAACGAGCGGTTTATTGCATCTGATTAAGCGTCAAATTTCCAATTAAAATATATCTTTGAAGTGAAATTTGGATGAAATACAGGGTCATGAAAAATCGAAGAGTGTGGAAAATAGGATTCCAAATATCTCGGCAACTCATTATCCGATCAACTTCATGCTTTATGCAAAATTTATGTTTTTTTATTGTCTTTTATATTCATTTCTTAAAATAAACAATTTCGAAAATTTTTATATACCTTTTATCAGAAGGAATATTTCGAGAGTCCGAAAAAAATAGTTCCGGTTAATCGAGGTTATTGAAATTAAATAGGATTCTTCCAATTATTACATACTAAGTACATACCACATTGCAAGTCTCTATCTCAATTTTTTCGAGAGATAGAGCGTTTACAGACACACAGACGGACGGCAAATTTTTTTTTCTAAAAATATGTTTTTCGAAATCTTCAGTATCTGAAACGTGTAAATCCGTCAAATTTTTTTTTTCGATTTTCAAAACGATTACAAGACTTACCCTATACTACGTATGATGGGTAAGTAAAAACTATAAGTGCTACACACTTCAGTTGAAATAGGAAGCATGCTATAGATAACGACAATAACATAAAAATTGCAGGGCAATCCGAGCCTATTTACGGGAATTAGAGCACGGCCAGGCGGCCGACAAACCGAAGTCAAACACTTTTCAACTAGGTTGGAAAGTGTTTAAAACATGAAACTTGGCGGTGTGATTTATGAAGATATTTATAAGGGACCTATGTTTTTATTTTTCGTTCAATTAATTGGAAATCGATTTACAATCAATTATTTTCACAGTACGATACATTTTTTTTTCCAGCTTCGGGAAATTTTGTTCAAAATGTCCACTTCGACAGCATTTTTTGAAATATATTCTGCCTTTATATAAAAAAAAAAAAAAATCGAGACAATACGGTTTCTGAATAAGAGAACCTGCCAATTGGGTGCATTTTAGAGCAAAAATTAATTTAAAAATGTGTCTCAAAATAAGCAGTTTGGATTTGAATACACCCTTAAAGTCAATTTTCTCGAAACGTTGATTTGGTCACAGCGCGTATGATTTCGAAGAAATGGCTGGATAGAATTTCATGAAATTTTTGGCTGGAGATAGAAACCTTATAAAGATGCACAAAATGGGTTGAGTTGGGGTTGATTATTGACGACCAATTATCTACACTAGGGATATAGGCCCGGGGGGAGTGCCCTTCGTGGGGGGTCTTTCTAAGGGAACCTAATCCGTATTTACGCATGGATAAATCCACGGCTCGAAGAAAACCACGAAAACTCCGAACGATTAGGCCGACGGGCGCGATTGGGATCGAACCCAGCACCTCCCGTCTACCAGCTTCGAGAGCACAACCTCTCAGCCACTGGTGGGGCCAAGATGTACAAAATGACCTACTAGTATGTTCATAGAGTACGAAATTTACAAATTGTGACTATTTTTGTTTTAAAATTTTTTTTCCCAATTTTGAGGAGGAGGGGTGTAGCTTTAAACAGAAACCTCGGTATTCTATATTACCCGACGTTCCCTTAAAGTCAATTTTCTCGAAACGTTGATTTGGTCACAGCGCGTATGATTTCGAAGAAATGGCTGGATAGAATTTCATGAAATTTTTGGCTGGAGATAGAAACCTTATAAAGATGCACAAAATGGGTTGAGTTGGGGTTGATTATTGACGGCCAATTATCTACACTAGGGATATAGGCCCGGGGGGAGTGCCCTTCGTGGGGGGTCTTTCTAAGGGAACCTAATCCGTATTTACGCATGGATAAATCCACGGCTCGAAGAAAACCACGAAAACTCTGAACGATTAGGCCGACGGGCGCGATTGGGATCGAACCCAGCACCTCCCGTCTACCAGCTTTGAGAGCACAACCTCTCAGCCACTGGTGGGGCCAAGATGCACAAAATGACCTACTAGTATGTTCATAGAGTACGAAATTTACAAATTGTGACTATTTTTGTTTTAAAATTTTTTTTCCCAATTTTGAGGAGGAGGGGTGTAGCTTTAAACAGAAACCTCGGTATTCTATATTACCCGACTATTCCATAATACCCGAAGTTCCACTATATGTCTGTACATTTATTACTATGACTTCGTTTATGCTGCAGCATTTAGTAACAATAAATTAAAAAATTGCTTAGTTCTATTTTTTACACTGTTGATTATTTTTATTTCAAACATGTTTCACTCTTTAAATTTAAAATAGGGGCTACTTTTCCAAATGAATAATTTGTAATAAAGCATTTTTTCCCCTAAAAGACTTTTGTTCAGTAACAGTAACTTTAAGCCACAAGAAAAACAAATTACGCGCCAGAAGATTTTATTTTTCCCAATGTACACATAATTTTTTCTGCTCACACACGCGCGTATTTTTCACAATCTTATATATTAAAACGAAAAGGGATTTCCGTCAAATTCATTTTTCACACGAATTTGTCCCATTTACGCATGCGTAAACTTAAATCTAGAACCTAACCAGTTTTAGAGCACACTCAAATGCGAAAACTGTGGCCGAGTGGTATAAAGCGAGTTTCTTCTCTGTTCCAATTACCATGTGGGTTCGATCTCTGCTAATGGACAGAATGATTTTTCTTATTTTATTTGAATTATTCTTCAAAAATTTCAAACTTTTTAAAACAGCTATGAATTTTATTTTTATGGTACTATCAAGTTGTTTGTCGTCAAGTTTTGACGGGTTCCATCAAGTATATTTTTTAAACATGCAAAAATTTAAACTCATCAAATCGCAAATACGATCCCTATCCTTTTATCTTTATCCAAACTCTTCTAAACATGCGAGAACACAATTGCATAAATTATGTATGCCGGACATTATGGATGAATGCAATATATGTACATTTTTAATATAAATAATCACGTATATTTTTTAAATGAAGCAAATTCAATCTAACTCAATGCAGTAACTTTTTTTTGTAGCATTGTACCCAAATTAGATTTTAATATGTTTATGAAACACTGTAATTAGTGATTAAATATTTTATACTTTTTAAGCTGTATGGATCACCCTGTATCCACGCTCAATTTTGGAAGTATTAGAAAACAACAACCAGGCAACAACCAATTTTCAATCTCATCAGCCAACAGGTTTCTAACATGCTTAGAGACCGGATTCATAAAATCAGAATGGCAGATATATAAAATTTAAAATATTGTATATAACAATATACAACAATAAGAAATGGAGATTTAAAAACCTTAAGCCTATTATATTAAATGTTATCTATCAAATATTCACGACGATTCGAAGTGTTTTAAACTTAAATAATATTAAACAACACAATGTAGCCTTGTAATAATAGTAAGACGGGGCCGGATACTTTAAAAAAATAAGATTGAAGGCAACAACAATCCGATGCTATTATTATTATTTTGCATTTTTAAACAAATTATTTATACTTCTGATCAGAGATATTTTTAACACCTGTACAAGTGTATTTCACTCATTAAAAACAAAAATCGCACCTTAAAAATTGTAAAAAAAAGGTTGACTCTTTTCAGATTTGTACTAAAAATGAAAACAATTTGCTTAATAAAACAACAAAAAATAGATAATTTTATAAATACAAAATTTATTTTTCATTTATTGCTAATATTAGACACCACACGCTTTGTTTAATATAAATCATCTCAAAATATTTGCTTATAAATCGATAAATGAATTAGCTATTGAATTGTGAAAAAAAATAGTTATACGCGAAAATTATATAAAAAGCTTAATGTAACTTTCCCTTTTAACTTATCAGTAAAACTAATATATTATATAAAAAAATCCACTTGTAACGCGTTTTATATCGGCATCTGTTTATAGTTCATAGCATAACAGTTCAAAAACCGGAGCACTACAATGTTTCAAATCGATGATTGAAATAAATAGCATTCCGGCGTTAAAAAAAATCTTCAGAAGCAGGGAATTCTGTGTATAATTTATATTTATTTATTTTACTTTAAAAATTATAACTTTTCAAAAATATCTGAACTTTTTTTTTCTTTGAACATTTACAGATTGATAGCATTAAAAATAATTTATTTTAAAAAAGAACAAAAAAAGTAAAAAAGAAAACCAAATCCATCATTTATAAAATTAACTGTAATGTATTAAACATAAGAAATGAAAACAGATAAAGATATTAATTTATGTAAATAATTTAAATAGGGTTAGTATAAGCGTTAAGACCTTTATACAGAAAATTAAAAATAAAATTAAAATGTGTAAAATAATTGCCAAGTTTTCAAATTTTAATGAAATATTCAACAGCTAATGGAAAGAGATACGAAAAAGGTGCCAAAAATAAAAATGGATATCTAACTCTTTCTTTGATTTTTTTTTTCTATTCTTTTCTATTCATTTTTAAGATTTATTTTTTTCCCCTCCTTTTTTTCTTTAATTCTTTATTTACATTTATTTCTTTTAAATTTTTCAAAATAAAAAATAAAAATTTATTTAGAGATTCAATCTTGACAAAACATTTATATAGCACATACAAATAACATAAATTCCAATTTCATAGGCTTTTTTTAAGTAAGAGAAAGGACAATTGTTTTAGCATAAAAGCCACTTTTCAGAGAACTTTAATCTCGGCAAAAAATTAATGAAGAAAATTAAACTAAAGTTTGAAATTTCTTCAATAACCGAGAAATAAAAATATTGAATTTATAGAGACCTAATTTAACCAATTGCTTTTATAGCACATAAACAATGTTTAAATTCTTCATTCTGTATGGTATCAGAAAAATAAAATTTAAGTTTAAAATTAATATTTGTTGCCGGTATTCAAAATCACAGCAAAGATTTTATATAGCACATAATAAAATAATTGTTTTATTTCTAACTTTTTTAAAATGAAAAAATATAAGATTACTGAACATATATACAAAAAGATTTTATTTCTTCACACACTTTCAATAGCACATAAACAATATTTAAATTCTTAATAATGTTTTATAAGAGAAAAGGGAAATTTTTAGTTTCAATTTAATATATTCACACAGATTGAATCTCGGTAAAATCTTTATAAAGCACATATAAATCTGTTTAAATACTTTAGTATTTAGAATTTGCAATTTATTACCCTGGCTGATATTGAATCTCCGTAGGCATGTTAGAAATGAAGAATATGTACAGAAGCATTAATATATTATTAGTCATTAAATAGAACTCTGTTTATTAAATACACTTAAAAAATTTAGAAATTAAATATTTTTATATTAAAGTTATTCATATTCAAAGAAAAATTAAATCAAATTTACGTTTACAAATTCATATTTCTACTTTTATATACATAATGTTTTCATAATAAAATGAAAGTTTAAAAAAAAGTAGTTTAAACATTTTTAGTAGGAATCTTTCCAGCTAAGTTAAAAATGGAAGAAAAAACATCAAAAATATTTTGGTTTGTAAAATCAATATACTTTAATGTATTAAATATTTGAAATATAAAAATGAGAACAGATTCAAAATTGTTGAATTTGAAAAAAAAAAATTTTTTTTCAATTCTTTTAATTTGAATCTAAGCATATTATGTTAAAATTTATTATTTTTAAGTAACATTTATATAATTTATATATTTTCATGTAAAAATAATTTATATATATACATACATTTTCCACGATGTAATGAATCTTTTAAGTACAATATAAAATCATATAAGTTAAAAATGAAACAAAATATTATTTTGCTATGCAAAAGCACAATCTTTAATTTACATGTTAACATTGAAACAATAAAATTATTCAAATAAAAATAAAAAATTTTGCACATAAAACAAAAATGGAACAAAATTATTTTGCTTTGCAAAAGCACAATCTTTACAAAATACTTTACACATATAAAATTTTGAACATGTTTCAATTTAAAACAGTTTTACATAAGCTAGAAATGAAACAAAACATTTTGCTATGCAAAAGCATAATCTTATTACATAATTTACATATAACATTGAAACAATAAAATTATTCAAATTAAAAATATAAATCTCTGCACATAAAATAAAAATTGAACAAAATTATTTTGCTTTGCAAAAATCACAATCTTTACAAAATAATTTTAAAATATATATAAAAATTTGAACATGTTTCAATTTAAAGCAATTACTTTTTCATAAGTTAGAAATGAAATCCAAAACATTTTGCTTTGTAAAAGCACACTCACTACATACTTCAGTTATAAAAATTTGAATATATAAAAGTTATTCAATTTAAATCACAAACCTTTGTACATAGGTTAGAAATGAAATCAAAACCATTTTGCTTTGCAAAAGCAAATTCTTTACTACATATTAAACTTTAATACATATTAAACTTTAAAAAAAAATTTGAACACATTAAAATCATAAAATTTAAATGAGAAAAAAAAATATCTTAATGAGTTATTTGAAATTTAAAAAATTTACAGGTTAAAAATAATTTATTTAAACAGATACTATATCAGAAAAAACATTATATAGTAAAAATAGAATGAAAAATTAAAATATATAAAGGCGTCTTTTTCATATATTACATTTTAAGTGAAAATAAAAATGTCAAAAATACATGATACAGCGTACAATTTAAGATATAAAAAACTAGAACGTTGTGAAAAATAAGATTTTGCATCTTTTGATAAATAAAGATTTTTTTTTTTTTTTTTTTTTTTTTTTAATCTCACCTTTTAAAAATAAGTGTTTGTAAGGAAAAGTACTTTTATGTACCTAATTTTATCAAATCTTTTCTATATTAAATGCAAAGTAAAATGATAAAAGCATGCTTTATAAATAATGCGTTATATAAAATATTTGAAAATCAATAAAAAATGGAATAGATACAGAACTATGTTAAAAATAACACATTCAATATAAGAAGACCAATCTTTAATATATATCTTTTTAAGATTGTAAATTATTTAATCTCTAACATTTTGTTTTAATCTCATTTTTAAAAACAGGTACATAAAAGTACTTTCCTTGCAGATATTTAATCTCATCAAAACTTTTCTATATAAAATGCGAAGTAACATGATAAAAGAATGTTTTATAAATAATGCTTTATACAAAATATGTATACATCAATCCGAAATAGAACAGGTATTGAACTATATCAAATATATTTTATGTAATTACATTCTTTTGCCTAATAGTTATTTTAAAAATCATAAAAAATGAAACATTTGGCTTGTATTAAGTTTACATTTTTTATAAGAAATATAAATAATATTTGTTCAAAATAGTCATTTGTTTATCAAGATTTCATTTCAGCAAAGGACATAGCAAATGCAAAATAATGTCTAAATTCATAAAAACCCTTTTTCATACAATATTTTAAAGGAATAATAAAAAAAAAAAATGCTTTATAAATAATGGTACATGAATTAGAAGCGACTAAAACTTTTTTAAACAATTTACTATGAAATTAGAATATTATAAGATATAATTCTGTGACATATTGTATCACATAGTTTTCCAACATATTTAAGAATTAAATTATTAAATTTGTAATGGGAGTTTGAAAAAAATTCAAAAGTAAATGAAATGAAAGAAAATATTATAGAGCTACTAAAGTCATTTGTTTACATAGATTTCATGTCAGCAAAGCCTTTGTACAGCAGTTACTAAAATAACAATTACTTTTCCCCAAAAAATAAGAGAAAAAGGTCCAGTTTTTAAAATTTGATTGAGATTAATCTCAGCAATGCTTCTCTTAGAGTGAACACAAATATTTAAAATCTCATTTTTTTAATAAGAAAAAATTTTGAGCATAAAAGCTGTTGCAAAGACATAATTTTGGACTTTTTAGAGTAATACAAACAACATTCAAATTCACAATTAGATTTTTTGCTTTTTCAAAAGAAAGCAAAAGGAAATATTTTTTTTGCATAAAGGTAATTTGTTTACACAATTCACAATTATATTTTTAGCTTTTTCAAAAGAAAGTT
Organism: Maratus michaelseni; assembly: GCA_963931845.1. Classification (NCBI taxonomy): domain Eukaryota; kingdom Metazoa; phylum Arthropoda; class Arachnida; order Araneae; family Salticidae; genus Maratus; species Maratus michaelseni. The sequence continues at coordinate 284,826,886 of OZ007597.1, forward strand.
AAAAATAACATTTTTGAGAAAAATAATTTAAAAAAATGTTTATACAAATTTTATCAAATTAAAAGTTTTATATGGAAGATTCAGATAACATAAAATAAAGTACAATATTGGATTGCAGAGTTTATATCTTGGCGAGGCTTTTACATGGCAAGAAAAACAATTGAATTTACAGGTTATATAGATTAATTTTATAACAAGAGAAAATAAAATTTGAGTATAAAAATTATTTACAATGATTTAATTTGAGAATTTTTTATACAGCAAACAATATTCAAATTCAGAATTTCAATCTTTTTTACTTTTTTTTTTTTTTTTTACTTTAACAAATTTTTTCACATTTTTTTTTCACTTTTTTTTTTTACATTTTTATTTTTCATTTTTTTCATTTTTTTTTTTTTTTTTTACATTTTTTTTTCTTTTTACGTATGACGTTTAATTTTTTTTTTCTTTTTTACATTTCTATCTTATTTTTCAAATTAAGATAATATAAAAATCTGTTTACAGAGATTCATTCTCGACAAAACATTTATATAGTGCATAAAAATAACAATTAAATACAAATTCCATAGACAAGGCTTTTTAAGTAAGAGAAATGACAATAGTTTTGAGCTTTAATCTTAGCAGAACATTAATAAAGAAATTTAAACTAAAATTTGCAATTTTTCTAATAACAGAAAAATAAAAATACAAAAATTTAGAGAATTTATGCAAATGCTTTCAACAGTCATAAACAGTTTTTAAAAATTCTTCATTCTGTATGGTACCAGAAAAGTAAAATGAGTTTAAAATTAAAATATTTACCGGAACTCCACTTTGGCAAAGACTTTACATAGCACATACAAAAAACACTTCATATCTTTTTTACAAAGAAAAATTCTAATAAAATTACTGAGCATAAAAACTTGTTTATAGAGATTTAATTTGTGAATGCACATAAACAATGTTTAAATTCTTAATCATGTTTTATACGAGAAAAAAAAAATTATGTTTCAAATTAATTTATCTACAGAGATTCAATCTCCGCAAAATCTTTTTAAAACATATTACAAATACCTTCTTTTAAGAGAGAAATAAACATTTTGAACTTAAAAGCCATTTATTTACAGACATTTTAAACTCTATAAACATTTCCTACAGCATAAACTTAATTATGTTTAATATAGGAAAAAATTAATGTATTTACTTGGATTAAATCTTCACAAAAAATATATATATAACCACATAAAAGTTATTTTTTCTTTCTTCATTTTTTATCTTACTTTCTTAAGGAAAATGAAAAAATTGCACAACCATTCATTTATGAAAATTTAACATAGCAAACATTTTAAGCAGCACATAAACAATATTTTAATTATTAATTCAGTTTCATACGAGATAAAATATAATTTGAGTTTCAAATTAATATAATTACAGAGATTTAATCTCGGCAAAAACCTTTATAAAGCGTATACAAATAACATTTAATTTAAAAAAAAAAAAAAAGGAGAAAGAGATAAATTTGAGCTTCAAAGCCATTTATTTATCTATAGAGATTTAAACTATTAACACTACCCATAGAACATAAACATTAAACTCTTAATTATGTTTAATATGAGAAAATTAAAATAAAATTTGAGATAAAAATTAATGTATTTACTGGGATTCAATCTCGCTTACACTTTATATAGCTCATAAAAAACATTCTTTTAAGAAAAATAAAATTATTAAACAAAATCATTTGTAGATTTAATTTATATAATTAATTTGCATAGCATATAAACAATATTCAAAATCTCAATAGTTTTATATAGGGAAAAAATTAGCTTAAAATTAATATATTTACAGAGATTCACAATATCTGACAGACTATAGGCAGCATATACAAAAATAAATATTTATCGTTTTTTTTTCTTTCATTTCTTAGAATAAAAGCTATTTATTTAGAGATTTAATCAATGCCAACACTTTCAATAGCACATAAACAATATTTAAATTTAATTATATTCTATTTGAGAAACAAAATGTAAAATTCGAGTTTGTATCTCGGTAAATATATTAATTCTCGGGAAGACTTAAATAGACCATACAAAAAACATTTATCTTCTCTCTCAATTTTTCTAAAAGTTCTTCCTTATATTTATTTTTATTTATTTAAATTATTTTTTTGGAAAAAGAAATGATAAAATCATTGAGCATAAAAGCCATTTATTAAATAGCATATAAAGAATATTTAAATTGTTAATTATGTTATGTATGAGAAAAAAAAAAATTCGATTAAGAATTATTACAAATACAGAGAGATTCTATCTCTGAAAAACATACCACACAAAACTTTCTCTTTCTTTTGAAAGAGAACTCAAATTTATTGATCATAAAAAGCCATTTATTTAGAGATTCAATTTCTGTAATGATTTTCTATAAAACAAAACATTTAATTCTTAATTGTTTTATATGAAAACAAATTAAAATTTAAGTTTAAAAATAATATATTTAACGAGATTCAAATTTAGGAAAGGCTTTATATAACTCATACAAAAAATATTTATTTTTATTTATCATTTTTTTCTTAATGGTAAATTGATGGAGCATATAAGCCATTTATTTACAGATATTTTTGTAATTACTTCACATAAATAAAAAATATTTAAATTCTTCAAATATAAGAGATAAAAGGGAATAAAATATATGAAAAAAAAGTAAAATTTGAGTTTAAAATTAATGTATTTACTGAAATTCAATATCTGAAAGACTATAAAAAAATATATATATTTCTCTCACACACAATTTTTTTGTTAATTTTTCTCATTTTTTGAAAGAGAAATAATAAAATCATTGGGAAAATAAAATAAAATTTTAGTCTAACATTAATAAATTTACAGAGATTCAATCGCTGAAAAACATAATATAGCATATACAAAAAAATTACTTTTATTTCTCACTTTTTTTTTTTTTTGGGGGGGGGGGGGAGAAATAAAAGCCATTTAAGTGATAAAGTATATTTAAATTCTTAATTACGTTTTAAACGAGAAAAAGTTTAAAATTAATAAATTTACCGAGATTCAATCTAAAAAAAGAAATATAAATATTTTTATTTCTCTTATTTTTGAGGAGGGGGGGGGGGGGAGAAATAAAATCTTAATTACGTTTTAAGAGAAAAAAATTGAGTTTATAATTAAAAAATTTACCAAGATTCAATCTCTGAAAATCATAATAGAGCACATACAAAAAACTTTTTTTTTTTTTTTTTTTTTTTGTGTGTGTGTGGAAAGATAAATAAAATCATTGAGCATAAAAGTCATTTATTTAGCTATATTTAAATTCTTAATTATGTTTTATGAAAAAAAAAGTTTAAAATTAATAAATTTACAGAGATTCAATCTCTGAAAAACATAATAGAACACATACAAAAAAAAAAAAAAAAAAACTATCTCTTTTTTTTTTTTTTTTTTTCCCTTGAGAGAGAAATAAAATCATTGAGCATAAAAGCCATTTAACAATATTTAAATTCTGAATTACGTTAATTACGTTTTAAGATAAAAATAAATAAAATTTGAGTTTAAAATTAGTAAATTTACAGAGACTTTATGCAAAAAAAGACATTTTTATTTCTATCTGTTTTTTTTTTTTTTTTTTTTTTTTGGAAAGAGAAATAAAATCATTGAACATAAAAGCCATTTATTTAAAAATATTTAAATTCTTAATTACGTTTTATGAGAAAAAATATAAATTTAGATTAAAATCAATAAATTTACAGAGATTCAATCTCTTAAAAACATAGAGCATATACAAAAGATAAAAAACATTTTTATTTCTTTCTCTGCTTTTTTTTTTCTTCTTTAAAGGAAAAATAACTAAATTATTGAGCATAAAAGCAATTTATTAAACATATTTAAATTCTTAATTACGTTTTAACAGAAAAAAAATTAAATTCAGTTTAAAATTAATAAATTTACCGAGATTCAATCTCTAAAAAACAGAGCATATGCAAAAAAAAAAAAAAAAAAAAAAAAAAACCTTTCTCTTTTCTTTTTTCCTCAAAAAAGAAATAAAATCATTGAGCGTAAAAGCCATTCATTTAACAATAATTAAATTCTTAACTACGTTTAATTCAGCTTTATGAGAAAAAAAATTGAATCTCGGTAAATTTATTAATTTTAATCTCAATCTCTGAAAATCATAACAGAGCATATACAAAAGAAAAAAACCATTTATTTCTCTCTCTCCTTTTTTTTTTCTTTGAAAGAGAAATAATTAAATCAGAGCATAAAAGCCATTTATTTAACAGTAATTAAATTCTTAATTACGTTAATTATTTTAATTACGTTTTATGAAAAAAAAATTAAGAGTTTAAAATTAATAAATTTACAGAGATTTAATCTCTGAAAAAAAATATTTATAAATATCTTTTTTTTTTTTTAATAATGAAATAATTTAGCTTAAAAGCCATTTAACAATATTTAAATTATTTTTTTTAGAGATTAATAAAATTATTCAGCATAAAAGCCATTTATTTAAAAATATTTAAATTCTTACTTACGTTAAGTATGTTTTATGAAGATAAAAAAATATAAATTTAGTTTAAAATTAATAAATTTACAGAAATTCAATCTCTAAAAAACATAACAGAGCATATACAAAAGAAAAAACTTTTTTCTTTCTCTCCTTTATTTTTTCTTTAAAAGAGAAATTAAATCATTGAGCATAAAATTAATTCATTTAACAATATTTAAATTCTTAATTACGTTTTGAGAAAAAAAATAAAAATTCAGTATAAAATTAATAAATTTACCGAGATTCAATCTCTGAAAAACGCAATAGAGCATATGCAAAAGAAAAAAACTTATTTCTCTCTTTTTTTTTCCGAAACATAAATAATAAAATCATTGAGCGTAAAAGCCATTTATTTAACAATTAAATTCTTAATTACGTTTAATTACGTTTTATGCGAAAAATAAATAGAATTTGAGTTTAAAATTAATAAATTTACCGAGATTCAATCTCTGAAAATCATAATAGAGCATATACCAAAAAACTTATTTATTCATTTATTTTTATAGAGAAATAATAGAATCATTGAGCATAAAAGCCATTTATTTAACAATATCTAAATTCTGAATTACGTTAATTACATTTTAAGAGAAAAATATTGAGTTTAAAATTAGTAAATTTATAGAGATTCAATCTGTGGAAAAAAAAAGAGCATAAAGCATTATTTACAAAAAACATTTTTATTTCTCTCTCTCTCTCTCTCTCTCTCTCTCTCTCTCTCTCCTTTTTTTTTTCTTATTTGAAAGAGAAATAAAATCAATGAGCATAAGCCATTTATTTAAAAAGAATTTAAATTCTTAATTACGTTATGTTTTATGAAAAATTATAAATTTAGTTTAAAATTAATAAATTTACAGAGACTCCAATCTCTAAAAAATATAATAGAGCATATGAAAAAAAACTTTTTCAAAAGAAATTTAAAATTATTGAGCGTAAAAGCCAGTTATTTAACAATAATTAAATTCTTAATTACTTTTAATTACGTTTTATGAGAAAAAAAGAAAATTTGAGTTTCAAACTAATAAATTTACTGAGATTCAATCTCTGAAAAACATAGAGCATATACAATTAAAAAAAAAAAAAAAAAAACATTTATAAAAAATATATTTGAAATATATATAATAAAAATAATTTTTTTTTTAAATAGAGAAATAATAAAATCATTGAGCATAAAAGCCATTTATTTAACAATATTTAAAATCTGAATTACGTTAATTACGTTTTAAGAGAAAAAAAAATAAGTTTAAAATTACTAAATTTACAGAGATTCAATCTGAGATAGAAAAAAAAAAAAAAGAGCATAGAAACATTTATTATTTATTTACAAAAAAACATTTTTATTTATCTCTCTCCTTTTTTTCTTTTTGAAAGAGAAATAATAAAATCATTGAGCATAAAAGCCATTTATTTAAAAATATTTAAATTCTTAATTACGATAAGATATGATTTAATATATATAAATTTAGTTTAAAATTAATAAATTTACAGAGATTCAATCTCTAAAAAACATAATAGAGCCTATACAAAAGAAAAAAAAAACATTTTTATTTCTCTCTTTTTTTTTTCTTTAAAAAAGAAATAAATCATTGAGCATAAAAACCATTCAACAAACAATATTTAAATTCTTAATTACGTTCTATGAGGGAAAAAAAATAAAAATTCAGTATAAAATTAATAAATTTACAGAGATTCAATCTCTGAAAAACAAAATAAAGCATATGCAAAAGAAAAAAACTATCTCTTTCTTTTTTCGAAAGAGAAATAATAGAATCATTGAGCGTAAAATCCATTTATTTAACAATAATTAATTTCGTAGTTACTTTTAATTACATTTTATGAGAAAAATAAAATAAATTTTGACTTTAAAATTAATAAATTTACCGAGATTCAATCTCTTAAAAGTATAATAGAGCATATACAATTAAAAAAAAAAACATTTATAATATTATATATATATATATATATATATATATTAATAGAGAAATAAAATCATTGAGCATAAAAGCCATTTATTTATCAATATTTAAATTCTAAATTACGTTAATTACGATTTAAGAGAAAAAAAAATTAAGTTTAAAATTAGTAAATTTACAGAGATTCAATCTGAAAAAAAAAAAAAAAGCATATGCCAAAAAAAAAAAAAAAAAAAAAAAAAAAAAAAAAAAAAAAAATCCTCTATTTCTCTTTTTTTTTTCTTTTTTTAAGAGAAATACAATCATTGAGCATAAAAATACATTTATTTAACAATAAATAAATTCTAAGTTACGCTAATTACGTTTTATGAGAAAAATAAAGTTTGAGTTTAAAATTATAAATTTACAGAGATTCAATCTCTAAAAAACATAACAGAGCATATACAAAAGAAAAGAACATTTTATTTCTCTCTCCTTTTTTTTCTTTGAAAGAAAAACAATTAAATCTGAGCATAAAAGCCAAGAGATTTAAAAATATTTACATTCTTAATTACGTTAATTATTTTAATTACGTTTTATCAGAAAAAAATAAAATTTGAGTTTAAAATTAATAAATTTACCGAGATTTAATCTCTGAAAATATATATATATATATAAAAAAAAATTAGTTTTTTTTTATATATATAATGAAATCATTTAGCTTAAAAGGCATTTAAAAATATTTAAATTTAAAAATATTTAAATTTTTAATTACGTCAATTGTGTTTTATGAAAAAATATATATAAATTTAGTTTAAAATTAATAAATTGACAGAGATTCAATCTCTAAAAAACTTAATAGAGCATATACAAAAGAAAAAAAAAATATTTATTTTTCTCCCTTTTTTTCTTTAAAAGAGAAATAATTAAATCATTGAGCATAAAAGTAATTCATTTAACAATATTTAAATTCTTAATTACGTTTTATGAGAAAAAATAAAAATTCAGTATAAAATTAATAAATTTACCAAGATTCAATCTCTAAAACACATAATAGAGCATATGCGCAAAAAAAAAAAAAAAAAAAAACTTATTTCTCTCTCTTTTTTTCCGAAAGAGAAATAATAAAATCATTGAGCGTAAAAGCCATTTATTTTTAACATTAATTAAATACTTAATTACGTTTTAAGATAAAAAAAAATTAGTTTAAAATTACTAAATTTACAGAGATTCAATATGTGAAAAAAAAAATAATAATAATAAGAGCATAAAAACATTTATTATTTATTTACAAAAAAAAAATTATTTCTCTCTCTCTCTCTCTTTTTTTTGAAAGAAATAAAAAATCATTGAGAATAAGAGCCATTTATTTAAATATATTTTTAATTCTTAATTACGTTAATTATGTCATTAAAAAAATATATAAATTTAGTTTAAAATTAGTAAATTTACAGAGATTCAATCTCTAAAAAACAGAGCATATACAAAAGTAAAAAAAGAAATATATTCCTTTATTTTTTTTCTTTAAAAGAGAAATAATTAAATCATTGAGCATAAAAGCCATTTAACAAACAATATTTAAATTCTTAATTACGTTTTATGAGAAAAAAATATAAATTCAGTATAAAACTAATAAATTTACCAAGATTCAATCTCTGAAAAACATAATAGAGCATATACAATAAAAAAAAATTACATTTATAAACAAATATATTATTTGAAATATATATAATATAAATAAAAGTAATTTATTTCTCTTTCTCTTACTTTTTTTTTAATAGAGAAATAAAATCATTGAGCATAAAAGCCATTTATTTAACAATATTTAAATTCTGAATTACGTTAATTACGTTTTAAGAGAAAAAAAAATTAGTTTAAAATTACTAAATTTACAGAGATTCAATTTGTGAAAAAAGAAAAAATAATCAGAACATTTATTATTTATTTACAAAAAACATTTTTATTTCTCTTTTTTCTTTTTTTTTTTGAAAGAGAAATAATAAAATCATTGAGCAAAAAAAGCCATTTATTTAAAACTATTTAAATTCTTAATTACGTTAATTATGTTATTAAAAAATACATATAAATTCAGTATAAAATTAATAAATTTACAGAGATTCAATATCTAAAAAACATAATAGAGTATATACAAAAGTAAAAAAAAAAAAAAAAAAAAACATTTTTATTTCTCTCTCTATTTTTTTTCCGAAAGAGAAATAATAAAATCATTGAGCGTAAATCCATTTATTTAACAATAGTTAAATTCTTAATTATTTTTAATTACGTTTTATGAGAAAAAAATTGAGTTTAAAATTAATAAATTTACCGAGATTCAATCTCGGAAAATCAGAGCATATACAATTAAAAAAAAAAAACATTTCTAAAAAATATATTTAATATATATATTTTTTTTTTTTTCAGAGAGAGAGAAATAAAATCATTGAGCATAAAAGCCATTTATTTAACAATATTTAAATTCTGAATTAAATTAATTACGTTTTAAGAGAAAAAAAAAATTGAGTTTAAAATTAGTAAATTTACAGAGATTCAATCTGTTAAAAAAAAAAAAAAAAAGCATATGAAAAAACATTTTTCTCTCTTCCTTTTTTCTTAAGAGAAATAAAATCATTGACCATAAAAAGACATTTATTTAACAATAATTAATTTCTTAATTACGTTAATAAAATAATTAACGTAATTAAGAATTTAATTACTGTAAATAAATGGCATTTATATCAAAGCTGCTGGTATTATCTTATTTGGTATTATGAAATTTGCATATACCAAAAAACTTATTTATTTATTTTTATAGAGAAATAAAATTACTGAGCATAAAAGTCATTTATTTAAAATTATTTACATTCTTAATTACGTTAATTATGTTTTATGAGAAAAAGTATAAATTTAGTTTAAAATTAATAATTTTACCGAGAAACTGAAGAGCATATACAATTAAAAAAAACATTTATAAAAAATATTATTTAATATATATATATATTTTTTTTTTTTAAGGAGAAATAACAAAATTATTGAGCATAAAAGCCATTTATTTAATAATATTTAAAAATCTGAATGACGTTAATGACGTTTTAAGAGAAAACAAAAATAAAATTTGAGTTTATAATTAATAAATTTACCGAAATTCAATCTCTGAAAAACACAATACAAATATGCAAAAAACATTGTTATTTCTCTCGCTCTCTTTTTTATTTTATTTTTGTTTGGGGGGGAGGGGGGGGGGAAGAGAGAAAAAAAATCATTGAGCATAAAAGCCATTTATTTAACAATAAAATTCTTAATTGCGTTTTATGAGAAAAAATAAAAGTGGAGTTCAAAATTAATAAATTTATCGAGATTCAATATCTGAAAAAAATATATATATAATAACTATAGTATAAAAAACGTTTATTTTTTTTGTCACTCTTTTTTAAATTATTTATTTATTTATTTATTTATTTGGAAAGAAAAAGAAAATCATTGAACATAAAAGACATTTAAATGTCACATAAACTATATTTAAATTCTTAATTACTTTTCATATGTGAAAATAAAATTTGAGTTTAAAATTGATAAATTTACCGAGATTCAATCTCAGGAAAACATATTGCATTAAAAAAAAATCTGTCTCTCTCCTTTTTCTTTTAGAAAGAGAAAAGTAGTGAGCATAAAATGAGTTTATTTATAGATTTAATTTTTGGAATTATTCTCCATAGCATATAAACAATATTGAAATTCTTAATAGTTTTATGAGAGAAAAAAAAATAAAATTAGAGTTTAAAATCGATATATTTATTGAAGATTCAATTTCTGAAAGAGAATAATATATTATATGCAAAAATCGAAAATATTTTTATTTATGTCTCTTTATTTTTTCTTTCTTTTGTGTATGTGTGTGTGTTAATTAAATATTTATTCAGGTTAAAATAAATTTATTTAAACATTTAATCATTGCAAACACTTTCAATAGCACATAATATTTAAATGTTAGTTATAGTTTACATAAGAATAATAAAATTTGAGTTTAAAACTAATATGTTTACAGAGATACAATCTCGAAAGGACTTTATATAGCTCATAAAAAATAAATTTTTTATTTATCTCTTAATTTTTCTTTTTCTCTTTAAAGAAACAAAATTATGTAGCATAAAATCCATTTATTTATAGATATAATTGCTGCGATTAATTTCCATATCATTAAAGCAGTAGTATTTAATTTTTGTTTTCAAGGAAAAATTTAATCAAAAACAGATTTTAAACCACCTTTGTATATATAATTTAGAGGCCGCATTTGAGGTTTAAGTTAGCGCGAGTTTTAATTTACGATCTGAAAAATTCGGTGCTACAGCTTTCGAACTACATAAATTTCTATAAACTTTAAACAGGCACTAGAATAAGACACCTATGTGTGAATATTTGATGCATAATATTTTCACTAATATGTTAAAAGGGAAGAAATATATTAAGTTCGTTGTTTTAAAAAATATTCATTAATATAAATATTTTAATTTTTCACATTTCATCAACGATTTCCTTTATGTTTGCATGTGCAAATATTCTGAGAAAATTGTTTAAATAGCGGACATCTGACAAAATCGTCTTACTAGCACACCTCCTTATTTCTAATAATTCGATCAAAATAAACATACGTAGCTGAATATACAGATAGTTAATTGATTAATAAAACAGACGAAACTTTTCATGAATACAGGGCGATTCATAACAACTATTCAATAATTTACAAGAAAGTTGGTATACCTTACAACAAACAATTTTTATAAGTGTGTCTTTCTATTATATGGAAAAAGAAAACATTTTTATTTTTTTAATTAAGGGGATAATTTTGTAAAATGCAGTATGTCGGCATCGGATGTCTATACACTCAGATGATGGAAATCAAATTCCGATAATTATTTTACGTAATCAGGAATCACCTGTTCAAATTTTACCTCAATCTGCGAGAGAAAGTAACTCCTGTTTGCTGAAGAGTTGAGGAAAGTGCTAAATTTGATGAAATTCGAACCCTCAAATTCAATCATTGTTCGAAAGCAACACGAGAGAGAGAGAAAAAAAAAATGATGCGGTATTAAATTCCGCATCTTTCGTAGGAAAAAATGACAAAATGAAAAGAGTATTTCTTCTTTTTTACCTGTTAGTGTTTCTTTTGGATACCCTTAAAGTGTACGAAATATTAAAATATGAATGTGTGTTAAAAATCTTATGTAATATATCAGGCTAAATAAAGTATTCTGCGTGCAATCAAAATTCAGAAAAATATATACATATGGTACAATTTGAGTAATAATTTCTGCTCAACGGCTTAACTACACTCAAACAGAAATAAATTGCGATTTACTTATATTGTGAAACTTCAAGTGCAGCAAGTTTTCATTTTGTAATTTTTACATTCTGTTGTTGGATTTTTTCTCCTCGTGCTTTTTTTTTTCTCCCGATCTGTGCACTTTATAATAAAATAGAAAAAATTATATATCCAACATTGTAAACTATTGGTTAATTTATATTTTGTCGATTTTCTTGCGATTTAATAGATAGATTAATTTCAAAACGTTTTATTATTATTAAATACTGTTAAATACTAATTAAGACTATTCTAAAAGCCAAACTGGTTACTTTCTGGCATTATTATTATTTTGTTCGGAAACGTGTCAAATTGGCAGATGTTCTTATTCAGAAACTGTGTAATCGAACTTTTTTTTAAATCTTTTTTTTTTTGTAAAAGCAGAATATTTTTCAGAAAATGCAGTCAAAGTGTGCTTTTTGGATTGATTTCCGGATGTCACAGAGCAGGCAAGGCAAAAAGCTGTCGCCCCGAGACAATCACTTATAACTCAAGATACAATTCCTTTATCGGACAATAGAAAAACTGTTCGCTGTTAGATTCCAAATCACTTCAATATAATGCCTGCAAGTACCATGCTTTTATGTTTAAAAATGAGTCAGAAAATGTGTCAAAGTTTTGGCGTTGCTAAGCGGCGGAAAATATTTTTGAAAAATATATCAAGTTATAAAAATTAATTTGTTGTGAAGCGAAAGTCTGGAAAACTTCTCAGATTTCATTTGCACACATTTTAGTCAATATGCAGTATTGTTTTCAAAAGCCAAATCTTGTTAGGATTGGCCTTGTAATTTTAAAGTTTGGATTTGGAAACTTGCGATAAATAATGGACAAATGCATTTGTAAAAAAAAATTACTTATGGAAGGTGGGGGGGTCCCGTAATTCTCGAAACTAGTTGTGTATACATAAAAAGAGACTAAACTCTCGTGTATACACATGCTTTTTCAAAGTTTCGGGAAATTTTGTTTTTACTACCAGTATTTTCATAGAATTACAAAATATCTTCCTAAAGTTCCTTAGTTCATGAGCATAGAACTTTGTACACGTTCTTTGCCATGAGTATTTTAGTGTGGAATACGATTTGCTTTATTCTAGAACCGTTAGCGCCATCTTTTGAGTAATCGTGTAAACAGAACGGAATATTTTTATTTAGATTCTTACTCTCTTCTACATTTAAAAATTTCAGATTTTGTAGCATTTATGTATATATATTTACCGTTACAGCGGTTCACAACGTTTTCCTATGGCTGTATAAAAAATCAAGAATACTAGCAAAAACGAATTAGAAAAAAAATATATATATTCCTTAAAAAAGAAAAATAACAGCAATTTTAAAAGCAGAAATTTAATAATTAATCCTCCAAACAATTTTAAAAATTGAAATTTAATAATTAATCCCTCAAACGATTTTAAAACTTGAAATTTAATAATTAATCCCCCAAACAATTTTAAAAGTTGAAATTTAATAATTAATCCTCCAAACAATTTTAAAATTTAATATCCCCCAAACAATTTTAAAAGTGAAAATTTAATTAATCCTCCAAACAATTTTAAAAATCGAAATTTAATAATTAATCCCCCAAAAAATAAGTCGAAATTTAATAATTAATCCTCCAAATTTACCTTGTTATGGTTATGATGCTCGACGAAAATCAGTAATAACAACGCTTGATTAAAAAAAAAAAAAAAACAGTGATTGAACCCTAAAGGTCACAGCTGAGTAGCTAGCTATACTCTTATAATCAGGTCTTTACAAATTTGATAAAATCTGGTAGCCAGCAAAAAAATTCTAGTCGCTAGTAACCCCCCCCCCCCCTCACTTTTTTTTCATGTCAGATTTCAAAAAGCACTAAATTTTTTTATGAATTAATTGAGAAACTAGTCTGATGTGTCAATCCCAGAACTTTCTTCTATCTCACACAGATTTCGCATACACTAACCAGAATCAGCACCCATTTATATCAAGGTCTAACTGAATCTAAAGTTTTATTAAATTCCGTGCATTACTTCTTGAGATATGACTATTGGTAAAATTGTGTAAATCCTAGTAAAATGCAGCACAGCCGCGTCACCTGTTGGTAGATTTAGACCAAAACCTAATTAACAACAACTTATGTCAATATCTAATTGAATCTGAAGTTTGGTGAAAATCCGTGCATTAGTTCTTGAGATATAGTTATCGCGATAATAATGAAAAAAAGTAGCATAGCAGCGCCACCTGTTGGACAATTTACACGAAACGTAAGCAGCATCTATATTTATGTCAAGGTCTAACAGAATCTGAAGTTTGATGAACTTCCGTGCATTAGGTCTCGAGATATAGCTAACGTAAATATCAGGAAAAAAGCGGTATAGCAGCACCACCTGTTAGGATATCTACACTAAAACGTAATCAGCGTCTATTTATGTCAAGGTCCAACTGAACCTGAAGTTTGATGGAAATAAGTGCATTAGTTCTTAAGATAGAGCTACTGCGGAAATCGCAAAAAATGCAGCATAGCAGCGCCACCTGTCGGGCGATTTTCACCAAAAACTAATCAGCAGCAATTTATATGAGGGACTAACTGAATCTAAAGTTTTATTAAATTTCGGGCATTAGTTCTTGAGATAGAGCGCCCACAAAATTTTTGTCACATACAGACAGAGTCACAGACAGACATTTTCTAAAAATGGTCAAATCGTGTTCAGGACCTTCTAAAACGTATAAAACCGTCGAAAACCGGAAGTCGAAAATTTTCATGAATTCAATACTTTCTTCTTGTAAAGATAGAAGAAAGTAAAAAATAATAAGCATTGTTTAGAATAGTACATAATTTAGAAAGGTAGTATAAACTGTTTTCTAATGAAAGTGAAGAGCCTGAATTTTAATAAGTTTTATAAATTTACTTCAAATGAACTACTTATAATCACTTACGGGTTATTCTTTCCAATAAATGCGATAGAATAGTCAGTTTTAATTCCGAACACAAAAATCTGATTTCAAATTTACAGAAAAACTTTGAGCATCTTTTAGATGACACACGGAGGCTGGATTGACACTATTTCTCACAGTTTTATTGAAACTTCACCCCTTTACCCATACTCTAATTACGTGACTTGATTACGTTTTCTGTGCATGAGTTGGAAAATGCCTTTTAAACTTTGTTCTTCTATTAAAAGTACGAGAGAAGAGAACTATCACTGCTTGCTGCGCACGAACAGGGTTGGGGAGAGAAAAAATGCGGTTTGTGCTCATTTCTTAGGTCAATTTTTGTGCCAAGGGAGGGGGGGGGGGGAGACTGCCAGATTAAATAACTTCATATCCAAGTAAAAAAGCCTGATCGCCGGTGGCGACCTGGCGACTGCATTAGCTAAGCCCTGCTTACAATATATAGTTTTTACTTCACATTGGGCGATTCCGCCGTTACTTGTGTGACTTTTAGAGTTTTTTTTTTTTTTTTTTGCAAATTGAGACAAATTTGGAAGTGAAATTATTTAGATAACGGTTTACTTTTTTTAGCTCACAGGCTATCAAAGCCTGAGAGCTAATGTGCCCGCCCGTTCTGTATGTATGTATATGTATGTACGTACGTAGCGCGATAACACTTTATAGAAATAACAGTTTTGCTTCAAACTTTGTTTATAGGTTCATTTTGATAATTCGCTTCTGTGAATAGTTTTGGGGGTTCATTGGTTAGGTATAAAGGGAGAAAGGGGGAGGGGGATAATCCCTCCCCTTAATTTAGATAAATGAGTTTTTCATGCAGAATTATCCTATTTTCTTCAAATTTTGTATATAGGTTCATTGTGATAATGCGCTTCTCTGAATAGTTTTGGGGGCTCATTGGTTAAGTATAAAGGGGGAAAGGGGGGCTAATCCCCCCTTAATTTAGATAAATGGGCTTTTCATGCAGAATTATCAGATTTTCTTCAAATTTTGTGCTATGGTAAAATTATGATTGCACATGTTAATTATTAGATATGTGGTATTCTGTTTACACAATATCATTATTTATCTCTTTGTAGATTAAAGTAGAATGATATTAGAACTTGATATGTATTTTGAAATTCATAGATATTATATATATATATATTCATTGTAATTAGAGGCTTCCCTGATTAGTTTAAGGGGTTCATTAGTTAACTATGAGGGGGGTAACGGGGGGATGTCCCCCCTTAATATATTGTCGATTTCTTTATTTTTCGAGGGGTTTATTTGAAATTCTTTGAAATAAGAGTATAATATACAATTAGTGTGAATAGCCTGTGAGCTCAATGCCCTCAGTTTAACTGGGCAACTTTTTATTATTGCTATTACAGGACACATACATAATCCTTTTTGTAGTGACACCTTTAGTCTGAAGTAATAATTTTTTTTTTTTTTTTTTTTTTTTTTAAATAGTAAAGTCGTTACGTGTGTGACTCAGAAAACTCACACGTAACAACGACTTGACTATTTAAAAAAAAAAAAAAAAAAAAAGTTACTTTAGACTAAAGGTGTCACTACAAAAATGATTCTGTATGTGTCCTGTAATAGAAATGAAAAAAGTAAAACGTTATCTACATAATTTCACTTCCAAATTTGTCTCAATTTGCAAAAAACTCTAAAAGTCACACATGTAACGGTGGAATCGCCCATTATACAGGCATTAAAACAATTTTTCATACATAGAACTTATGTAAATGTCATTTAAAAACGATATAGTTAACTTTCTGTTAGATAGGGGAAATCGGTCCTTTAAAATAGGTAATATGAAATAAAAACTATGTTTAGACATGACATTATAATAAATGACTTAAAAACTGTACTGTTACAATTTTTTTGTGAAACAGATTCTCAAGTACATTTATTTACAATTGTTTTCGGTTAAAAATCACTCCATCATCTACACTTTTCATTAGTTTATAGTCATTCACTCTTTCTTTTCTTTTTATTAAAATGTGTGGAAAAAATTAAAGCTTGCACCGGAAATTTTGAAAAGAAAAAACGACAAGTAATCCAATTCATTTCAACTTCCAACTGTAGCAATGATTAATAATGCTAATGTAGCTAACGACTAATATTTTATTGTAACAACTTAATAGACCATTGTTTTCAAGAGAAATTCATTTGACTTCATCCTCGTAACAAGGCAAATTAAAACCATTTAGCATAACCAGTTGGGGGCATTTTTCTTTTAGACATTTTAAGACATACGTATAATATTATGACAAATAGCCAAGAATCGCTGAAAGACCTATATTTACATTACACTGGCTCGCATGAGTCCTTATATTCCTAATACAAAAACGGAAAATGATCTCTTAAAATTGGGATCCTTTTTCTTATGACACCCTGTATATAGAGATGTGAATAGTACCTAGTACGAAATTTATGTATGAGGTTTAGAGACTTCAGCATAATTCAAGAAATATTTTGCGCATAGATAGAAAGGGGAATCCCCAGAATAATGCTTGCCCAGGACCCTAGATAGTCTAAGTCGGGCCCTGCTTCAGGGTCGGACTTAACATTTAGTTGAAAAAAAAAAGAAACTTATACGACGAAATAGTTACTTTTAAGGAGGACATTTCAATATACAAATCTATCAATGTATTCAATGTTTCAATGTATTTAAATTTTCCTTGACAGGCTACATGTATAGGGTTTAATAGGTCAACAAGCATAGAGTTTAATATGTCAACACTCATAGAGATTAGTGACTACCTCAAAGCTAAAGTAAATAAATTTGAAGATTGAAACATTTCCGATCTTAAGGGTGTATTCAAATCCAAACTGTTTATTTTGAGACACATTTTTAAACTCATTTTTGCTCTAAAATGCATCCAATTGACAGGTTCTCTTATTCAGAAACTTTATAATGTCCGTATTGTCTCGATTTTTTGATAAAGGCAGAATATATTTTTAAAAAAATGCTGTCAAAGTGGACATTTTGAACCGAATTTCCCGAAGCGATAGCGCTGGAAACCAAAAGTATCGTACTGTGAAAATAATTGTTTGTAAATCAATTTCTAATTAATTGAACGAAAAATAAAAACATGGGTCTCTTATAAATCTCTTCATAAATCAGGCCGCCACGTTTCATGTTTTTACTTTTAAAAATGAGCCTGAAAATGTTTCTCAAAATTTTAAGTTGTTGAGCGTGGAATTTTTTTTAATACCGTCTTAAAGGAATGTTGTATTTGGTGTGTGTGGGGGGGGGGGGGGGGGGAGGAGGAGGGGGGGGGGTGATATTTTAATTTTTTTTCCCAATGCCAGTATACGATTACTAGCTACTTTAAAACTTAATAAATTTGAAAATTTAATTATCAGCTATCCATTGCTATCCAATGCAAAAATCGTTTAACCCCTTCGGGACCGGTGGCTTTTACACAAATTTTATTCGGTTGGCACCACTTTTTTTGAAAAAGCTACCTTTACTTAAACTATATGGTCTAATTAGAGAAAGCAAATATTACTTTTATTTTTTACTGATGCCTAAAACAAATTCTGTATGCTCTTTTTGAGGGTGCATATATGCACCCATGGTCCCGAATGGGTTAAAAATATCGAAATGCGAACGAGATATCGTAATATATTTCCCCCACAGGATTAACATTAGCGAGCGTTTTCGCCTGAGAGAAGTAGCCTCTTAAAGAGATAATGTACATCCTCTTAAAGGTTTTTTTTTTTTGGGGGGGGGGAGGGGGGGTGCGACTGTGGTTAATCAAGTTTACTAAAGTTTACTTGTGAATTAACCTTACTTATGAATTAAATGAAAATAACATTTTCAAAACATTTACGTAACACAAAAAAAAAAAAAAAAAATCAAGGGATAGACACAGTTATATAGTCTTTGAATTACCAAGAACGTCTGTATGCGGGATACATCAAATGGTAACTTTCAATCTATCTATAAAAATGTATGAAATAATGCAATTAAAAGCAAGCACAGTAATTTCTCCATTAGAAATTTTTAAATGATTCGAAGATAAATTTATCGGCCTTAAAACGTATAACGAAAACAATGTTAAGAATTCGAAAAATTAAATTTTTTGATTTTCGAAAATATACACTTTTCGAAACTAATTTTCCGAAAAAAAAAAAAAAAAAAAAAAAAAAAAAAAAAAAAAAAGAATTGTTGCCAATAAATGTTTTAAATATAAATAGAATTCTAGAAGTTTCACATAAATGAATCCAAAATTACAGCTCATTCCGGCAAATAATTTTGGAGTCATGCTTAAAAAAACTATTCGCATTGCAATCTGTTTTGTAACGAATACAAATGAATTGACTTTAAAACTTCATTATTCTCAAACTCAAGTTCCAAATTGGCTACTCTCTGGCATTTAATTGGCATTTAATTCATTTTTGCTCTTAAGGGGTTACATACGTTCTAAACTTAAAAAAAAGATTTTTTTTATTATTTATTTATTTATTTATTTATTTTTGGACGGAAATTAAAATTTTTATAGTGTGTAAGAATTATCGGCAAAAAAATTTAAAGTAATATCTCTCAATTAAGAAAAATTTGAGCAAAAATGTGAGCGCGCGCACGATCGATAAAACCGACCTCACCGAAAATATTCTACTCTTTTATTGAAGCCGCAGGAATAACAAATTAAGTGCAAGTTGAAAAAAAAATTATCAGTATCTTTTTCTTCTATATCTTTAAAACGGGATTTTTTGGAAACTACATTTTTCAACACAGGCAGGAGGATAACTTTAACAATTTTTAACATTTTGGGATAAAATTTACGTTTAGCTACGCATAATTAAATTGCCTAAGGAACATTGAGCCATTTTTTTAATTTATGTTTTTCCATTAATTTTAAAAATCAAGATTTGAGACGAATAATGACTTTTTTTTTTCAAAATAGCGCAATTTTTTTTTTTTTTCAAAAATTCAAAAATTTGGGCCGATAGCCCTTTAGATACAACCTTATTTTAGAAGAAATTGGGATTAATAATTTTTTGTTTCTACGGGAAGTTAGGATACTGCCCATCGAGTCCGGATATTTTGATACAGGTCAACGCGGCTGCAAATTTCCGACGTAATATGTGAGCAATTTTTTTTTTTTTTTAATATTTAAAGGAATAACCAACAATGTGGTATTATTAGTTTTTCAATTAATTTTACTCCCTTCATAAAAAAAATCAAAAATGACATTTTTTTCGCCGCAGAGAACATATGTAACCCCTTAAACGCACAAAATTAGCAGGTTCACTGGGGGGAGAGAGAAAAAAAAAATCTTGACACAAATGCATTGTTTTTTACAGAAAAAAAAATTTACACAAAAAAACTTTATGAAAATATACAAATATTTTCTGTAAATTAAACGGTTTTCCTCTGACGCCAAAATTGACAGTTTTTTTTTCCCTTATTCAGAAACTATGCAATAAAACAGTTTTTTTCCCATCTTTGGTAAATGCAGAAGAACTTCCAGAAAATGGTGTCAAAGTTGTCGTTTCGGACAGAATTTCCGAACGCGACAGCGCTGGAAAGTAAAGAAATTGCCATCCTGAGAAAACCTATACTTGTTTGTAACTTAAGTTTTAATTCATTTATTGAAAAATTAAAAAACTGTATTGATTCCACATTACTTTAATATTCATGCCTGCAAGTGTCACGCTTTTACATTTAAAAACGAGTCAAAGTTTCGCGTTGTTACGGAGGTTTTTTTTTTTTTTTTTTTTTTTTTTTTCTCTCTCCTTTGTAGAAGAATCCACATATGATGTCAAAATTGGGTGTTAGGATTGAACATTTTAAAACTTATGAAATCAACTACCTATAGAAATTGTAACAAGTATAAATTAAGTATAACATTGATTAGTAGACGTTATTACTAACTGGATTGATACCAGTCCCATTTTTATGTGATAATTTTTGGCAACGTTAGTATTTTTAACCATTATTTTCGAACATAGTTGAAAAGTGTTTATGCATTCGGTTTGTCTGTTGTCTGTCCGTGCTCTAACTCGCGTAAATATACTCGGATTGTCATATAATTGATTTGTTATTGAAGTTTACTATGACATGCTCGGTATTGAAAATGAAGTGTGTAGCACTTAAGTTCTTTTACAGAGACACTCAAAAGTATTATGTTACATTGTGGTCTATGGGGGAAAATCATTTGTGGTTTATTTTAATGGATGTTACACTATTTCAAATATATTGAAATTGATATATTTTACCGAGGTGATCTACAAGAGGCTCACTATAGAATAGGGTGTGCGATAGCACTTGCAGTTTTACAGGGACACTCAAAAGAATGACGATATATGGGAAAAAATAGTTTACGGTTTAATGATTCACTATTCAAAAACACACTGAAATTTATATACCATTGAGATGCATTACAAGAGGTTTATAGATCTGTACAGCATACATTGGTCATTTACAGGGACACACAAAAGTATTCGGTTAAAGTACTGTCTGTAAATAGTTACTGGAAGTGCGTTTTCAGTCGCGGTATACGAGTTTTTAAATTGAACTCATTTTTTGTCTATTACTTGGTGTGTATAAATTTTATAGATTATATACAGGACAGCACAAAACATTTCGAGTAGATTTGTGTTTATTGACGAAAATTGCTGAAGGGGAAAGTTCAACTGTGCTATGAGTTTCCTAAATGATCTAAATTTTAGCATTCTATGAAGCATATATACACATCTAGAGATCATATACAGGGCAGAAAAAAAAATTAGGATATTCTTCCGAGTATTGCTGGTTTAAATATATTATGCGTTTTCCAAATTGTTTACTTAGACATCTTTCACCTTATTAAACTGTACAGATTTGTAAAGTATTTTGGAAGTGTTGGAAAGTTCCGTAATCTATGCTTGACTCATTTTTCGTTCGTTTTTTTCGCCGTACCATTGTCTTTCTCACACACACACACACACAGGGTGTACCCAAAAGTCCTTGCCACATTTTAAATTCAATAAAAGATCAAGCAATTGGCGTTCGAGAGTGCGGTTTGGACGAAAATTTTTATGATCCGAAACTTTGTTTAAGCAAATAAAAAAATAGTTCCAAAATTCTCTCATAGATGGCGCTGCTTCTGGAAAGTTATCGAATAGGTAGAATGCCTTTATATATAACAATGGCGAAAGACGCATTACGGATATGCACAGTTTATGTTCAAACTATGGCCACCCAGACCACATTCTACCAGACCAACTATGGCCACATTCCAGAAGTTAACATTAATACTCGTCTACCCATCCTCACTCGTTTAATCGAACTCAGGAGGGTGAGTATTGTTAAGTTCTGGAATGTGTGTTGCCATAGTAATGGATAGTTATGTATGTTGCCATAGTTTCGCCATTATTATGTATAATGACATTCTACCTATTCGATAACTTTCCAGAAGCAGCGCCATCTATGAGACAGTTTTGGTACAAATTTTTTTTTATTTGCTTAAACAAAGTTTCTTATCATAAGAAGCATTTTCGTCGAAAACGCACTCTCGTACGCCCATTGCTTGATCTTTTATAGAATTTTAAAATGTGTCAGACTTTTGGGGATACCTTGTATATATAGAAGAGTTTCTAAAAAAGAAAGTTTTGGCGAGTTTATGAATTAAAATTTTTGTTGCCAAATAATATTAAAGAGTAGGTTGACATAACAGCAATTTTTGGCGAAAATGTTAACTGTTTTACATGTGGTAAAAGTAAGCTTTAAACATCACAGTTGCAGAACAAACAGCAGTCAAATGGAGTAAAAATTACTTCAACAGAAAATTTTACGCAATGATTACTCTTTCCCCTTTTAAACCGTAAGCAACAAAATGCAACTAAAAGTTATACTGCAGAAAATTAAGAGACGCGCCTTGGAATTCGGAATACAAATTGACTCTTCAACTTGTTCTTTACTTCGGTTAATATACTCTGACAAAGTTCCCGTAAACGTAATTAAATCGTCTCAAAAGAGAAAAGAGAAAAAAAAAAATCCATTTTCTCCGCACAAATATCGTCTTTTTCACGGTTTGTTAGGCTCGCTCTCTTAACCACCTGTTTTATGTTCCATTTGGAGGAAAGAATACACAAACTAGATTCTTCTATATGACTTCGTGTGGTTTCTACACAGAATTGGAATTTTGACTTTGTTTTCATAAAATAAATCGATCTCGCATATTCTTTATTTAAGGCTGTTCTCAAATCCAAACTGGCTAATTTAAGACATTTCTTAATTCAATTTTGCTCGGAACCACATGAAATTGGTAGGTTTTCTTATTCAGAAACTTTGTAATCGAAACACGTTTTCTATTTTTTGGTAAAGGCAAAAGATCTTTCCGGAAATACTGTCAAAGTCTGCGTTTTGAGCCGACACCGCAGCACGATAAAGGAGAAAAATATGTTGTCACTTGACACGAATCGCTTACAATTCGATAGGTAATTTATTTTAATAAAAAGGAAACTCGTCGATTCCAAATCGCTTCAACAGCCAGGCCTGCCAATTTTATGCCTTTCGTTTAAAAATGAATCAGAAAAATGTGTCTAAGTTTCGCATTGTTGAGCAGGACATTTGAGAACCACCTTAAGGCTGTTCTCTAAATCATAATTTATTTTCTTACATTTAATTCATTTTTGTTCGCAAACACACGAATCGCTTACAATTCGATAGGTAATTTATTTTAATAAAAAGGAAACTCGTCGATTCCAAATCGCTTCAACAGCCAGGCCTGCCAATTTTATGCCTTTCGTTTAAAAATGAATCAGAAAAATGTGTCTAAATTTCGCATTGTTGAGCAGGACATTTGAGAACCATCTTAAGGCTGTTCTCTAAATCATAATTTATTTTCTGACATTTAATTCATTTTTGTTCGCAAACACATGAAATTGGAAGGTGCTCTTATTCAGAAACTTTGTAATCGAACTGTTTTTTCCCCCATTTTTCGGTGAAAGCAGATATTTCAGAAACTGCTGGCAAAATTGACGTTCTAAATCGAATTTCTATACGTAACAGAGCGCGCGAAAGGGAAAAAACTACCTTCTTAAAACAATGATTGCTTGTAATTCAAATTTTAATTCTTGAAAACCGAGAACAAAAGAACTGTTGTTGTATAAAATATTGTTAAATGTTATTTTGACAAACTCTTCCAAATGTTGTGTTAAATATTGCCAAACCCTTCCAAATGTTGCATTAAATATTTTAAAAATGTTATTTTGACAAACCCTTCCAAATGTTGTATTAAATATTATTAAATTTTATTTTGACAATCCCTTCCAAATGTTGTATTAAATATTTTAAAAATGCTATTTTGACGAACCCTTCCAAATGTTGTATTAAATATTATTAAATGTTATTCTGACAATCCCTTTCAAATGTTGCATTAAATATTTCCAAATGTTATTTTGACAATCCCTTCCAAATGTTGTATTAAATATTGTTAAATGTTATTTTGACAAACCCTTCCAAATGTTGCATTAAATATTGTTAAATGTTATTTTGACGAACCCTTCCAAATGTGGTATTAAATATTGCCAAATCTTATTTCGACAAACCCTTCCAAATGTATTAAAAATTGTTAAGTTATTTTGACAAACCCTTTCAAATGTTGTATTAAATATCGTTAGATGTTATTTTGACAAACCCTTTCAAATGTTGTATTAAATATCGTTAGATGTTATTTTGACAAACCCTTTCAAAATGTTGCACTAAATTTATCCTTTAACAAAATTAATTTTCATTTATTTTATCGGTCAAAATGAGTCTGTCACTGATGGTCTAAACATATTTTGACCAGGATGGTTAAAACTAGATATCAACAGAAATTTCGGTTTCGGTGCAAAATCGGAGTTTCACCGAATATTCGTTTTCGGCGAAACTGCTGCCGAAATTTCGGCCTGACCGAAACTATCTATTTCAAAATTTCGTTCCTTCTTCCGGAATATTTCAACTTTACTCATTGATGTGAGTCGTATCGGTTAATTAGTTATTATTAAGTAATTATATATTAAGTAATTATTTGTTATTAATTAATAATTATATGCAGTTATGTATGGATTAATCAGTTTTTTTTAAAAAAATTGACACTTTCGGTTTCGGCCGAAAGTGGGAAGATCACCGAAATTCGGTTCCGGTCTTAAAAACCTGTTTCGGTATATCTCTAGTTAAAACCATCTCTGGTTAAAACTAATACAACCCTCTGTAAGTCGACTGCAACCACTACATTTTTTTTTTAATAATACACCTCTTAATTTCTTTCTTTTTGCCCGTTAAAAACCAATTTCTTGTTAAATCCGAGCTCGTTATAAATAAATTCGACTGTGTAACGTATAATTATCCCAAGCAAACTAACAAAGATGGCATCTTCTAGTTGAAACACAAACAAATCTTAATATTCTTAAAACGCAACAACGACATGAGCAGCGAATAATTCATCGCCAGCAAGTCCTGTCTCTGTTTCAATCTCTCCCCGCTTTCCTGTTAATTGGCTGCAAACGAGCTGCTTTATTAATTTGGGTGCCGCGTAATTAACGCGAGATTAGAATGATTTAACCTCCTTTTCCGAAAGTCTTAAGGACGAATGCCCATCCCGGAGAAATTCCCTTTATTATCTTCTTCGGGAAAATTAAGTTATCGGTTTTTCGCCGCGATTAAATAAAGATGATTGTTAAGACTTAGGGAGAACACGTTAAGCTGTTGAAGCCATTTTCGTTCTGTTGTTTGATTGTACTTTTAAATAGATATACAGTAGAATCTGCGAAAACAGAACCTAATGGGATCCGGACATTAATGGAAATATCTCGTGGTCCCAACGAAAATAGCATACAACAATATGCTAAGAAACCTGTCTAAAACGGAATGTTTCCGCTGCTTCCTGCGGTCCCGTTTTAACAGATTTTATATAATATATTTAAAATTAAATGGATGTTTACATAAGTAAATTAAAACATGTAAAGGCAAGCCTGTCTATAACGGTACTATTTATAACGAAAATAACATACAGCAATATGCCAAGAAATCTGTGTAAAACGGAATGTTTCTTGTGGTCCTGTTTTAGCAGACTTTATATAACGTATTTAAAATCAAGTAAATGAATGTATTAATAAGTACATTAAAAACCTGCAAAAGCAAGCCTGTCTATAACGGAATAATAGCTTAAACTGGGTTGCACAGCCTTTTTAGATGAAAGTCGTTCGCCAAAGCAATTTCCAAACTGTAATCTTTGTTTTATGTGAACGAAAAGTTTGTCGTCATTAAGAGCCTACACTAATCACGGGAAGAAACGCGCAAGCTAATGTTAAGTCTATGGGAAGGTTCTTGCGCGATTTCTCGCACGCATTTTAATATTTTTAAATGATTTTTCTTGCATAGGATAGCTGAGGTCGATCTCTAACGTTGTTAGTTTTTTGATTAGAGTTTTTTTTATAAGCGGACATTTTCAATTTTGGAACCGGTTGAAACCGTTTCTGAAAGTGAAAGTACCCTTATATTAAAAAAAACGGTCCCTTTTATCGGTTAAAAGAAACTAGTCGTTGGAGGCCACCGTAATACTTACCCATCATGGATATGCATAATATAAAACATGAAAATAAAACAAGTGTAAACTACTTATAAAATGCATTACAATTCGGTTAAAATCGTGGCTTGATGACGTCTTAAACTTTAAAGGCTATTACTGAATTGCGTAAAAGAAACATCCTTATAACTCCAAAAATTATAATCCTATTAACTAATGGTTTATTGCGTCGGATGAAGCGTCTCATTTCCAATTAAAATATATCTTTGAATTGAAATTTGGATGAAATACAGGGTCATGAAAAATTGAAGAATGTGGAAAATAGGATTACGAATATCTCGGCAACTCATGACCCGATCGACCTCATTCTTTATGCAAAATTTGTTTTTTTATTGTCTTTTATAGTCACTCCTTAAAATAAACAATTTCGAAAAATTTTATATACCTTTTATCAGAACGAATATTTCGAGTGTCCGAAAAAAGTAGTTCCGGATCATCGAGGTTACTGAAATTCAATAGGCTTCTTCCCATTATTACATACTAAGTACATACCCAATTTCAAGTCTGTCTCAATTTGTTCGGGAGATAGAGCGTTTACAGACATACAGACGGACGGCAATTTTTTTTTTCTAAAAATGTGTTTTTTCGGAATCTCCAGTGTCTGAAACGTGTAAATTCGTCAAAAATTTTTTGTTTTATTTTTAAAACAATAAGACTTACCCTATACTACGCATGATGGGTAAGTAAAAAAACATACCCCTACCAGTGAATTATTGAATTATTTTGTTTCGCTACAGAACAGAATATTTTACTTTACTGCCCGAGAAGGACTGCTCAGACTAGAAACTAAAGTCTGTAGAGCATAGATATCCCTCCCAGTCCCCTTTATCGAGGTTAAAAGAAATACAAAATCCCGCCGGTAAACGCGACAGAGGGCGGGGTAGCGAACAACGGATAAATGAATAAATGGATATAACGGAAACAATATTTATGAAAAGATAAAAATACAAAATATCTCCGCCGGATAATACAAAGCTCCGACCCGACAAAGGGCAGTGAATAAGAGGGAAACAGAGTCCCTGACTCAGTGATGAATATATATAGAGAAATGTCACATACAAAGTTAAGGCTGCTCGTCAGTAAACTTCCCGATTCCCCTCGCTAATGTTAATCCAATGAGCGTAGGATGCATTCATATTTTTAAAATATCTCCTCGGGAAATTACTATTTTAAACTTCTGTTTCCTGTGTACTGTTCTTAAAGAATGTCTCTTTTTTTTTCTTAGTTATCAAAATATTTCTAAACTATGTGCTTCATTTATATTTTTATGTGTTAAAATCTTAGCGAAACTGAATACGATTTTAACATTATGTAAAATTAAGTCTATATTTTAGAAAAAAAATTGACAACTAAGAAAAAAAAAAAAAGAGACATTCTTTAAGAACAGTATAAAGAAAACAGAAGTTAAAAATATTAATTTCCCGAGGAGATATTTTAAAAATACGAATGCATCCTACGCCCACAGGAATAACATTAGCGAGGAGAATCGGGAAGTTTACTGACGAGCAGCCTTAAAGACGTTTTTTAAGTTTTGAGAGCAAAGCCGGGCGCGATAAAATATTAGCCAGCCAAACGTCTGGAAGAACAGGAGGGCGGCGAATATGCCAGTGAGCTGTTAAAAGGAGAATCATAGAAGTAATGAGAGGCAAGAGAGATTATCACCGCATTCACAAAGAGGAGAAATGGCTCTTTTGAGTCAGTTTAATTATGTGCATTAAAACCTGTGAAGGCAAACCTGTCTATAACAGAATCGTGGCTTTAACTAAGTCTGCACAACCGTTTTAGGTAGATTTCGTAAGAAATACTACCTTACCTATTACATTCTCACCTAAGTTGGAATTTTTGAAAAAATTTTGCCGATCTACGCCGATCATGACTCCTAGAACCCAAAACAACCCCCAGTTCAAAACTTTATAATATCTATCTATCTATATCTATCAGACACTTTTTTATGGACACGATAACTCTCATAATTCTGCACAAATATCTTCCAAACTGATACATAAAATCAAGCGGCATAAAATCTCGGTCAAGTTCGTTAATGGGCAAAATCGAACCAAGGGGGGGGGGAATGGGGGCTTTTTGTGAAAGCAGAAATAAACCATATTTTCTTAATTATGATACGTATCGAATCAGTTTAAAATTATTATTTACTTCTAGGAAAAGGGCCGAAAATTTATGGACAGATTTTTGATATCATTCAAAATGGCCCCAAGGGGGGGGGGGGGGGGATAGGGGTTTAAGAAGAAAAAAATTCATAACTTCGTCCATTCAAAATATATCAAATCCGCTTAAATTTATTATAAATCCTCTTAATATTATCTAAAACTTTTATATTAACAAGTTTTTTATAGGACCAACCCTTATAGCAAAAAAAATCCCTGCCGACTCCGCCTGCAAACAAGTTAGGTTTCCCAGTGGGCGGTTCCGACTACCGCATCATGGCAAAAAGGCAAAATCTTCCGCAATTCCCAACAAACAGGAGCCCCACGGTCTGCGTATTCGAAATCTACCTATGCCATTAGGCCGAGGCGTCAGGGATTTTTTGCCTATAAGTCGTTTTCCAACACAATTTCTGAAACGTAATCTTTGTCTTATATAAGCGCAAATTTTCTGTCATTAGATAAGACATTATTTTATATTAAAATAGTGGTAGCTAGTTGGCCCGCGGTTAGGGTCCCGTCCTCTCACGCGAAAACACCCGCTCGTTAATGTTAATCCTATGAGACAGTTTTTTTTGCATTTCAATATTTTTAAACGATTTTTTTATTTATTATTATTATTATTATTATTTTATTTTTTTTTTTTTTTTGGGTCATTGGATAACTAAAATCAATCTCTACAACCGCAGTTTTTTTTTTTTTTTTTTCACTTTTTAGATTTTGTTTGCAGGTTTTCTTTATGGGGATTACTTTTACTTTAAAACCGGTTTCGAAAATGAAAGTATTCTCATAAAAATAATCCGCAAACAAAATTGAAAAAGTAAAAAAAAAACTGCGATTGTTGAGATCGACCACAGCTATCCAATGCAAAAAAATCGCTAAAAAATATTGAAATGTAAACGAGATATTGTAAAATAACTGTCTCATAGGATTAACATTAGCAAGCGGGTGTTTTTGTCTGAGTTAAGTAGCCTCTTAAACTGAAAACTTCTTGGACAAAGTGAAAAGCTTACCACTTATATCTGCCACCAAGACGGAAACCTGACTAAAAGGGAATTTTTTTGACAGTTTCTTAGCTTTATTATATAACGTATATAAGAAGAGTCTGGTGTAGTCTCTTCACTACAGAATTATCAAATTTTAAAATCTACTTTTCACAGAAAATGATTAAAAATCGATCTTTCAAGTTTTCGGTATTAGTTTACAATTTGAAATCTGTAAGCTTACAGTTTCGAAATAAACTTTAATGTCAGTAACTTCTACAATTCGGTTCGGGATGCTGCAGACGTTTGTGTTGTTAAAATGTGATAATGAATTTTTTCTTTGCTTTTAACCGAAAGGGTCAGTGTTATATTGTCGGGTTCGGGTGTGGTTGACTTCTGCTTTTTGGCTGCGTGTCGGGTTGCTTTCGGGGAGTGTGTGGGGGGGAGGGGGGGGGTAATTTTTACACGGGCTGTAAAAATACACAGGCTGTTACACGGGCTGACCTTTATATTTATAACCATTAAAATTTTCAAAGGATTTGGACAACAAAAGTTTTTTTTTACGAGCACTTTTATCATTAATTATCAATATTTTTTATCTGGGGTTCATTTAAGGTTTTATCACGGGCCCGGGCAACGCCTGGCGGGTCAACTAGTTAAGTGTATATTTTAGAAATATTTTGGCAACTAAAAAAAGGAGACATCCTTCAAGAACAGTTCCAAAGAAAAAAAAAAGTTTAAAATATTAATTCCCTGATGAGATATTTTATAAACACGAATGCCTCGCACGGTCACAGGTATATTAGCGAGGGGAATTTGAAATCTGACTGAAAAGACTTCGAAATCATATTTACCAAACGCAGAATCATCGATTGATGCAATCTTTTGTAACCTTGCATTAAAATTAGAATGATTGGGGGGGGGATGCTGCCCCAACAATCTGGATTCTCGGACATGATTAAACGCCGGAAATGAAGTCTTAATGCTGGAAACCAACCAGCTTCTATCTCTTTGCAGTTGAAATTAATCACTAAGTTTACTTTTGTCCCGGCTAATTAGATTCCGTGCTATTCGATCGGCCGGGGCCTTGTCTTTTGCCCTAAAAACGGCTGAATTGAACTACTATCTGGCTTGGGAGAGTCGCATTTAAAGCCGAGAAAACTATTGGATTTTGGGGAGGTGACACAAGACACTAACCAGAGAAAATATCGGGAGAAATTTAACAAAGCGTGAAGCGACATGTGCAAGAGACATACGTTTCTCTTTCCAAAACCTTTCGCGGCGGTTGTAAGCTATATGTTTTTTTTTTAACGTCCTCCTGTTGTTCCAATTCCGTTCAGAAGCGAAAAAGATGCTAATTACGGAAGATAAGAGGGATTCTGACGCTACTCTTGCAGACGTTGGGGGCAGTAATTAAACGCTCTCCAAACCAGAATTCGATTGATTTTGAGGGTAAAGGCGGGTAAGAGAAGAGATCGCGTAATACGCTACTTTACTGGATTCATATTTTTAGCCTGTTCCAGCAGCAGGAGGCTTTTATCTTACGCATTAGGATGTTTCATTTCCGATTACATTAATTAGGGTTCTCCGATTTTCTTTTCTATAGCTTATTCGTTCTTAGGCCGTGTTTAGCAGTAAAAGCATTGCGGAGGAATGGACGTTTGTATCGGAATTAAAATGGTGTAGCCGAACTAATCTTTAAATGATTGAGTGTTTAGCGATTCTTTTTATTGTTTGTTTTGCGCTAAAGCTCTCGGAATTGCGGAATGAACGCCGAAATATTTTTAAAGTTCTAGAAAATCAATAAAAAGCCGAAATATATACAGGATGCTTCAGAAAAATGTATACGCACTTGGAATGATTATAACTCCAGTTTTTATTCACATATAATTAATATTTAAATTGCGAAAGAATCTACATAAAATGTATAAGTTTTCCTCCTACCGCAGATGTTCAAAATTATTACCGTTCTAGTCAATACACAACTTATAACGGTGGGCTATTGTTTCACAGACTTCAACAGACATTTCATTGGGTGTTGTGGCGTATTCTTGCTCCATTGCGGTTCCGGAACGTTGCCTATGATAATAAATTCGTTTCAAAGTTATCTTTTATCCGATGCATTGTAAGTCACATACGTGGATAAGCCCGAAAATTCCCTGCGATATTGTCTTTGTACTTCTGCTACATTTTCATACTCTTACAATAGTATTTTAAAATATTTTTTCTGTTTTCAAAAGTTAATCTTGGTCCACTCATTACGTCAAATTAATTACACTTTGAAAAGAAAGAAAAATTAGAAAGTTATGACCCATTGAACAGCGTATGTATACATTTTTCTGACGCGCCCTGTATATTAAGAAGTAAAGGTAATCATGAACATTAATTTAAAATCAAAGTTGATGAAGATTATTAATAGACAAGCTTTTTTAACCGTTCTACGCACGGGAGTTCATGAATTTAATTCTAAACCCAAAATTTAAAAATAAAAATCAGTACAATCAAACAAACAATTTTAAAATATCTAAATAAGAATTCCCCTGTTAAAGTGTTAAATTATTCAATAACTATTCGATTTAGAAAAATATTTTTCTACTACTGTGCATTTTTTTTTAATAAAATTTAATGTTGCTATGGCAGCAGACCATAAAACGATATCTTTGAAATAAAGGAATAAATAGAATAAAAATTTGTTGATGCTTGTAATAAAATGTTTCTTTATTTTTTTTAAAAAAAGGTAATAACTAAGCGCAATTAAATATAATTATTTGCATGCGAGGTAAAATAATTATCGCAATACCCTCTACAGCTTCTTAGTATTGCAGCGTGGCGTACGTATTATGTATATCTCCCATTGCAGTAAACATTTAGAACTGGTTAGAACTCGCGCAATTACGGGTTAAAAATAAAAAAGGGCAAAAATTAGTCAAAAACATTTAAAAAAAATCTATTTAAAATTTTCGAATTTTTTGCCCCAATCGTTCATGGGCACCCTATCAGCAACCCCGTGTGCCAAATTTCGTAGCCCTGCGCCCTGGGGTTTTAAGAGGTTACATAGATACGCGCACGGATTTTAATAGGATAAATGGTATGGATTCATTGATATAAAGGGCAAATACAAAAAAGTTAACGAACCAAGAAAATTCCATACAACATTTTTTACTTTGAAAATACTCAGTACTGATGAAAAATTGCTTGACTAGGAAATAAGGCGCTCAGACGCGTCCCAGTTTTTAACGCAACGCTTCAACAAATGTAATTTTAAAATATGGAACAAACTTTGATTCGTACTCTTTTGAAAAGGTCCCAAGAAGATATATCATTCCTCTCATCAATTGACAAACTGTTGAAAAATTCCATTCTACGTAAATATATATATTACATACTATATATACATGGTGTCCCAAAAACACTGACCTCGGCTTTCATTCCTTAAATATCGATCACAGACAGGGATGTAAAACTTAGGCGCCAATGGGCAGATTGTCATCATTAAATTTTTAGTATTCTTCGCCTAATAAGAATATTAATAAAATTTTAGGCGAAGAAGACCAATAAAATTTTAGGCGAAGAATACTAATAAAATTTAGTGGTGAGAATCGGCCCATTGGCGCCCAGTTTTTATATCCCTTATAGACATATTATAAATTACAAAGTTACGTAAAAAAGATAGAGTTTTATGAAATTATTAAAATTTTCAGAGGATTCAATTTGAAGAAATACAAAGTTTAAATTTTTATACGGCCCCGTACAAAAAAAATGTCCCCATACACCAATAAAGTCATATACAAAATTTCAGCATTTTATCATAAAAAGTTGCAGAGATATGTTTAAATAGAGTACGTGAGGGGTTAATCATAAATTAAAATGTGAATGCTTTACAGCTGGAGTCCAGAGGATGCGACGCAGAAATGCATTATGATATGCTCTTATCTTTAGTTACTTTTCATGATAAAATGCTGAAATTTTGTACATGACCTTAGTGTATGGGACACATTTTGGGAATTCATTGGAAATTATTTTGTACGGGGGCCATATAAAAGTTTAAATTTAGTATTTCTTCCAATTTAATTCCCATAAAATTTTAATAGGTTTCATAAAATTATGTACTTTTATATAATTTATATAATATATGTCCATGATCAATATTTAAGAAATAAAAGCAGAGGTCAATGTTTTTGGTACACCCTGTATAAATTTGGCAGAAAAGTACGAAAAAAATGAAAGTGCAAAAAATAAACAATCTCTTTATTTTAAAAAGGAAATTTAAATGAAAAGAGTAGCAGGTTTTTTTTACGTAGCAGACGACATTTTCTAAACATAAAAATCCCTTCAAGTTTTATCATAGCAGACGATATTTTGAAGATACAAATGTCTGTAACAGACTGGTACATAATTTCTGTTCCACTTTTTAGATGTGTTCTATCGATAGTGTTTCCTGCGAAAATCGTGACAAATACCAAATTTTATTGGAATAAATATTAGTACTTGGGTATGAACCTCACAATAACGAATTACACGATGAAGTGATACCAAGAATAAAGTACCTGTTTTAAAAAAATAATAAGTACGTCCCGGACTATTCATGTGAACTTAAAATTTATAATTAAGCCCATTTGATGACCTAGATTCATTTTCTAGATGGAAAATTAGTACTTATATTGAAAAGGTTAATGTAACACAGTTACTACCATATAGGGTAGATGTGCCAGTAATGGACACCCTTAAGGAATTTCTTTAAATATTATTTCTTAATTAATAGTTATAATTGTTATATTCCACATTTTTTAATATTATATTATCTACCAACAATATTTAACCATGCTCATAGTCACATTTCCCAATGTGAATCGAAATTTAATAGTAAATAACAGAAATAAATCAAAACACCCTAAATTCCAGTAATGGACACCTCACAAAAAGTTATAGATAATCGATATTATGATTGTATTTAAAACTAGAATTTAAAGAAAGCATATTAATGAAATAAAAAAAGCTGAATTTTATTGGTTATTTTTTTATAAACCAAAAACGTTGAAGGTGGCCTATTACTGGAAGGCGGTCCATTACTGGCACATCTACCCTATATTGAAAAATTTAATGTTTCATCTTGTTTCGATATGGCAATGATCCCTGTAGCTTATTTTATTTATAAGATAACTCCTGGTCAAATGATACTTTTATCATCGCTCAGCGATAATTTGTAATTATATAGTATGGGGTGTTCCCCCCATTCCTAATTTGTTTGCGAGGGGAGGGGGCGACGGTGCATCATCGAATATTACAGTTAGCAGCGCGATTTTTAGTGCTTAAAAATATTTATATCTTATTGTATTTTTCTAACAATATTAGTGCCTCTTTCCCATATTTAAAGAAATTTCCATCATTTATAGTTCAGAAAGTTTTTGTATTTCCATACGGAATTTTAGTTTTGTCGCTAACCTAACTATTGTAACCCCTTGTAGATTTACTCAAAGTTTGGATTACAAGTTTTGCGAAGGGGGGGGGGCATAAGAGTGTCTAAGCAGCAATTGTTTTTCAGATTAATTTATAAACTCATTAGTTTAGTTATTAATTAAAATCATAATTAAATTCATAATTAAATTCATATCAAATTCTGAGTACTGAAACTTTTTTTGTTAATGTTATTGCTGTTAATAAACTTTCTAATGAAAAAAAAATGAATAAATTAATTCAAGTTTTCCATATTTTCCACTTTTCTAACAATTGCTTTCTTTAACATGCTAATTAGTGTTATTCATAAGTATTAGGATATTATCTTCTACTTGAAAATGTTATCTCCCTCCCTCCAACGCAAAAAGAACTTTAGTCTATAAGACCTAGTTTCGAATAAACTTGTTAAATAAACAAACCACATTTATATTAATCCAGTAACATTTGTTTCTCGTGAAGTGCTTAAAACATTAATATAAATCCTTATTGCATCGGAATATAAAAGTTTCATTAAAAAACATTTAAATAAAATACTCACAGTTTTTTCCAATTTAACAGAGGCTTATAGCACACGACGGTTCCCTTGTAAATGGACAGTTGGCATATTACATTGGCATATTACTTCAGCTTAAAAATTAACTTTACATTGGTAAAACACCCTTTCACATTCCAATTATCAACGAGATCCTTTAACTTTCACAATTCTGCTATGTTAAGCCTTACCATTTTCATTTTTGTCAATTACTCTAACTAAGGTATCCACCGATTCTTGACATCGTTAGGGTTAATTGGCTTTCTTATCAAAAAGAACAATTCAAAAAAGTATTGTAAAACGACAGAGACTATGCCGGGATCCAGGTAGAGTTGAAAATTTTCCGAACAAGCGAAAGCTGTTTTAATTTTCAAATGCGTTCAACTAATAGCGCAATCCGTCCGATTCTGAGTGCGGTTAATTCCATTTCGATATCGTTGGTATCGGCGACGATAATCGAGAAAACTACTATTTCTATAGAAATAAGGGTTTCTTCGATAACAAAATGTATGTCGACAGCGCTCAGAATCGGGTCCGAGCGCGATCTACGTTCCGCGACCAACGAAATACACGATTCATAACGTTTAAAACGTCACACGGTGGGGATAATCTTTACACGGCGATTGGCCCAAAACGATGGACGCGACGCTTTGTCACAATCGTCGTATAAAAATGATCCACTCCGTGTGACGTTTAAAACGTCATGAACTGGCCGTGTATCTCGTTGGTCGCGGTTATACCGCGACCTACGTTATACACGGCCGGTGCATGACGTTTAAAACGTCACATGGAGTGGATCATTTTTACATGGTGATTGGTGGAAAACGGTGGGTGCGCCACTTTGCACCAATGACCGTGTAAAAATGATCCACTCCATGTGACGTTTTAAACGTCATGCACCGGCCGTGTATAACGTAGGTCGCGGTTATACAAGGCCGGCGAGGCTAACGAAAAAGAAAGGCTACCGCGGTGCTTTACGAGTATCTTTTTTTACAGACCGCCGGAGTCACGTGATGCTCGAATGCACCAATGAAGGTGTACGAAAAGAGCATCGCGTCACTCTAGCGGTCTGTAAAAAAAGATAAGTGCAATGAACCGCGGTAGCCTGTCTTTTTCGTTAGCCTCGCAAGACCGGTACATGACGTTTAAAACGTCACATAGAGTGGGTCCGAGGCTAACGAAAAAGAAAGGCTACCGCGGTGCTTTACGCGTATCATTTTTTACAGACCGCGGGAGTCACGTGATGCTCGAATGCACCAATGCAGGTGTACGAAAAGAGCATCACGTCACTCTAGCGGTCTGTAAAAAAAGATAAGTGGAATGCACCGCGGTAGCCTGTCTTTTTCGTTAGCCTCGGAGTGGATCGGGGCTAACGAAAAAGAAAGACTACCGCGGTGCTTTACGCGAATCTTTTTTTAAAGACCGCAGGAGTCAGGTGGTGCTCGAATTCACCAATGCAGGTGTACGAAAAGAGCATTACGTCACTCTAGCGGTCTGTAAAAAAAGATAAGTGGAATGCACCGCGGTAGCCTCGGAGTGGATCATCTTTACACGGCGATTGGTACAAAGCGACGCGCCCATCGTTTTGTGCCAATCGCCGTGTAGGTTATCCACACCGTGTGACCTTTCAAAAGTCATGATCCGGCCGTGTATAATGTAGGTCGGTTTTTCCGAGCAATCGAAAAGCTACTTAGAGCTAATGCAAAAGCTAACGACAGAGACAGGCAGCAGCAATCCACTGATCTCGTCTTGCTTTCCAGACTTTGATCACATGACTGTTTGTTTGATAAATGGGTGAAAATCAGTATATCTTGATCACATGATATGATAGCCTAGATATGTGAAAGTATCGTGATCTGTCTTTTTCATTGGCTGCGTCAGATCTCGATATCGAAATTTTACAACAAGGTTCAAGGCAAAAAGTTTTTTTTTTTTTTTTTTTTTTTTTTTTTGTGGTGAGGAGTGTGAATAACGATGACCTTATGTGAGGCTTTGGTGCCCATAATCAGATTAAAAAACATTGTTTTACGGGAAGAGGGTAATGGCTCAGCTCAGTTCTCTAGGTGCCCCTTTCTAATAGTTCAAAGTTTAATTCTGAGTACTGTCGGTATGACTTCGATGTCAATAAATGGCACTAGAGTTGCAAAAAACCAGCAGTTTTTGAGGGACGGGAATAAACCGGGGAATTTTTGGGAATAAACCTGGAATTTTGGGGAATATTGGAAATTTTGAAGGAGTTTTGAAAATAAACAAAACTAATCATTTTTCAATTTCAATTTTTTATTTTCAAGAAATTTCAGGCACCGTTTTGAAAAGTTTAAAATAGGTTTTTCATTATGAATTCATAAAACTTAGAATATTGCGCTCTAAGTTTTTATAATTTATTATAACTCATTTACTTTACAACAATGGTGGCTGTGAATTGGTAAGAACTTGAATGTTTCTTTAAAAAATAAGATTGTTAATTTTTGTTAGCTGGCACATTTTCTATTCAGGCCTATTCTATGTTAATTTTTTTGTGAGTTGCAGTGTATTTTTGCATTGATTTCTTTTAGTTTTGTTCGTTTTCTGTTTTGTTTACATTGTTTGAATCGGAGAATAGAGGGGTGATGTTTATATTCATGTCAAGCAAGATGAATCTGCCATCTGCCTCGCCCTTTTTATTTATCGACTATTAAAATATCAACTTATGTTATTTTAATTTCTCTTACTTAAAATTTCTGCATCTTAAGCATGTATTTCGTTAGTTTTCATGTAAACTGTGCTATTTGTCTGTATTTATGTTATTGGTTTTGTATACATTTGTAAAAAAAAAAATTCGTTTACAAATAAAAAAAATTCTATGTCTAAAAGTTTCTGAAAACTCCCGGAAATTTTCAATATTTCCCTCCCAAAAAACCCGGTTTTTTCCACCCTTTGCAACTCTAAATGGCACTGATGTCAAATACAATATTGGATAAAAATACTGACGCTGTGGAAATCACAGCCTTTCTTTGACATAGAAATGTAACAACATTGTCCATATTCAGGCCCTTAAGGGCTGATTCTGGATAACTAAACAAATTATATGCCACTTTCTTATAAAGGCACTCTAATCCTAAGGATAGCGTTCAAAATCAAGCCGCTTTCAAAATGAAATATTAGTATTGAAACTGGGAACAGCAATTAGGAAAAGTACTGTTCCATGGAAATTAATGTATTTCCTTCGATATCGAAAATCCGATCCTTAGTACTGTCGCTACTGCTTCGATGTCAGAAAAATTATTGGTATGTACCTATGGAAACTAACATCTTTCTTTGATATAGAAATATAACATGATTCTAGAGTGCTATTATAACAGAATGGTGACATACGCATAGGACAGCAGACAATGAAAGAGCCGGTATTTGTACGCTTCTTGGCTGTCACATGATCAAGATAGGCTGGAGTACCGAGGTTACTGAACTGTAATATAGAAAGGAAGGCTAACTCGGCGATCTGCTTCCGTATCGCACAACTAACGCAATTTTAATGTAACAATGAGAGTAAATACACTATTAGTTTTTCTCAATCATACTAATTGATGGGACTCGAACCCAGAAACTGTCTTAAATTGCCAATGCTCTGCCGATTGAGATACTTGGGCCGACAACCGGTGGGCATATTTCGCTTAGAAGAATGCTTGTTAACTTATCTGAGCGAAATATGCACAGCGGTTTCTGGACCAAGTAGCTAAATCGATAGAGAATTGGCAATTTAAGTCAAAAGTTCTGGGTTCGAGTCCTGGCTTGGACATTTTTTCGCTTAGTTGCAAAAATTCAATTCGAATGAGCGTAACTTCTCTTCTAATGGGAGCCTTTTGTCAATGGGAGAACTCCTAGTTTTTCCATAGTTTTCCTTAAAAGCGGAACCAACCGCGACCTACGTCATACACGGCCGGTGCATGACGTTTAAGACGTCACATGGAGTGGATCATTTTTACACGGCGATTGGTGCAATACAGTGGGCGCGCCGCTTTGCACCAATCGCTGTGTAAAACTGATCCCCTCCATGTGACGTTTCAAACGTCATGCACCGGCCGTGTATAACGTAGGTCGTGAACCAGCTGAACAAAAATGGCTATGATGTCATACACCGAGGCTAACGAAAAAAACAGGCTACCGCGGTACAGTCCACTTATCTTTTTTTAAAGACCGCGGGAGTCACGTGATACTCGAATCCACCAATGCAGGTGTACGAAAAGAGCTTCACGTCACTCTAGCGGTCTGTAAAAAAAAGATAAGTGGACTGTACCGCGGTAGCCTGTCTTTTTCGTTAGCCTCGTCATACACTCACGCAGTTTTTTTTTATCGGTTATAAAAAGAAAAAAAGTCGCCAAATTTAGGGGATTTTTTCCTTTAATGGCAACCTAGCTATTGTATTAAGTTATTGGTTTGGCGCAGGTTTGAAAATCGCGCCAACCAAAAAGTCGCCAAACATCGGTGCGTGACTGTAAAGCATCTGTTCCGCAAAAATTTGTAGCAAAATTCTATTCATACGCGGGCCGCTGGCTTTAATGTTAAAGTGTAGCTGTATTTTTTGTTGGTTGCGTTAGGGCCCATGCTCAGATTAGACGTTTTTGTACAAACTATGGCAATACGCATAACAGAGCTTCGTGATATTCGTTCGGACGAGTTTACATGGACAAATAAGACAAACAATGAAACGTTAACTTACCAATAATTCTAGATTCGATAATTTTTTGTCCAAAATCCTCTCAACCGGTAAAACTTTATTGTCCCTGTGTCACCACTCTCTTATGCAGATACTCTACACGGTTCAGAATCAAACCTCGAATTCACTAGCATTTATCTAGAATCAGGCTCCAAGGCCCTGATTAAGAATATTGTCAATACAGCCCCTGTGTCTAAACTAAAAAAAAATGTTGGTAACAACATGTATAGGTACGGTGTCTCTATATGAGAGTGGCAACATGCCAAATATAAAATTTGATTGGTTTAGAAGATTCTGGACAAAAACTTATTACCAAGCTAATGCTTGTTAATTTCTCATCTAACTGAACTCATGCAGGAGAATATTGCCAAGCTCTGGACAGCAAGTTTCCATAGTTTGGACAAAAAACTTTGTCTAAATGAGTTTGAACATGTGCCATCTGCGTGTGTTACTTCTCTCATAATAGTCCAGTCAAATTAGGTTTTTTTCTCTCATAATAGTCCAGTCAAATTAGGTTTTTTTCTGGACATAATTACGAAAGTTTTCAAACTTGGAAATATTGTTTGGGAGCGTCTACTAATGAACATACTAAAAGTCCTGAAGGAGGGGGGGGGTGAGCGCGAGGGGCGGGGAGGTAAAAGAAGGTACCATTTTTCGGTTTTTTGTTAATATCCCGTAATCTATAAGTGCTACGGAAAAATTGCTAATGCAAAAGATAAAGAGAATTCAATTCTCTACAAGATAGGTTGTTTACATTTTTCTCTAGAGTGCCTAGTTAACGAGATAATCGCATTCAAAAATCAAGAAATTTGCCAATTGTCACACCAGCGCCAGAAAGCGAGTCAACGGCACTTACATTGCACTTACTTAACCTAAACTTATTTGAGTCCCCACTCCCTTAAATAACATATCTACCAATAGGTTGAATAACGGAGTTTCGTTGGGATAGAGGTTTATTTAGAATAGAATGTGTACCCTGGCGGTGGAATGCGAAACTAACAGATTTTGGATTTTAGGTATATTTAAGGTTATTATCACGGGCCCGGGAAACGCCGAGCGGGTCAGCTAGTATAATATTATAATTAACACTATAAATACGCAAATATTTGTAGGTAGTGCATGTAATAGATGTGTATAAGTACATATACATAAATATATTCACTACATAACTCATTTAATATGGTTTATTAATAATAATATTAATAATAAAGGGCTATGGAATTTTAAAAACAGAAATTTAATTTAAATTAATAATTATAAAGATACATTAAATATAATAATTATAAAAACCTGCGATTAATAATTATAAAGATAATACAGTTATAATAGTTATAATTACAAGTAAATCTGCAGATCAGGAAATCTAATGTTTTTACAATTTTTGTTTCCGAAAACAGTTTTGACTGTCGTTCTATAATATTTAGATCTAAGAATTTATCTAAATACATCCTAATCTTCTCTATAGCATGTGCTTACTAAAATCACCACCAAATAGGTATATTTGGAGACTTTTAAACTTAATGGATAGTCATTCATCATCATGTCTGCTGCCAATTGACAAAATTGTTAACGTGATTTGGAGTTATAAAGTATTTTTTGTGATAGCCTTTTAATACGAGTAGTATCCAGATTCAATTTAAAACCGTAATGTTAATATCATCATTCATATTTGGCGCAATTCTGTGTTACAGATCAAATTACGAAAAATTAGCTAATGTTTTGTTTCCCTCAGCCAGTTTCATATTTCTTCTTTCGCAATCGGGATTATTTGAATGAATATTTTTATAGACTATGAAAAACAGTAGCTAAGTAACGATAAAAGTAAAAGAAAAAAATGAATGTCAAATAAATAAATTTATAAAACAAAATGTTTTACATTATTCGAAAACGTATGAAATTCCACCAAAATTTATTCTTTCGCCAAATGGAAATTTGAAAATCGCCTAAATTGCCATAGCATAGCATTATGGAGCAAAATAAAATATTTTATATTTTCCGAATGAATGAACCAAATGTAACAAAATACAATACAGCTATATCCGGGTACTTTACCAACATGAATACTTAATTTCAAGGGTATCTTAATGGAAATGGAACATAAATCAACATCTTTTGAAATTTCCCGTTGAACCCGGGGTAATCAAAATGATCAAGAACTTGAGTATAATGTTTATTCCTATATTATTGTATTTTACGCATTTTTCATTTTTGTGTTTTATGTTAACAAAAAATGTCATTTGATAAAGTTATTGTTCAGGCTTCCATTCTTATGACCACAACATTTATTAATGTCCGTTTAAGTTTAGGTTAAGTAGGTGTAATAATGTAAGGGCCGTGGACCCGCTAGTAGGAGAGAAAGGACAGTTTACCCTCAGCAAGGTGGAGTGTGGAGGAGGAGGGAGTTACTCCACCTGTAGATGGGAGAGGAGGGCCACCTCCACCTGTGAGTGGGAATGAGGTGAGTGTATTATAGTAGGGAGGTATTTTAGGAGGGGGAGGGCTTAAAATTTAGGGGGGCTTAATTTTTTTTAGGATCAAATTTAAATGTTAGATTGAAGTATGCTATAGGAGAGGGGTATAAAATGGAGGGGCTTGTTTTTGAAGAGGCGGCTAACTTTTTTGAAGGGGGGGGGCTTATTTTTGAGGGGGGCTTAATTTTAAGGGGGGGGGGGGCTTAATTTTTTTTTTAAATTTTAGAATGGACTTTCAGTTTGAAGGCGAAACGGAGATCAATTTTTTTTTGGTGGCGCCCTCTATCGGAAGGGAATGCAATAACGAATATTTAAAATAGGTTTTCTTGAAAAGATTTCACTGAGGTTTGAACCTGCAAAATAGCTTCTTGACTTGATAATTTGTGGTAGGTTTAACTGATCAAGCCAAGAAGCTACATATGAATGTCGAGATTTTAAGTGTTTAAAGAGAGGTATCGCGAGAGTGACGTATCATGTGTTAAAATGACTTGAGAAAGGAAGTGATTAGCGTCGTGTGTCTGTATATAACGGTATGCATTGTGTTTTCGCTCATTTATAAGCTTACCGGAAGTGAAAAGTTTAAGGTTTATTTTATACTGAATTTAAATGAAACCTGAAATTTATCTTTTTCGATATGATTGGATTGAATATTAACATATTTATTTTAAAATGTATAGTGGAAGCAATGGTAAAAAGAAGACATCTTTAGGGGTAATTACTGTTTTTATTGTGTTTGGTTTAGAAAACATATATTAAAGAGGTATAGTTAAAAAACCAAATTCAATTTTATTAATAATTTTCCCAATGCAATACATGTGGACCCACTTTTCGTTTTTTAGTGGGTTTTCACAAATCTAATACAGAATCTTGTTTAATGTTTGTTGACAAATATTTATTTTTAATAAAATTTCGCGGGACATTCATTTCGTTTAATGTTTCTAATAATTCGTTCTGTGCCTTGATCGGTTTTCTTTTATTTACAGAAAACAAAAGATTAAATAAATCTGCCAAGTTTGATTCGGGGATAGGTTTTCCTTCGAAACTTACAGTCAAATTTTTATCCTATCGAAATTTTCTTGGACGTGCCATGACAAACAGAACTAAT
This sequence comes from Maratus michaelseni, assembly GCA_963931845.1. Taxonomy (NCBI): domain Eukaryota; kingdom Metazoa; phylum Arthropoda; class Arachnida; order Araneae; family Salticidae; genus Maratus; species Maratus michaelseni. Next base: position 284,870,546 of record OZ007597.1, read on the forward strand.
GCTTTGATAATTTAGGATAGCTTTATCTGGATATCATGGTGGTTAGATTACGGATATTTGTGTTTGGAATAACGTGATTTTTAATTTTGCCTGTTCAGTTTCAATTATATTGTGAAATGAGGGTTTATTTTTGAAAGATAATGTTAACTTTTTGTGATTATCTTGTAACAGACTGCTTTCATTAAAAGTGTATTTTAGAATTGTAAACTACAATTTTGAAATTTTCGCCTGTTTGGAAAAAAAGCACAGGAAAAAAAAATTAAAGTATTAAAAAAATAATAACAACAACTGTTCAAAAATATAATAACAACTAAACAAATGATCAAAAATAATAAAAAATGTTCAAATAATAATAACAACTGTTCAAAAATAATAAAAACTATTTAAAAAATAATAACAACTGTTCAAAAATAATAAACGATTGACTTTATACAACCAACATTTAAAAAAAAGATAATCGAATCTAGTTTTTTCTAACATGACTTATTTGAAATATTCACTTTTTCTAGTTAGATTTATAACACGTAAGTGATTTATAACACATAAGTTACACATAAGTAAAATATTATTTATAGAAGCACTAAATACGAGATTAATAAGAATTTTTAACTTACAAACATATAAACTTCTGATACACAAGTGATTCGAGCAGTAAAATATTATTTAGAAAAGCATTTTTGACTTACAATTGTACGAACTTCTGATATGTAACCCTTTCTGAATCAATGTGTAAGAATTAACTGACTATTGAACTTATAACAGAATATGATAAAATAATCACGTGACTTTTTTAAACCAATAAAATGTTATTATTTTTAAACAAGCGCCCTCTATCATTTTATGAACTTCCAAGAAACGAGTTAATATGATTATATTGTTTCCTGTTACCGCTGTGAAAGGTTGTGTTTTCCGTTTTAAGTTAGTTTACATTTAAGTGATTACGGAACGAGTCATGGATTCTGCTTTGTTAAGTGCTAATGATATGTCTAACGTGAAGAGTGAACCCTCATCACCAGGATTAAATGACCATGACATGGAATTTTTAATACAGCCTAAAGAAGAACCCGTTTCGGATTGTGAAGTGAAACCCACCTCATCAGGATTAAAGAAACAGAAGTTACCCTTTGTGTGTTCTACTTGCGACAAAGCTTTTCCCCGAAAGGTTAACTTAACGTTTCACATGAAATGTCATCTGGAGAAAATACCTCTTGTGTGTATAATTTGTGAAAAAACATTTGCGAGAAAGTATCATTTATTAAATCATATGAAGGTCCATTCAATGACCCCTGTGATTCATAATTGTAAACTATGTGGCGAAGTATTTTCACAAAAGAGTGATATATTAAAGCATGGGAAAATTCATAATACTTCCCAGCCAAATCAAAGGAAAAGTAGACAGTCACCCAGTCACTGTAAAAGCGACGACTGTTTTGAAACATTTAATAATAGATCTGACTTAGTGAAACATAGAAAAATTCATCTTTCACCTAAAGAACTTAACCCGTCTGATCAACTTTCCTTGGGAAACAGTTCGAAATATGAAATTTCAGACATCACTCAGTTTAGTAAAATATTTAAGTTTTTCGATGTTTTTACTCCTGCTCATTGGAATTTAGGTGAGGAAATGATTGTTGAAGTACAAATGAATAAGAACTATGAGCTTCATGTTCACATACAGAAATACGAAGAATTTGAAAAGAACGGTCGTGAACTTACCCCCACAAATGAAGGCATTACATTATCATGTGCAACATTCGACAAATTTGAATCGAGATTGGATAAATTTAATTTTGTTTCTGAAAAAGATACATTCGTATGTAATAATGACTTACTAATCGCTTATGTAAATAAGGAATCATGCATACTGCAAAAATTATTCAAATCGAAAAAGTTTGGGTTTTGTTTGAAGTCGGATTTTTTACTGCTTACAAAAGATCAATATTTGAAACTAGTGAAAAATGGCTTTAAAATTACCAAATGTCTCATTGAGACAGTTTTAACTAAGCTTATTCCTGTTTCGATTTTAGAAAACTTAAACAAATGTAAATGTACCCACCTCACAATAGAAGAGACTTTGAACTATTTCTTAAAATGTTTCGATGACGAGTTAAAGTCATCCGTTTCTCGCGTGTTTGATTGCTATCGATGTTCAATCGGAGAACCAATTAATGTGAAACACGAGTGTGATAGTTATAATTTGCGTAGAAAGTATAATTGGTGTAGCGACAGTGCACTGCTAAATTTCAACGTGACTGAATTTGTAAAAAACATAATCAAGAAATGTTCTTGTAATTATACTCATTTATTTTTTGAAACTATGAATATGGACTTTTATAATAACCATTTAGACAATGTATTTGTAAATTAACATAGAAATGTATTTATTTAATAAATATTTGTTTTTATATCACATATCTGTTTTTATTTCACATGTCTATTTATTTTTACTCATGAAATCAATCTTTGAAGTTTTATTTTCTAGAAAAAAAGTGAACATATATTTATGAGTAGGCAAAATTTTTTTAATTGTAGTCTTTAAAGTTAACACTTTTTGGTTAAATGAAATCTCTTTTTAAGAAAAATTTATTATTTTTATTTGAATAGGTATTAAACTTATTTATTGATAAGAAAGTTTAATTTTTCTCTCCTTTTAAACAATGACATTGCATGTTTTGATAATTTCCATCCCACAGTTAACATTACAGTATTTAACATAGTTAAGAAAATGTTTAACTTAAACCGTCACTGTATTTATTATAGATAAGTAAACATTTTATCTTTAACCTAAATGAAATTTAAATGATTAACTATAACTGTGACTGCTTTTAATCTAGATAAGTAAATGTTTCCAGGAATCACAATCAGTTTACTGTAGACTTTTATCGAGATTACACCAGTTAGTGGAATGCTGATTAAAAATATTTTATGACATTAATATGCAGAAAAGATCTCACGAAGAAGTACTTTCACCTTCAAAACGTCAACGTTTAGAAAAACCCATGGAAAATTTAAATACCTATGAGAAGGAGTTAAAAGACCCAAGATTAAAACTTTCTAAAATGGGTAATAACTGTGTAACTACTGGGGACTTACAAGATGTGAAACCCGAGATGGCTATGAATTTTTCAAACTTTGCCTATGGGAATGATACAACATCTTTCGAGAATCCCGGTCGAATGCCAAATTCTGCCACGGACTATTTGAATACATTTTTCGAAGACATGAATTTTGAAAATTTAGATTGTTCTACTACCTTAGCGTTTCAAGAACCTACAAATAATATTTTACAGACTACTGTTAAACGCGAGGTCAACGAGCTACAAGCAAGCAACCTTTCGCAAACAAGTGGTGAATTATAAACCACCATCTCACCTGCAAATGACATTAAAAGTGATAAATTATGCAATTCCTATGTGTTTCACAAAGAACTAAGTGACTGTTTCTATTTATCTTTGAAGTTAAGAACTAAACAATATTATATACTTATACGAGAATTTAAACGCAATGTATCTACTAATGAAGAAATCCCGACAAACCGCGTGGTTAATATGGATATTCCTAGCTGGTTTGAGTTTCAATATAAACTTATTACATTTAATTTAAGATACAAAAGCACGTCCTTTGTTTCTAATAACATGATTTTAGTGTTAAATCAAAATTCTACAATGCGAATTAAAAATTTAAAGAATCATTCTTATATTGACTTAAACGAACATCAACTAGAAAAATTAAAAGAAAGTACCTCTCATTTAAATAGTGTACTTTTACAACATATGTATACAAAACTTTTACCATCTCTTATTAAAAAGAAATGTATGGTGAGTAATATATCTACAGAAAATGATGAGGTGTTAAAGTATAAACTTAACACATGTATCGAGAATAATATGTTATCAATACTTAATCAATAGTATGAATGTCATGCATGTGCACTACGACATTCGAGCAAAAGCCTTTACTCCTGTTTCACATTTAATAATAGGGAAAAATTTAATCAATTAGGGGAAGCTTTGTTAATGCTCGTAGATTTCGATTATGTAACTTCAACGTTTCTAAACGGAGTTTATAATGTTAGTGAGCACTTTTTATGTAAGATTAATGAACAAACTATTTGTAATGAATTATTTAAGACCTGAAAATAAAATGTTTTTGATTAAGTTCTGTGTGTTTATTTTTTGCAAAGTGTCTATGAGTGAATTTAATAGTTTATAATCTAGTAGAACTTTTAAGTGAAGTAATCCTATTAAAAAAAATTAATCTATTACAAAAAATTAATTGAAATGAAAATATTTACGTTCGAAAAAAAAAATTAGAAGTTAATGAAATTGAAACTTATCAAAATTAAATGTTAACAAAAAATAAATAAATAAAGGTTAACAAAAATATAGTTTGAAAATAAAAGTAAACAAAAAAAGTAAAAGTAAACAAAATATGTATAGATATAAAATAATAAAATAAAATAAAATAAAATAAAATTTAACAAAATAAAGTTAATAAAGCAAAAGAAGGTATATGTTATAAAGAGAGGGGTTGAAGTAACTTACAAAATGTATGTGTGTGTGTATTTATTAGTTTAGCATTAAGTAGAACTTTTAAGTGAACAGTTAGAATTTATGTTTTCTATATAACTTAGCACAAAATAAAAATTTTCACTGTTGCAAAAATATTCAACTATTGAATGGAAATATACATATTAGTAAAATATATATATATATATATATATATATATCACAAGTTAATAAAATTATTTTAAATTTCATACAATTTAACAAATATATACGAAACACATTATGGATTTAAATATTATAAGATATGTTTGATTGAAATTTTCAAGACAGATTTTATTCTTGGTCCTTCCATATATAGTTTGAATTTATTTTAGAAGATAGTTTTTAACAGTCTAGAGGTTCGAACTTGACAAAATGAAATAGTGACACAATGATTTGTATGTTATTTTAATCATTATGTCATAACTTCATACCTCTGAAAGTGCATTTAAAGGTTTGTCTAGGTTTATTCAGTGTTACTAAGCGTTTGTGAAACCGAAAATTAATGAAAAAACAGATCGCCTTCTACCAATTACGCTATGAAGGCTTCATTCAATTATTAAAAATAATAAAACCTTTTAGAAAATTGCTTATTTTAAATTTAAAATAATAAAAAGTTAAAGTTAACAAAATAAATAAATAATTCCTCTATTCATTATAAATAAAAGTTTACAAAAATAAAGTTTCAAAGTTATAAGTTTAGAAAAATTATAAGTTAACAAAAGAATTGAATAAAATAAAATTTTAAAATAAAAATTAACAAAAGTAAAGTTTATAAAATTTTTAAGTTAAGTTTAAAAATCTTCAAATTAATCAAAATTGACTTTTAGTTTTATGTAAATGTAAGTTTCAATATTTTAAATATCGAGCTAACTGTTTATCCCCATAATCATTTGCTTACCCATCTTCCAACCAACCAACTGGTTGCCTAGCCAACCATATACTTTGCATCTGCACATGCGCAGAAAAAAACACTGACTTATGCAGTAACTTGAGTTGTACTTTAAAACCTTAGCTATATTATACAAGTCGAATATCTTTCATTTTTAGAAAATTTATGATTTTTAAATAATCGTTCCTATTTTAAAACATTAACAAAGAAATGTAATTTATATACTTACAAAAACAGGATAATTTAAAAAGGGGTCTATACATTTCAGCTTGCTAACATCAAGTGTATGGTCTATAACAGAATAAGGTTAAACTATCAGTTTACTTCTTTATCACGCACGTGGTCAAGACCTTATCAGTTACATGTTCAAGCCGATAACATCTATAAACAGCATGTTGGTCGTTTTAACTTCTGCCGTCGAGAATTGTGGTTCGGTAAGTTTTATTGGGTACCATTTTTTCTTTTTGGAAAATAAACTAATTGGAAAAAAATTCTTTTCATACCCAGCTACTTTTAAATCACAATGTTAAAAGACTAAATTATTCTTTTAAATGTCGAACAAAAGATCTTGCAACATATTTGCAAATAAGTTCTTACAAAACGGTTTTATTTAGTTAAAAAATGAACATTGTCAATTTAACTACACATTATTTTTAGAATTACTTTAATTTTATTTTGAAAGCGACAAAATATATTTATAAAAATATATTCATAAATTAATAACTAATTTATTTGTGTATTATTTTGAAAGCATAGCATTTTAAAATAAAAAATTAATTAATTATTAATTTATGAATATATTTTTATAAATATATTTTGTGATAGTTACAATTAGTTATGTGATATAAACATCATTAGTAATGTGAAGGTTAAGATCGCGTAGTCACGTGAATAACCTGTGGTGGATGACGTTACTAGTAACGTCATCATATTACATGATATACACTTGTACTAACTTTCAAATCTCTACAAGTCCTCGCAAAAGTCAGACCATGCATGAACCATGTTGTCAAGCTCATAAATAAGGTAAGTTTAATTTTCATGTGAATTAGTCTTTTTCGCTTTCAAAATAAAATTAAAGTAATTCTAAAAATAATGTGTAGTTAAATTGACAATGTCCATTTTTTAACTAAATAAAACCGTTTTGTAAGAACTTATTTGCAAATATGTTGCAAGATCTTTTGCTCGACATTTAAAAGAATAATTTAGTCTTTTAACATTGTGATTTAAAAGTAGCTGGGTATGAAAAGAATTTTTTTCCAATTAGTTTATTTTCCAAAAAGAAAAAATGGTACCCAATAAAACTTACCGAACCACAATTCTCGACGGCAGAAGTTAAAATGACCAACATGCTGTTTATAGATGTTATCGGCTTGAACATGTAACTGATAAGGTCTTGACCACGTGCGTGATAAAGAAGTAAACTGATAGTTTAACCTTATTCTGTTATAGACCATACACTTGATGTTAGCAAGCTGAAATGTATGGACCCCTTTTTAAATTATCCTGTTTTTGTAAGTATATAAATTACATTTCTTTGTTAATGTTTTAAAATAGGAACGATTATTTAAAAATCATAAATTTTGTAAGAATGAAAGATATTCGACTTGTATAATATAGCTAAGGTTTTTGTTTAAAATTGGGTTAACTGATAGGCAATAATACATTCTGGATTAAATACTTTTATAATAAAAACTGGATTTATATGTACATCACAAAATATATAAGTGCACTTGTGCAAAGCACACCGCGTCAAACCGTAAACACAACAACTGAACAGCAGTTAACGGTTACAGTCATTGATACAGTCAGTTCACAGTTCAAGTCATAGTTAGGGCATGTTTGTAATATTATTTTTAACATTCCCCCTCAAACATGACTCGAACACCTGAGTCCAAGTTCTGACCGTAGTTTCTGGAATTGGATACGAGGTAGGGGTTTTGTAAGAATGTCAGCAATCTGACTGTCACTACTAACATGCTTTATATCTAATAACCCCTCTAGATATTTTTCTCTTACAAAATGAAACCTGACTTCAATATGCTTAGATCTCTTGTGAAATTCAGGGTTTTTAGCAAGTTTTATGGCACTTGCATTATCAACAAACAGAGTTGGTTTACTTTGTGATGCTAAGAGCTCATTTAACAGTCTTTGGAGCCAAATTATCTCTTTTGAACCTTCACTGGCAGCCACATATTCTGCCTCTGTGGTTGACAGAACTACACTTTTTTGTTTTTTACTCATCCAAGAGATAGCACCTCCATTGAACTTGCTAACTATGCCATTTCTTGAATGACGAGTTTTAGTATCACCAGCAAAGTCAGCATCACTGAACACTTCAAGCTGTTTGTTTTCATATTTACTTGGATATAACAGTCCATATCCTAAAGTCCCTTTGAGGTACTTGAAGATTCTTTTTACAGCATTCCAGTCTGATAGCTTGGGATTTTCTAATTTTTCAGATACCACACTAACGGCATAAGCAATATCTGGGCGTGATCCTGTAGCTAAATACATTAGACTCCCAACAGCTTCACGATAAGGCACATCTTCATTAACTGGATTGTCATTCTCATTTGCTTCACCTTTTTCACATGGAATGGAAACAGCATTTGAATCTGCCATTCTAAACCGATCAAGAATCTTTCTTGTATAAGCACTCTGTTCTAGAAAAACAGAGCCATCTTGCAACCGTTTGATATTCAGTCCAAGGAAACAGTCTAATGAACCAGTTGTCACTTGAAATTCTTCTTTCAGCTTGGTCACAAATAATGCAATTTCACTTTCATCAGTGCCAGCAACAAGCCCATCATCGACATAAATGATAATAAATAATTTCTTTTCATTATTTGATCTAATGAATAAACAAGGATCCGAGTTGCTACATTTCATATTTTGTTTCTCTATGAAATCAACAAATCTTCTGTTCCAGCAACGTGGAGCCTGCTTCAATCCATAAAGACTTCTGTTTAGTTTGCAGACTCTACCAGATTTGTCGTCAAAGCCTTCTGGCTGCTTCATGAAAACTTCTTCCTTTAGTTCACCATACAAGAATGCAGTTTTCACATCAAACTGCAGAAGCTGTAGATGTTCACATGCAGCAATACTTAATAGCATTCTAACTGTATCATATCTTGCAACGGGACTAAAAGTTTCATCATAGTCGATGCCTGGCTTTTGCGAAAATCCTTTCGCCACAAGTCTTGCCTTGAAACGATCAACTGATCCATCACTTTTGGTTTTAATTCGGAGAACCCACCTGTTAGCAATAACTTTCTTATCTTTCGGCAAATCAACAAGATCCCAAGTGTGATTTTCCTTCAGTGAGGTCATTTCATCATCCATTGCTTGCTTCCATCTTTCGGCATCACTTGATTTCATTGCTGAGGCATAGGAATTAGGGACATCATTCTCTGCCAATAAAACATAGTCCTGTAAATGAGAAGGTGTTTTGATCACTCTTCCACTACGACTTTGCAATGTTATGTCACTTACACAATCTTCTTTATTAGATTTCGAACTTTCAGCTTGTTCAATTAAGCTTTCTTCATTTGAAGGGTCAACATTCTCATTTGAACTGAGTATACAATCAAAATTTTTATTCTGATCTGATGGAATTTCAGATGGCTCCTTGGAAATGCAGACTTTCTCTTCTTTGAATATGACATCACGGCTCAGAACAACTTTACCATCAGCTGGAAGCCAAATTCGATAACCATCTTTCTCACCACAGTATCCTACAAAGTTTCCCTTCTCACTTTTCTTGTCCCACTTTCTTCTTTTTTGCTTAGGTACATGCACAAAGCATTCTGTGCCAAAAACATGGAAATGATCAATTTTAGGAGCTTCTTTCTTGAACCATATTTCATAAGGTGTTTTTCCTTCTAATGTTGTCGGTCCTGTTCTATTTAATGTATACACAACAGTATTGACTGCTTCAGCCCACAGTCTGATAGGGAGATTCTTTACATGTATCAAGGATCTTGCACTTTCAACCAGAATGCGATTTTCTCTCTCCGCAGAACCATTCTGTTCTGGAGTATATGGCATGGAAAGATTTGGAGTTATTCCCTTTGATGCAAGGATAGAATGAACTTCAGAATTATTAAATTCCTTACCATCATCACACCTGAACTCTTTGATTCTTTTATCAGCAGTTTCGGCTTCATTTATGAAGGTTTTTAAACACTTCGCAACTTCAGATTTATGTTCAATAAAGAAAACTCTTCGATATCTTGAGAAATCATCCTTAAAGGAGACAACATATCTTGACCCTCCAATGGATCTCTGCTGCATGGGACCACAAACATCTGCATGAATCATCTCGCCAGCACACATTGGCCTATTCTTCCTGGTGCCAAAACTTTTTCGTTGTTGCTTGCCGAGTACACATCCTTCACAAAACTCTTCAGTTCCTTCAACACGAATACCTTTTTTCTCTAAAATGTGTTTCACATGGCGCTTATTTTGATGACATAATCTTTCATGCCACAGCTGTAATGTATCTTGTGAAGCAATGTAAACATCAGCAGCTTCATCAGGCAATTTCACTCTCATTTCGAGTGCATACAGGCCTCGAGATGTTCTCTTGCCTGTCATTCGCACATCACCATTCTTCAGAAAAGCACATCCATTTGCATCAACTCTGAATTTAAAACCTTTGTCAACAGTTTTACTTATAGAAAATAAATTTCTGCTTACTTCTGGGACATACCACACATCTGTTAGGTGATTTCTTTCCCACCTTTTGTTGACCAGCATTTCAACATTGATAATACCTTCCCCATATGCTAGAATGACATCATTATTTCCTATTCTTACTTCTTTGGGGAGTGAAAAAGGCTTGTATGATAAGAAATAATTTTCATTGCTCGTCATATGTGCTGAAGCCCCAGAGTCAGCTAACCATAGGTCTTTATCTGGATCATCAGCACTGCACACAAAGGCATCTCCATCAAGTTGCTTATTTCCACAATTTTTCTTGTAACAATATTTGGCAACATGTCCAGGCTTGTGACAGGAAAAACACTTTTTCTCCGTTTTAAATTTGCCTTTTTCTTTATTGACGATTTTGCAACAAGAGCTGCACTGTCACTCTGCTTCGAAGGGAATCTCATTTCAATAAGCCGAAGGCGCTCAGTCAATTTGTTAATTGTCCTTTCCTGCACTGGAACAGACTCCCACACACTTTTAAATTCAAAATATTCTGCAGGTAAAGTTGACATAATTCGACTCATAAGTAGCAAGTCAGGTAGCTCCGTTTTCACCAGCCTTTTGAGCTCATCATTTAACTCACGGAAGTTCCGTTGCAAACGTGCTATGTGTGTTACGACATCTTCTGAAACATCTTTTTCTGAGCTAAAAAATTGCTCCATTAAGCGATCGACACGCTGGCCCGAACTCTGCTCGTACACAGAAAGTAACTTTTCCCAAACAGATTTCGCTGTATCGCAAGTTGCCGTTAGCTCAATGTTCGCATCGTCCATGCTATTAACAAGAATTAATTGAGCCAATGCATCCCTTTTAAGGAAAGCCTTACGCTTTGTTTCATAAGCTTTTCTTGCATCCTCACCAGCGGAATCTCCAGGATCAATTGGCACTTCACAATCAGCAGTCACAAGATCTAACACATCATTATGGCGCAGCAACAGTTCGATCTGTCGCTTCCACTTAGTCCAGTTTTTCGTACCATCTAGCTTCTCAATTTGTGCTTTGAAATCCATTGCAAACAATATGTATCAAAAGCGTTCACAAAATGAGTAGGTAACAAAAAAATATTTAATCACGTGCGTGCACTCTTCGTCACGTTGTAATAAGGCCTAACAGCCACGATCTGTCCTAGCAGCAGTTGACGGCGTGAGAGCCCATAACCTGTTTAAAATTGGGTTAACTGATAGGCAATAATACATTCTGGATTAAATACTTTTATAATAAAAACTGGATTTATATGTACATCACAAAATATATAAGTGCACTTGTGCAAAGCACACCGCGTCAAACCGTAAACACAACAACTGAACTGCAGTTAACGGTTACAGTCATTGATACAGTCAGTTCACAGTTCAAGTTATAGTTAGGGCATGTTTGTAATATTATTTTTAACAGTTTTAAAGTACAACTCAAGTTAGTGCATAAGTCAGTGTTTTTTTCTGCGCATGTGCAGATGCAAAGTATATGGTTGGCTAGGCAACCAGTTGGTTGGTTGGAAGATGGGTAAGCAAATGATTATGGGGATAAACAGTTAGCTCGATATTTAAAATATTGAAACTTACATTTACATAAAACTAAAAGTCAATTTTGATTAATTTGAAGATTTTTAAACATAACTTAAAAATTTTATAAACTTTACTTTTGTTAATTTTTATTTTAAAATTTTATTTTATTCAATTCTTTTGTTAACTTATAATTTTTCTAAACTTATAACTTTGAAACTTTATTTTTGTAAACTTTTATTTATAATGAATAGAGGAATTATTTATTTATTTTGTTAACTTTAACTTTTTATTATTTTAAATTTAAAATAAGCAATTTTCTAAAAGGTTTTATTATTTTTAATAATTGAATGAAGCCTTCATAGCGTAATTGGTAGAAGGCGATCTGTTTTTTCATTAATTTTCCGTTTCACAAACGCTTAGTAACACTGAATAAACCTAGACAAACCTTTAAATGCACTTTCAGAGGTATGAAGTTATGACATAATGATTAAAATAACATACAAATCATTGTGTCACTATTTCATTTTGTCAAGTTCGAACCTCTAGACTTAAAAACTATCTTCTAAAATAAATTCAAACTATATATGGAAGGACCAAGAATAAAATCTGTCTTGAAAATTTCAATCAAACATATCTTATAATATTTAAATCCATAATGTGTTTCGTATATATTTGTTAAATTGTATGAAATTTAAAATAATTTTATTAACTTGTGATATATATATATATATATATATATATTTTACTAATATGTATATTTCCATTCAATAGTTGAATATTTTTGCAACAGTGAAAATTTTTATTTTGTGCTAAGTTATATAGAAAACATAAATTCTAACTGTTCACTTAAAAGTTCTACTTAATGCTAAACTAATAAATACACACACACATACATTTTGTAAGTTACTTCAACCCCTCTCTTTATAACATATACCTTCTTTTGCTTTATTAACTTTATTTTGTTAAATTTTATTTTATTTTATTTTATTTTATTATTTTATATCTATATATATTTTGTTTACTTTTACTTTTTTTGTTTACTTTTATTTTCAAACTATATTTTTGTTAACCTTTATTTATTTATTTTTTGTTAACATTTAATTTTGATAAGTTTCAATTTCATTAACTCCTAATTTTTTTTTTCGAACGTAAATATTTTCATTTCAATTAATTTTTTGTAATAGATTAATTTTTTTTAATAGGATTACATGACTTCACTTAAAAGTTCTACTAAATTATAAACTATTAAATTCACTCATAGACACTTTGCAAAAAATAAACACACAGAACTTAATCAAAAACATTTTATTTTCAGGTCTTAAATAATTCATTACAAATAGTTTGTTCATTAATCTTACATAAAAAGTGCTCACTAACATTATAAACTCCGTTTAGAAACGTTGAAGTTACATAATCGAAATCTACGAGCATTAACAAAGCTTCCCCTAATTGATTAAATTTTTCCCTATTATTAAATGTGAAACAGGAGTAAAGGCTTTTGCTCGAATGTCGTAGTGCACATGCATGACATTCATACTATTGATTAAGTATTGATAACATATTATTCTCAATACATGTGTTAAGTTTATACTTTAACACCTCATCATTTTCTGTAGATATATTACTCACCATACATTTCTTTTTAATAAGAGATGGTAAACGTTTTGTATACATATGTTGTAAAAGTACACTATTTAAATGAGAGGTACTTTCTTTTAATTTTTCTAGTTGATGTTCGTTTAAGTCAATATAAGAATGATTCTTTAAATTTTTAATTCGCATTGTAGAATTTTGATTTAACACTAAAATCATGTTATTAGAAACAAAGGACGTGCTTTTGTATCTTAAATTAAATGTAATAAGTTTATATTGAAACTCAAACCAAAAATTCATGTCTTCGAAACTCAAAAATTCATGTCTTCGAAAAATGTATTCAAATAGTCCGTGGCAGAATTTGGCATTCGACCGGGATTCTCGAAAGATGTTGTATCATTCCCATAGGCAAAGTTTGAAAAATTCATAGCGATCTCGGGTTTCACATCTTGTAAGTCCTCAGTAGTTACACAGTTATTACCCATTTTAGAAAGTTTTAATCTTGGGTCTTTTAACTCCTTCTCATAGGTATTTAAATTTTCCATGGGTTTTTCTAAACGTTGACGTTTTGAAGGTGAAAGTACTTCTTCGTGAGATCTTTTCTGCATATTAATGTCATAAAATATTTTTAATCAGCATTCCACTAACTGGTGTAATCTCGATAAAAGTCTACAGTAAACTGATTGTGATTCCTGGAAACATTTACTTATCTAGATTAAAAGCAGTCACAGTTATAGTTAATCATTTAAATTACATTTAGGTTAAAGATAAAATGTTTACTTATCTATAATAAATACAGTGACGGTTTAAGTTAAACATTTTCTTAACTATGTTAAATACTGTAATGTTAACTGTGGGATGGAAATTATCAAAACATGCAATGTCATTGTTTAAAAGGAGAGAAAAATTAAACTTTCTTATCAATAAATAAGTTTAATACCTATTCAAATAAAAATAATAAATTTTTCTTAAAAAGAGATTTCATTTAACCAAAAAGTGTTAACTTTAAAGACTACAATTAAAAAAATTTTGCCTACTCATAAATATATGTTCACTTTTTTTCTAGAAAATAAAACTTCAAAGATTGATTTCATGAGTAAAAATAAATAGACATGTGAAATAAAAACAGATATGTGATATAAAAACAAATATTTATTAAATAAATACATTTCTATGTTAATTTACAAATACATTGTCTAAATGGTTATTATAAAAGTCCATATTCATAGTTTCAAAAAATAAATGAGTATAATTACATGAACATTTCTTGAATATGTTTTTTACAAATTCAGTCACGTTGAAATTTAGCAGTGCACTGTCGCTACACCAATTATACTTTCTACGCAAATTATAACTATCACACTCGTGTTTCACATTAATTGGTTCTCCGATTGAACATCGATAGCAATCAAACACGCAAGAAACGGATGACTTTAACTCGTCATCGAAACATTTTAAGAAATAGTTCAAAGTCTCTTCTATTGTGAGGTGGGTACATTTACATTTGTTTAAGTTTTCTAAAATCGAAACAGGAATAAGCTTAGTTAAAACTGTCTCAATGAGACATTTGGTAATTTTAAAGCCATTTTTCACTAGTTTCAAATATTGATCTTTTGTAAGCAGTAAAAAATCCGACTTCAAACAAAACCCAAACTTTTTCGATTTGAATAATTTTTGCAGTATGCATGATTCCTTATTTACATAAGCGATTAGTAAGTCATTATTACATACGAATGTATCTTTTTCAGAAACAAAATTAAATTTATCCAATCTCGATTCAAATTTGTCGAATGTTGCACATGATAATATAATGCCTTCATTTGTGGGGGTAAGTTCACGACCGTTCTTTTCAAATTCTTCGTATTTCTGTATGTGAACATAAAGCTCATAGTTCTTATTCATTTGTACTTCAACAATCATTTCCTCACCTAAATTCCAATGAGCAGGAGTAAAAACATTGAAAAACTTAAATATTTTACTAAACTGAGTGATGTCTGAAATTTCATATTTCGAACTGTTTCCCAAGGAAAGTTGATCAGACGGGTTAAGTTCTTTAGGTGAAAGATGAATTTTTCTATGTTTCACTAAGTCAGATCTATTATTAAATGTTTCAAAACAGTCGTCGCATTTACAGTGACTGGGTGACTGTCTACTTTTCCTTTGATTTGGCTTGGAAGTATTATGAATTTTCCCATGCTTTAATAAATCACTCTTTTGTGAAAATACTTCGCCACATAGATTACAATTATGAATCACAGGGGTCTTTGAATGGACCTTCATATGATTTAATAAATGATACTTTCTCGCAAATGTTTTTTCACAAATTATACACACAAGAGGTATTTTCTCCAGATGACATTTCATGTGAAACGTTAAGTTAACCTTTCGGGGAAAAGCTTTGTCGCAAGTAGAACACACAAAGGGTAACTTCTGTTTCTTTAATCCTGATGAGGTGGGTTTCACTTCACAATTCGAAACGGGTTCTTCTTTAGGCTGTATAAAAATTCCATGTCATGGTCATTTAATCCTGGTGATGAGGGTTCACTCTTCACGTTAGACATATCATTAGCACTTAACAAAGCAGAATCCATGACTCGTTCCGTAATCACTTAAATGTAAACTAACTTAAAACGGAAAACACAACCTTTCACAGCGGTAACAGGAAACAATATAATCATATTAACTCGTTTCTTGGAAGTTCATAAAATGATAGAGGGCGCTTGTTTAAAAATAATAACATTTTATTGGTTTAAAAAAGTCACGTGATTATTTTATCATATTCTGTTATAAGTTCAATAGTCAGTTAATTCTTACACATTGATTCAGAAAGGGTTACATATCAGAAGTTCGTACAATTGTAAGTCAAAAATGCTTTTCTAAATAATATTTTACTGCTCGAATCACTTGTGTATCAGAAGTTCATATGTTTGTAAGTTAAAAATTCTTATTAATCTCGTATTTAGTGCTTCTATAAATAATATTTTACTTATGTGTAACTTATGTGTTATAAATCACTTACGTGTTATAAATCTAACTAGAAAAAGTGAATATTTCAAATAAGTCATGTTAGAAAAAACTAGATTCGATTATCTTTTTTTTAAATGTTGGTTGTATAAAGTCAATCGTTTATTATTTTTGAACAGTTGTTATTATTTTTTAAATAATTTTTATTATTTTTGAACAGTTGTTATTATTATTTGAACATTTTTTATTATTTTTGATCATTTGTTTAGTTGTTATTATATTTTTGGACAGTTGTTGTTATTATTTTTTTAATACTTTAATTTTTTTTCCCTGTGCTTTTTTTCCAAACAGGCGAAAATTTCAAAATTGTAGTTTACAATTCTAAAATACACTTTTAATGAAAGCAGTCTGTTACAAGATAATCACAAAAAGTTAACATTATCTTTCAAAAGTAAACCCTCATTTCACAATACAATTGAAAATGAACAGGCAAAATTAAAAATCACGTTATTCCAAACACAAATATCCGTAATCTAACCACCATGATATCCAGATAAAGCTATCCTAAATTATCAAAGCATTAGTTCTGTTTGTCATGGCACGTCCAAGAAAATTTCGATAGGATAAAAATTTGACTGTAAGTTTCGAAGGAAAACCTATCCCCGAATCAAACTTGGCAGATTTATTTAATCTTTTGTTTTCTGTAAATAAAAGAAAACCGATCAAGGCACAGAACGAATTATTAGAAACACTAAACGAAATGAATGTCCCGCGAAATTTTATTAAAAATAAATATTTGTCAACAAACATTAAACAAGATTCTGTATTAGATTTGTCAAAACCCACTAAAAAACGAAAAGTGGGTCCACATGTATTGCATTGGGAAAATTATTAATAAAATTGAATTTGTTTTTTAACTATACCTCTTTCATATGTTTTCTAAACCAAACACAATAAAAACAGTAATTACCCCTAAAGATGTCTTCTTTTTACCATTGCTTCCACTATACATTTTAAAATAAATATGTTAATATTCAATCCAATCATATCGAAAAAGATAAATTTCAGGTTTCATTTAAATTCAGTATAAAATAAACCTTAAACTTTTCACTTCCGGTAAGCATATAAATGAGCGAAAACACAATGCATACCGTTATATACAGACACCCGACGCTAATCACTTCCTTTCTCAAGTCATTTTAACACATGATACGTCACTCTCGCGATACCTCTCTTTAAACACTTAAAATCTCGACATTCATATATAGCTTCTTGGCTTGATCAGTTAAACCTACCACAAATTATCAAGTCAAGAAGCTATTTTGCAGGTTCAAACCTCAGTGAAATCTTTTCAAGAAAACCTATTTTAAATATTCGTTATTGCATTCCCTTCCGATAGAGGGCGCCACAAAAAAAATTGATCTCCGTTTCGCCTTCAAACTGAAAGTCCATTCTAAAATTAAAAAAAAAAAAATAAAAATAAATAAAAAATAAATTAAGCCCCCCTTTCAAAAAAGTTAGCCGCCTCTTCAAAAACAAGCCCCTCCATTTTATACCCCTCTCCTATAGCATACTTCAATCTAACATTTAAATTTGATCCTAAAAAAAATTAAGCCCCCCTAAATTTTAAGCCCTTCCCCTCCTAAAATACCTCCCTACTATAATACACTCACCTCATTCCCACTCACAGGTGGAGGTGGCCCTCCTCTCCCATCTACAGGTGGAGTAACTCCCTCCTCCTCCACACTCCACCTTGTTGAGGGTAAACTGTCCTTTCTCTCCTACTCCCGCTCTCTGGCGCTGGTGTGACTGCTGACAAATTTCTTCATTTTTGAATGCGATTATCTCATTACCTATGGGCTCTAGAGAAAAATGTATAAAACATGTTTTGTAGAGAATTTAATTGTCTTTATTTTTTGTACTAGCAATTTTTCCGTAGGACTTATAGCTTACGAGATATTAACAAAAAACCGAAAAATGGTACCTTCTTTTACCTTCCCCCCTCGCGCTCACCCCCTACCCATCAGGACTTTTAGTATGTTCATTAGTAGACCGTTCCAAACAATATTTCCAAGTTTCAAAACTTTCGTAATTATGTTCCAAATGACCCAAAATCTGCCTAATTTGACTGGACTACAAAGAAGCACACTAGTATAGGGCAGTGGCGTAGGTAGGCCGCTATCACTCATTATTGACCGCAAATAGTTTTTAATCAACTTTATTTACAAGAAGCGACTAACACGCAAATCGCAACAAATAACTTTAACGACAAAACTAAGTTTGGAAGAGAATTTATAAAATCCCATTCAACAATAAACTTAAAAAAAATCTAGGCAACCTAATCTTGGTTTTTTGAAACATCAAGATTGGCAGATTTCAAATGTTTTCTTAGCCTTGATATTAATTACAAGGCAAATTTCTCCTTCAAACACTTCGTCATAGCATGAAGTTAATTTTCGTACAAGGATTTTTAACTATTACTCACTTGTCAATAATAAATTGTCGGCTTTTAGCACTTCAAATCTTCCAGCTACATCTTGAATCGCATTTGAATATCAGAATGAAATCGATCGAGGCATTCATTCCAACATGTCTTTTCTGTTTTCATATTGCAGAGATAATCTTTGCTCTCTAGCTTGCTCCCCAGCCATTTTCTTTTTCGCGGCGAATTCTGCGCTCAATTGGGATGTCGTTATTTTCAGATGTCTTTAGTGCATTTTCAATAGCTCTTTCTACAATTTCAGTCCTCCTTCCGTATATACAAAGACGAAATGTCTCTAATTTTATTAATGATTCATCCAGGCGTAACGCTTTGGCTTGCAATGACACCTGGGTACAATTCACTTCCTTTTACAAAAGGGCAAATTTGTAATGTTTTTTTCTCTGCATTTCATTTTAAATGCTAAGAAAAACTAACATTTCAACATTGAATATAAAAAACTTAATTACAAATATAAGTGCAATCCTTAAGAGTATTATTTATTGCTCAGTGCAATAAAAATGCATTAAATCAATAGAATTTTATTACTTTAAATAATACTTATATTGCAGTGAAACCTGGAGCTTAGTGAACGTATTAACACGGGCTTGTCAGTGAGAGGGTTAATATATAATTTCAATAAAAGAGATGGCATAGGAAAGTGAATTGAGGAGAGCAGGCAAAAGGTTTTGTGCAGCTCCTGTGGTGTCCAACCTTTTTCGTCAATCGCACAATTCTTTAATTGTTACTATAACTTCGTCAGATTTTTCTGTCATTACTTTAACAGAAGCATAATGAGTACTCCATCGTGCTGTTGAAAGTCTCTTAACTGATATTCCACCGTGTTTAATACACACTTCCTACCGATTAGTAGATACAGAGAAAAATGAAAAAACTGCTTCGAAAGTTACAAAAAATCGAACACAAGAGGCATTTTATGCAAAAGAATTTTGGCACATAAGTTAAGGGAATGATTAATATAGCCTAAGAAAAAACCTTTTTTACTTTTAGACTTGATAATGGCTTTTATACCCCACCGTGTATTCCACTCATATTAGCCGCATTGTCATAGCCTTGAGAGCGGCACCTCATAATATCTAAACCATCCTTATCAAGCTTTTTTAGAATATCTTTACTAAGAACAACAGCCTTTTTCCCTTTATATCCTAAAAATGCTTCTTTTATTTCAACCTTTTTCATCAATTTTCACATAACGAATCACCTGAGGACATGTGCCTCATACTGCATAGCCGCCTTCTCCTGATGGTTGAATATTACAATGACTATGAGCATGAGGTCTACTAGTTCAAAACCTAAAATGCTTTCCTGGGATTCAATGGTGCAATCACAGATTATTGAAGATTATATTGCCTGTGGGTGCAACATCTTTCGAAAAAAAAGCAAAAGAACCCAAGGCAACAATAGCAAAGGAAATACCACACTATTCCTGATTCAGCTACATTTTGTCCTCCCACATAAGAAACCACAGAGGCGACTTATCACTCATCACATAACTTAATCCGCATAAGTTAATGCCTTGCCTATATCTAGAAGAAAATTCTTTATTTTAAAGTTTATTTTGCTGCCCACTCGTTGGATAGTTAGTTTTTGCTAACTGGTGCATATCTAATTTAGACACCCCATTCTGTGTAAAATTTCAGATTATCCAAGAAAAGAAAACTAACTTTGTTGCGTGGTGCACTAGAAATTTCATTTTACTTTAGAATTCTTTTCCAAAATCTTATAAGATTATATATATTTTTTTGTAAATAAAGATCGGGTGTTACCCCTTAGAGGGTGACACCCGGGGCGGACCGCCCCCCTTAGCTACGCCACTGGTATAGGGAAGTATTACTGTCACGGAAGCTTGATTTGATTTATTTAACATATACATCTCACCTGTGTGCTTGACATCAGGTGCCCGCTTATAAGTCATCATCAATATACTAGGACGAGCTAGTCACAAGGAAATTTACAACACCAGAAAATTACAGCCAGGGGCTCCAAAGAGTATGCCAGCGGGAGTCGAACCCGCAACTCACCTATGCTCTCAAGGGATTAGCAGTGTGATATCTTAACCCAAAACTGCATACATAGAAAGCGTCCAAAGATGTATGGCAGAGGTTAGATCAAAAATGAGGTTACGTCAATGAAGGTCGTATACCACGTAGCGGAAGGGGTTAAAATACTGGAGGTTCAATAATTGTTTTTACTGCTTGTGATCGAATAATCAACATATTTAATCTGTTTGCTTCTAATATGAAAATATTAGTTGTAATGTAGTGAAAGTTTGTGGTAAATATTGAAATAAATATGTGTAATAAAATTTCAGTATCCATCTATCAAAATATGTGGGTTTCAAACCACCAAAGTTACCATACTCTATAAAATAATTTTCACCCCATTTGTTGAAAGTAATGCTGAAATATTTTTATATTGTCTGCAATTAAATTATTTTACGCTATAGTTGTTGAAAGCAGATTGTAATTTTTTTTCGTGAATGGCAACGGGACTGTTTGTTGTAAGGCTGCATATATAGCGTTCCAACTTTACTAGAATAGGGGCCCAAAATTGACACAACTGCGTCATCTTGTGAACGGGGTTAATAATACCAATATGCGGGCTTTTAGGATGACGTCATTAGGTATGACAAAATCTGCCATCTGTGCATTATCCTGAGCATATATCATGAATTTTTACTCACTCATGGAAGATGTATCTTCTTTACCAGATTTATTGCCAAATATTTTTGATACATTTTGTTTCAATAAAATATGTATATTTAAAAACATTCACAATATCATTTTAGTTTCGGTAGTAAAGGTAATAATATATAAGCAATATCTAAGCACTATTGCCTTTTCTCCCGAAACGAAAAAGATATAGCGAATGTTTTTTACTTTCTTCTATCTATAATAGAAGAAAGTATTGTAATCGAAATTTTTTCCGACTTCCGGTTTTCGACGGATTTACACGTTTTAGAGGTCAGAGATTCCGAAAAACATGTTTTTACAAAATGTCTGTCTGTCCGTCCGTCCGTCTGTGTGTCTTCATTGTACCATCTAAAAGTGTATGATGTTATGCTTCAAATTGAACCAATTTTTTTTCAATGTTTTTGGCTATGGCAAGCAGGTTCTATTAAAATTTCGGGATATTTCGATTAAAGGGGGTGCTGTGATCGATATTTTTGTTCCATTTTCACTATTGTACCATCTAAAAGTGTATGATGTTATGCTTCAAATTGAACCAATTTTTTTTTCTATGTTTTTGGCTATGGCAAGCAGGTTCTATCAGAATTTGGGGATATTTAGACGAAAGGGGGCGCTGTGATCGTTATTTTTGTTCCATTTTCACTATTGTACCATCTAAAAGTGTATGATGTTATGCTTCAAACTGAACCAAATTTTTTTTTCTATGTTTTTGGCTATGGCAAGCAGGTTCTATCAGAATTTGGGAATATTTCGACGAAAGGTGTGATCGATATTTTTGTTCCATTTTAACTATTGTATCATCGAAAAGTGTATGAAGTTATGCTTCAAATTGAACCACATTTTTTTCTCTGTTTTTGGCAATGGCAAGCAGGTTCTACTACAATTTGGGGATATTTCGACGAAAGGGGGTGCTGTGATAGTCATTTAAAGATTTAAAATTAAAAAAGATGTGCAAATTAAAAAAAATTAGAAATCCTAAAAATTTTTTTCTTTAAATGTTCGGCTTTGACCCGGAGCAATTTTTGTTTTGCTTCTATCTTAAAAAATGGCTGAGATAGAGCGGTTTGAAATTTTAGGGTGGCTGACATTTTCAAACAAGACAGCAGAATTCATCCATAAATGGTTCAATTTATGAGTTTTAGTTAACATGGTTTCGGCAAATTTTCTTTCATTGTTGTAACTATTAATCCTATTATATGCTTATCACTATATATTTATATTTGTCAACGTCAAATTCTCACCAAACTTGGCGACAGTTTGCGAAATATCGCCAAATTTGGCGACCAAAGTAAGTTTCCATAAATGAAGCCAACTTGGCTGTAGAGGACTAATTTGGCGATATTCTCATTCAAATTCAATGTTGACGAGAACTGGGATTGAATCTTTTTTATTTAGGTTCCACGCATTTTATCTTCATGTTTTCCAGTAAAATTAGCTAAAATCGTAAAACCAAGGAATAGGGAGGCTATCTGTTCCTGTCGGTTCAGGCCAGAAGGACTTTTTGTAGTTTAGTATACATCGGTTGTTCGCATCCCGCTAACCCGACGATTCGCAAGCAGCTGACGTACAACAGAATGACGAAAAATATTGATTTTATTGGTGATGTGATAGCGAATTTTGAAGTATTAACATGACTGAGATAGAAGAAAGTTTTGGGATTGGCACATCTGACTAGTTAAATATAAATATTTTTGCAATGAATCTGGTAAACAAAATACATCTTCCATGAGTGAGTAAAGGTTCACAATATATACTCAGGAGAATGCACAGATGATAGATTTATATATTATAATTTTCTATCTTGCCAAGGACATTTTCTCCATCTTGCTAATGCTCCCATATTGAAAAAATACCTTGCCCTCTAAACATATTAAAATGTATTGTTACCACACCAGAAAAACACCTGTGTATCTAATTTTTATAATTTTAGCACTTCAGAAATTGAGTGAAAATTCGATTACAAAATTCCATCTTTACACATAAGAACTAAAGTAAAGTTAGATAATAAAAGCGTGTAACAAATAACCAAGTGGAGTCAGAAGTACCTCCCTAAATATTATTTCTTTTAGCTGTACTTAACTTATTTATTCATTTTATTTTAATCTATCTGACTCCAATTAAACAATGACATTTCAGAACTAAAACTTTATTCCACGCATCAAACAACATTTTTTAATAGAACATTTCATTCTCATGACAACCAAAACTGCATACATAGTAAGCACACCAACTTAATACTAGAACAGGGGCGCAAAATTGACACAATTGCGCTACCTTGTGGACGGGGTTGATAATGTCAATGCACGCACTTTTAGGATGATGTCATTAGGTATGACAAAATCTACCATATGCACATTCTCCTGAGCATATATCGTGAATCTTTACTAACTCATGGAATATTTATCTTGATTACCAGATTTATTTTCAATATTTTTGATACAGTTTGTTTCGATAAAATATGTACATTTAAAAACATTCACGATATCATTTTAGTTTCAGTAGTAAAGGTAATAATACATAAGCATTATGTAAGCACTATTGCCTTTTCTCCCGAAACTAAAAATATATAGTGAAAATGTTTTTTTAAATATGTTTATGAAAACAAACTGTATCAAAAATAGCTTTCAATAAATTTGGTAAACAAGATACATCTTCTGTAAGTGAGTAAAGATTCACAATACAGGGTGATTCATAAAAGATGGGCAGAACTTTAAGGGGTTATAGTACACTTAAAGACAAATAATATTAAATAGGAGACTAAGGGTCCCAGACGTATTCCCAAGGAGATAGGGGGCATTAAAGTTTAGGGTCCGAAATTTCAAATGATTATAAAACATGGAAAAATTGGTCGATTCGTTTGCGGTTTTTGCAAAAAATTTTCTTTATGCCAGTATTTTCTTGAAATAAAATTTTAAAGTTCAATTTCAAAAAATGCCGATAGGGGGCGCTTTAGACTTTGGAGTAACAAACAACTATTTTTTAACGTTATTTTTTGTATTTCTTTAAATGATTTCGAAAGCTTAGACTTAAACTTAAATTTTGATCTAAAAATCTGAGTCCTAACGAGTAGTTAAGTAGCGTAAACTGAAATTTGAAATTTGAAACCCTTCTCCCCCCAGAACAAAAATCAGTTATTCCCGATCTCTGTGTCGTAGATTAGGCTCTAACTACTGCCGCGTTTTGCTAAAATTATTCTTTATGTCAGTATTTTCTTGAAAATAAATTTTAAAGAAAATTTTCAAAAAATTCCGATAGAGGGCGCTTTAGACTTTGGAGTAACGAACAACTATTTTATACCGTTATTTTTTGTGTCTCATTAAATGCTTTCTAAAGCTTAGACTTAAACTTAAATTTTCAGCTCAAAATCTGAATCGCTGAGCGTGGTTCAGTAGCGAGGGGAGGGGGTTCAAATTTCAACTTCTGAACATAGTTCAGTTTGCACTACTTAACCATGCCCAACGATTCTGTGCTGTGATACGAGGCAAAAATACAACTTTCGTCAAGGACTGCATAGTCGGAATTCACTCATAAAGGCACTGGCACAGTTGGAAACGTCGCTCATGCAAACGTTAAAGCTCCATTCCTGACGCTAGTCACCGGGTGAAGAAGGAAACAGAAAGTATGCAAATGTCAAATGGGGAAGAAGAAGAACACGTATGCAAAATTTCGACACGATTCAGGCATAAAAACCACTGAACGGTGAGTCAAGTGTAAGTCGCTGTAGTAATGAATCGGAAGATGGTGCCCTTCACGAATAAGGAAAAGGCTGAGATGCATTTAATTTACGGAGCGGCAGATGGAAATGGTGCAGAGGCACAACGAATGTACGGAGAGCGATTTCCTAACAGGCGGTTGCCTAACCGCAAAACTTTCGAGCGCTTGCACAGACAGTTGTGTGAGACGGGATCATTTCTCGCTTCCCGGTCGAATGCAGGTCGTGCAAAAAAGGACGAATCAGTAGTTGTTGCAGAAGCCATTCTGGATGTAGTAGCGGCGCAGCCAAGTACAAGTACACGAACAGTGGCTAGCCAGGTGGATACCTCACAGTCCACGACTTGGAGGGTACTGAAGGATGAACATTTGCTCCCGTTTCATGTGCAACGAGTCCAGAAACTGTCTCCAGGGGATTATACAAATCGTATTGAATTCGCCCGCTGGTTTCTGCAGCAGAACGCGCTAAATCCACATTTTGGACGAACTGTGCTTTTCACCGATGAATGTACCTTCACACGTGAAGGTACATTTAACACACACAATGCACATGTATGGGCGGATGTCAATCCACATGCTACGTATCCACATGCTCATCAGAGACGCTTTTCCATCAATGTTTGGGCAGGAATCCTCGGAGACCACCTAATCGGACCGTACCTTCTTCCTGAACGCCTCAACGGTAAAACATACCTCACATTTCTGCAACATGTGCTGCCAGACCTGTTAAACGTTGTTCCTCCACGCATCCGGCGGGTCATGTGGTTCCAGCACGATGGAGCGCCAGCCCATTACGTACGAGACGTCTGCAACTATCTGGACATCACATTTCCGAACAGATGGATTGGTCGAGGTGGTCCTGTTGCTTGGCCTGCTCGCTCGCCAGATCTTTCACCCCTCGATTTCTTTTTTTGGGGACGATTGAAGGCTCTTATGTATGAGACACCCATTGAATCCCCCGAGGAACTGGTCGCCAGACTTTCCGCCGCTGTAGGAGAAGTGCTCGAAAAGCCTGATGTTTTCGCGAATGTTCGCCGTTCCATTCGTCGCCGTTGTTCTGCGTGCATAACCTCTGGTGGTCACAATTTTGAACATTTATTGTGATTACATGTTAATAAATATGCTTTGGTAACATAATCCTAATTTGTGTCTTTTTACCTCGTATCACAGCACACAATGTGTGGACATGGTAAACTGAACTGTGCTCAGGAGTAGAAATTTCAAACCCCTCTCCCCAGAAACTTAACCACGTCTAACGATTCAGATTTTGGGCTGAAAATTTAAGTCTAAGCTTTAGAAAGCATTTAATGAGACACAAAAAATAATGGTATAAAATAGTTGTTCGTTACTCCAAAGTCTAAAGCGCCCTCTATCGGAATTTTTTGAAAATTTTCTTTAAAATTTATTTTCAAGAAAATACTGACATAAAGAATAATTTTAGCAAAACGCGGCAGTAGTTAGAGCCTAATCTACGACACAAAGATCGGGAATAACTGATTTTTGTTCTGGGGGGAGAAGGGTTTCAAATTTCAAATTTCAGTTTACGCTACTTAACTACTCGTTAGGACTCAGATTTTTAGATCAAAATTTAAGTTTAAGTCTAAGCTTTCGAAATCATTTAAAGAAATACAAAAAATAACGTTAAAAAATAGTTGTTTGTTACTCCAAAGTCTAAAGCGCCCCCTATCGGCATTTTTTGAAATTGAACTTTAAAATTTTATTTCAAGAAAATACTGGCATAAAGAAAATTTTTTGCAAAAACCGCAAACGAATCGACCAATTTTTCCATGTTTTATAATCATTTGAAATTTCGGACCCTGAACTTTAATGCCCCCTATCTCCTTGGGAATACGTCTGGGACCCTTAGTCTCCTATTTAATATTATTTGTCTTTAAGTGTACTATAACCCCTTAAAGTTCTGCCCATCTTTTATGAATCACCCTGTATATAATCAGGAGAATGTGCAGATGATAGATTTATGCGTATATAATTTTCTAACTCGCCAGTGCTCCTATATTGAAAAAATATCTTGCCCTCTAAACATTGAAAAATTATGTGAATATAATCATTAAAGATATATTTTACACATAAATTAAAAAAAAGATATTTTCCACATATTGTGCTGTCCTCTTAAAAACAGTGAAATGTTTCCTTAAAAAAAAAAAAAAAAAAAAACGTTAATATTTTAACAAATATTTCACCAAAGTCAATTTTTTGGTTTCATTATGTTTTTATGCACCATTTAGAATAATAAAATTATTAAAAAATACCTAAGGAGTGCTTATTTAGTTTTAAAATAATTTAAATGAACAGTTGCAGAATTCTGGCAAAACATGAGCTTCATTTTTACAGATTTTCTTGTTATAATAGAATTTTAGAATGATCTACATAAATTTTTAATTGTTTTTATGTTAAACCATTAATATGTAATAAAATGCTTCATTTTCAGCTGCTTATATCAAGTGTGGTTTATTTTTCAGTTAACATGGGTTATTTTTTGGAAAAGTGTTCCCCCCCCCCTTCCCCCCAAATTCTCACTCAATTGGCTGTCACTTTGTAATAAAGTGATAAACTGAAAAATGCTCAACATTAAAATCTTAGTCAGAACAAGCTGTAAAAATTTAGCCATGTGTAATTTTTTTTTTTTTGCATTTTTTATTAGACTTAATATAGAGAAAATTTTAAAAAATGAGGGCTTTTTAGAGGACAGCACAATAATTAAAAAGGAGCCAATTTTGAGAAAAAACATCTTAGTCATCTAATAACTAGTGTAACAATAGGAACTTTTTATACCTTTTAATAATCTTTCAAAAAAGGACCATTTGCCATTAAAAATAAGCTTAGTTATATATGTATTTGGAGTTATTTGTTACGTTTTTGCATCCCCGGACAAAAATTTGTCTCAGTTATATGTTTTGCAGATTTTTATTTATATTTTTTTCAAAATCTTTGCTACGCCTTGGTTTCTTTCCCTACGGACCACCACACTAGGGTTTCTGGGAACTAAACTAGCCACGTGCAAAAACAGCAATGCAATGCAGGGTTTGGCATTGGACATTTAACTTCCACCTGTCGACGAAGCTGAGTAACCCAAACTTCTCAAAAGTCACAATTTGGACGAAATTGACTGGGATGATTATGTGCATTACAATGGTGACATTGCTGTTTGCAGTAAACTAGGTAAATGATGTTATTTTAATTAAAACAAAAAATTAAATTTAAAGGTGATAGTTAAAAATGTAAAAGTGCAGTTATTAGCCTACTCTATATGTGGTTGTAATTGCATTTTTAAATGATGGCGATATTATCACGCAGACAACTGGAAAGACAGACAACGCATCGAGTCTGATTTGAAAGATCCCGCTCAAATCGATCAACCAATGTAAAACTTCGTATTTGCTCTGAAGGCTTTTGATGTAGTAACACAGTTCATCAGCATTAAAAGCAGTAACGGTAAGGCACCTGGGCATTATTAATAGAAATGCAAATTTTGCTGTTCAATGTCTGCTCTGCCGAAAAGAAACAATCGAAGACTAGTGATTATTTCAATATGATTCAGCAAACCACTGAAATGTTTTTTAATAAATCATTTACATGCCAAAGCGATTCCAATGATTTTTTTTTAAAGTACTGTATGTATGTAAAAGATATTTTTAGTAAAGTTTTTATGATAAAATAACCCCATGTGTACTTTCCTTATGTACTTTTTTTTACTGTTTCCATTTCCAAAAATTTGTGTCATGGGTACAGTATTACTTATGAAACTTCCCTTTTCGATATAAAATATAACTGAAATGCCTCAGCGGAACAAAAATTTTACGACATATTGTTAAAAAAGATTCCGGTAAACCATTAATTGAGATGTGTGTTTTACTGAGTTATACGTTTTTTTCAGTCCAGCAAAATGTATAACTGGAGTTCCACTGTATTTCCTTAGCTGCTATTGCTCCTAAGTTTTTTTAATATTAATTTTGTGTTGAAATAAAGGTTCCTTTTATGAAGACTTCGCATTGTTGAATGGTAAATTTTATGCTTTTCTTTACTTTGGTTTTTACACATCATATATTTTTCTTAACACAAGGGGCTTTTGTATGCATCTTATCAGTTTTTAAATGCTCTGGAAGGGGTTTTAATCCCAAAATTCTATCCTTCACTGCATCAGTGATTTAAGTAACGTAGTACAAGATTTGTTTAAAAATGCATTTTCAAATGAAGAAAGACTAAAAATCTCATTTCAGCCTATAAATATAATTAGCATAACATATAAGATAATAAAGTGAGCAATAATAAATACCGTAATTTCCAGCTTATAATCCGCGGATCAAACAATTATGTTTCGGCCCAGAAATTTTATTTTATATAATGTAACTTATCACTGTAAATATTTGACCTCAATTATTGCATAAAATTTCTGTGTGAAAAAATAATTGTTTGATCATCGGATTATAGGTCAGAAATTATGGTATACAACACATCTTACACATTCCGTGATATTAAAAGAAACAGAAATACTTAAAATGTTTTTAAACAAGTTTTATTTAATAAATCTATATACATCATATAAAGTTTCACATAAACTCTAGAAAAATTTTACAAAAGAGAATTTTTAAACTTAATTATATCACAATATAAGTATTGAAAAATGGAAAAATATATAAACACTTTGAATGTTCTGAATATTTTTTAAGGACACAGATTTTTCTTTCTTTTTTTTGTAATGTCTCCTTTTCTGATTTTATTTATGCACCACAAAGGCTAAGATTAACAAATAACTTTTAATGTTTTGTTTAAAATATATATTTTTTGCTTTCTCTGGTGTATCAATAAAATTGGAAAATGAGGCAGACTTTAAACGTTTTCGATAAAAAATTAAAGAAAAAAAATTGCATCAAAAATTTTATGAGCAATTCTAAACTTGATGACTTAATAATGATTTATAAATGTGGTCTTTATTTTCTAGTAACAGAAACTTGACAGTTATCTAAAAAAAACAGCAACCCCTCTAACACAATAATTTTTTATACTTTTCTATTAGCCGGGCGCCAGTGTTATATATACATACACATACATACATTAGAGATGAGTTACAGAGGCGGATCCAGCCCTCCATTTAGAAGGGGTCATGTCTATTTTGGAGGAAGGGGCAGGGGGGGGGGGGGTCACATGTCTTCATGACAATTTTTGTAACTTAAGTCCAAATTGGCTATTTTCTAACCTAACCTGAATTCATTTTCATTCTTAAATGCATGACATTCGCAGTATATTCGTAAATCAGGGTTGCTACTCGTCAAAAATTTTTTCAGGGGAAATACCAGTAATTTTTTATAAAAAAACTCGTTATATTTGATCGTGCAATTAGGCAAAAATTTCAATAAGAAATTACTGCTATTTCTCTGAAAAATTCCTTGAGCCATAGCAACCTTGGTGCTATAAAATTTGTAGGTTCTATGTTCTATTCAGATGCCAAGAAATAGGAGTTACCATTTTTATTTTTTATTTTATTTAATTTTGCAGAAAATGTTACCAAAGTTCACATTTTAAGCCGACTTTTGAGGCTTAACAGTCATGTAAATGTCGTCTTGAGGTTGCAATTGGATGCAATTCAAAATGTACAACATGTATAGCAAAATATAAATGTTGTTCGATTCCTTGATGCTTAAACAATAACTGCAATTTTTCATGCATTTTTGTATAAAAATAACTCTGTGAATGTATCAATAAGATTAGCATTTCTTAAGGAGAAAAAATATTTATCAAAACACCTTTTATATTAAAAAAAGTATTATTTTATAGAAATGTTCTTCGTTTAGAGGGAAGTCATGACCCCCATGACCTCCCCCTTGGATCCGCGCTTGATGAGTTAGGGCTCACTTTTTGGAGCCCGGGCCCGCCCGAGCCTGAAACATTTTTTGTCATTAGAGTCCGAGTTCAAAAAGTATACCAAAAGAAAAAGTACAATAAAAATTACATGATATTTAAAAGTTTTTCTACTAGTAAAAGTGTAATATCTCATTTTCTTAACAACTTCGTACATGAAAATAACTTAATTCCTAGCATATAATTAATTTTAAGAAATTCATATTCAATCTTATCAAAAGAGAAGTTTAGTATCAAATAAAAATACACATCCCGAAAAAGATTCTCATATTTTTCTCCCGCAACAAGAAAATCTGATGGACACATTAACGAAATGAGTTTTATCAATAAATAATTGAAATTTGCAAAAATTACGATTTATATGACGAAGAGTCGAACAACGTTTTTCTATTTTCTATAAAATGCGTACATCTTTCGTAATTTTTGTGTCCTGGAAAATAAACTTAAATTAAAAATTTGACAACATTACCTAAAAGATCCGATTTATAGTCTTTTATAGGAAAAGAGAAAACACTGCTCGATTGATTTTTATCAGGAATAACAATATACATGCCGATTTTATCTACTTACGAATAAAAATGACTTCATGGATATAAAAAGAAAAGCCACAGAATGAGCAGAGTTCAAGAAGAAAAACTGATAGAATCACTAATGTTATTTTCATGTGAACTGTGATTAGCACTCGCAAACAAAAGCAGTCTAAAAATTTGCAAGCCTTAAGCTAATGGTAATTGACTTAAAAGAAAACATTCATTTTGTGTTAGATCTTTAAAAAAGTAATGATAAATAAACATTCCAATTAAAAAATGTACTAATGGCACCATAACAGGTCTCTCTACCCATCAATGCCAAACATAAATCTCAAAATGTCACAAGTTTTCTTTTAAAATAACATTCTACAGCTACTACTACAAAGTCTTTTTCTCTTTCATTCTGATCAAAATAGCATTAAAATGACTTAAAATGAAATAAGTAATTTTTAAGGGGAAAAAAGTTATTTTTTTGTTTCTGTACGAGAATAAATAAAATTGCCAATTTCAGACAGAATGCACCTGAGCCCGAGCGCTGGTATAAAAATCGAGCTCGAGCCCATCTCATCTCTAACACACATACATATATATATACATAAATATCTACACACATATACAGTAGAAGATCTTTATAACGCAATTCTACATGTAACGCACAACTTCTCAGATGTAAACAATATATTTTCAGTTAAGAAACACCTGAATTCCCACATTATAAATAGTTTCTATTCTCTAGAGAACTAAATTTGATACATTAGTTCAACTTTATCTCCTTCATTCAGAGCTAATTACTGAAAAAATTGCTATGATTTGATACAGGTATGTTTGGACAATGTTTATAAAGTAAAAATAACAATGTGTGGAATGATCTATATTATGCAAAAAATTATAATCGGCACAACTCCTGGTAATAAAGAATGCAATATAAAGATAGTCTAATGTATTTTGGTATGTTTCACACATATTTGGCCATGTTTTACAAGCTAAATTTAATGATGTGTGAAATGTGATCTATATAATGCACAACCTTGTGTTTTTAGGTTTGCGTTATAAAGATCTTCTAATGTATAGGTATATATAACACCAGGACCGTCACAATGTGTGCGGGGCATTAGCAAATCACTTAGCGAGGCCCAACATCTTCAACTAATAAAATTTTTTAAAAACAGTACATATCATAGAACAATTTATAATACAGAGTATAAAATGTATGAAAAATTCTTACACATGTAATGTGTATGATATTTTTTAATTTCTAAAAATCTCCTATCCTTTAGGGTATTTTAAATATTTATTTTTTGCATTTACAGTTACTTTCAGGATCCTCATATCCATACATTTTCCGACAATTAAATGAACTGTGACTGTAGGATATAAAATTAATACTAACTTATTTTCATAATAAACAAATTTTAATTGCTTAATAGGCGTATAGCCAACATAGTGAGAAAGTACCCAAGCCGGGGCTCGAACCCGGGTCATCAGTATAGTGCATTGACGTTCTACCAACTGAACCACTTGGGAACGATACTCAGCCTGGAACTTTCTCACTATAGCATGTTGGCAAGGCTACAAAGGCAGCACAAGATGGAATATTTATTAAAATTTGATTATTATGAATGCAAGGCATGAGCAATTTTCTATGGAAAAATTTCCAAAATATTAAATATGAATTTAACTTATTTTCATGAAAAAATATCTAAAGACAAATTTACACAATATCATCATTATTTTACACAGGGTAATGTTATTTCAGATTGTATGAAAGGCTCAGGGCCCCTAACAGGTCTCCAACTGGCACAGGGCCCTGGTCAACTGCCCAGTTTGCATGATGGTTGTGCCGGCCCTGTATATAACACTGGCTCCTGGCTAACAGAAAAGTACCTAACATTTTTATTTGAACACTCTTCTACTCCTGTCATTGCATTTAAGTGCAGTAGCTTTTCCCACCTTTTGGGATTTTTGGGGTGGGGAGTCAACCAAGATATGGACAAACTTGAGCAAGATTTAACATAAAATATCATTAGATTCCTAATCCAGTGTTTCTTTCAAAAGCAGAATAAAAGACACAGTTAAAATGTTCAATTCATCAAGAACATATACAGGCAACTCCAAAAAGCTATCAATTGACGGAAAAATGCACTATTACAATCTACACTCTATGCTATTGCATTTTAAAATTAATTTAAAAAAAAAAAACTTGATGGGATCAAGATTAAATCAAATAGCAGATTGAGTTTCAACAATTTATTCACTGATCTAGATAACAAACATGAGGATTGAATAAACTTGGTTATTAATCTTCTGTCAGTCAAACTGCAAAATAAAAATGCATTTTCTATCTAACAAAAACTTATTTATGGTAGATTATATAATTTATCTATGGATAAATAACAGTAATATAGATAATAAATTCCGACAGGTGAGTTAATATAAAAATGACAAAACCCTGTTCTCATGAATACATTTAACAGAGAATTTCAAATGATTTTACACAATAAAATTAATACTGATTTAGTATTCAGATATGATAATATGAGGAGATAAAATACTTATTAAAATTACTGAAAAGGTGCATAAAATTTATTTAAAACCCATAAGTAAAAGATGATACATACTTCAACATTATTATACTTCAACTTTTACATTAAATTATGTATATAAACATCTTTTACATATGGGTTTTAAATAAATTTTATGCAATTAAATTACATATATAAACATCTTTTATATATGGGTTTTATATAAATTTTACGTGCCTTTTTAGTAATTTTAATAAGTATTTTATCTGTTGAAAATGTATAAAATTTACATCTTATGAAGTGGATCATAAGTATAAAACCTTTAAAAAGATCTTATAAAACAGAATTCCAATTAAAAAATAAATAAAATACAATTTCTAATGTTATCAATATTTTATTACATATTTATCTTTTTCTCGGTTATATAATTTCAGTCGTAATATCTGGCTGCTGCCAACTATCTGTGATATTGGCTGGATGCAACATGTCTGCTGTATATCCATTGCATATATTCCCTCTTCAACATTTCTAAATTATATAAAACAATTTAAACTAATAATAAAATCTCACCATGTGCATTTTATTTGCATATTTTTTTACACTATTCATTAAATTTATATCACACACTGAAGCAATATATCCTATAGAAGAATTATGGTCTCATTAAATTTCTTTATTCTAGTAACAGTGGTCGATGCAGGTTTATTTTCTTGGGGCCCCATTTTGTGAAAAGCAAAGGTTATTTTTGTGAAATTAAATATATTTTTGTGAAAAATAACATTTTGTAACAAAAGTTGAAATCCAGTTATTCATATTCAAACCAAGCATTTTATTAACATAACAAAATCTTTTTAAAGTGCTATTTGCTAAAGTTTTCCTTTCTGGTGATCTTGTTTGTTTACAAATTACACATTTTAAAACATAACAAGATTATTAACAATTAATAAAAATAGTAAGTTTTTATGGAATAGAATTATGTGAATGGGCCTATTGTATTAAAAGGAATTTTGTGAATGGGGGCCTGTTTTATTAAAAGGAATTTTGTGAAGGAATCTGTTTTATCAAATTTATTTTTGTGAAGGAACCTGTTTTATTAAATTGATTTTTGTGAAGGGGCTGTAAATAGGCCTTAAATTTTGCCTGGATCGACCCTTGAGTAATGTTGAGAAACATTTTTATTTAATCAAATATAACTGATTTTTTTATTTTCTTGTAGCATATTTTTAATTATAATTACATTTCTTTTTATTATTATTAAAAAAATAGTTCTATTGTTCAGTCAAAAGTAAAATTCTTGGTAAGCTGCATGAAAATAATAGTGTATTGTAGGTTTAATCATTAAATTACCTAGACTTTAAAACAAAACCACTTTTAAGTACACATAGGTGAAAATCATTCTTGTTGTTATGACTCAAAGTAAGTATTTCGATACTACAAGAGTCAAAGTATATCATTGCACATTTCAGTTGAAATTCAGAGAAAATCAACCAAAACTCTATGCAAAATTTTATGTCAAATATACACTAAAAAGTGTACAAATGCAATATAAAGTATTTTTTGTCATATTTATTAATATCATTATAAACAGCATTTGTAATGGAATATATTTGAACCCTACTCCCAGAGTAAGGGTTCAGTAATTGCATGATTAAACGATTAGCCAATCATACCGACTGTTCTAAAGAAGAACATTCTAGTTTTTTTAATTGTGAGTTTGTTCATGGTCCCTTATCATTTGCAGCTTCTGCACTCTAGTGTATGGATGCAATATGTCTGCTGGATATCCGTTGCATATATATTTCCTCCTTAACATTTCTAAATTATATAAAACAATCATTAGCCAAATCATACTAATCATTAGCCAATCATACCGACTGTTCTCCAGAAGAACGTTCTAGTTTTTTCAGTTGCTTAGTTTGTTCATGGTCCCTTATCATTTGGAGTTGCTGCACTCTAGTGTATGCAGCCGAACCCAGTAATACTGTTGTGTTACTCACCCACCATAATGCTGATTTGATTTCATTGAACCACAACACAGCTATAACTGTCTGTGCACAGGCTTTGGCAGTTCCACTTATATTGTGAGTCAGGGGTGAAGTGACCTAAAAGTAAAGAATTTTTTCAGTATACTAAATTGCATATATGTACAGGGTCTGCCAAAAATCCCCTCACCCCCACCCTTTTCTATCTCAAGAAATTATCGAAATTTCAGAAAACTTTAAAACATATTGTAGTGTTGATAATTAAAGAATTTGTTAAGATATCATTTTTAACACCAGGTTTGCTTAATGATAATAATAATAAAAACTCCATGGCTAGTGGTTAGATTAAGATTTTGTTATTATGGAATTAAAATGCTTTGGGGGGGGGGGGGGGGGGGGGTCAAGAAGTGGTACATGGGGAGAGGTGCCAGAAGAAGAGCACTCACGCAGGAGCGTTCGAGCTAGAAAACGGTTTCAACCAGAACAGAGTGTATAAAATATATCATTGCCAGACATTAACATTTTTTTGGCGTCAAAAATAATATTTTGCAATACAATGTAAGAAGGGCATTGGCATAATAAAACAATATACGATAATTGACAGGAAAAACCATAATTAAATAAAGAAAATAAAAATAATTTGTGGTT
Source organism: Maratus michaelseni (assembly GCA_963931845.1). Lineage (NCBI taxonomy): Eukaryota > Metazoa > Arthropoda > Arachnida > Araneae > Salticidae > Maratus > Maratus michaelseni. The sequence goes on from OZ007597.1 coordinate 284,907,217, forward strand.
TTCCTGAATGATGTGAAACAGTGCAAAATAATATGAAACTGCAGTTAATAAATTAAAGAAAAATCACATAAATTTTGAATATAAATGCATCATTGTCTAAATAATTTTTTAACAGTAATCATCTATATTTATTGCTATAATTAAATTGACACCCGATTGCATGTGTTTGCAATCATCGCTGTTATACATATGTCCAATCAATTTGAAGAGGACTTCATTTGGTTTAAAAAATTTTGGAGCAGGAGGGAGAGGTCCAACTTTAAAATTTTCAATACTGACACCACATTTTGACCTCATATTTGGATTCTTTTGCAAACTTTACATTAAGATATCAAACAAGAAGTCATTCAATCACGTAGTTTGAGAATTACACAGGTTTAAAGTTTGGAACCTCTAATGTTAAATTCATTTGTAATCGGTGCAAAACAAATTGGAATGCTGGAAATTTTTTTAAAGTAATAACTCAAAAACTACTTGGTGGAATGTGCTGTAATTTTGGATTCATATATTTGAAGCTTCTAGAAATCAATTTCTGTTAAAATGTCCATATGCTACAATTCATAGTTTTTCTTTTGAAAATTAATTTCCCAAATGCATATATTTTTAAATTAAATAAAAAAAATATATATTAATTGTAATATATGAATTTTTTAATGGAAATTTGATTTCTAGAGTGAATATGCAAATCCAAAATTACAGCTCATTCTGCCATAGTTTTTGATTTATGTTTAAAAAAATTACCTGCATTGCAATGTGTTTTGCAATGATTAAAAATGAATTTAACATTGGCAGTTACACACTTTAAACCTCCATAATTCTTAAACTGCGCGACTGAAGGATTTCCTATTTGGTATCTTAATTTAAATTTTACCAAATATGATGTAAAAATTAGGTGTTAGTATTGAAAATTTTAAAGTACGACCCTTTCTAGCCCAAGACCCCCTATGCCTGCTCTCAATGCATCAAACTTCTTTAACCAAACGAAGTACTTTTCAAATTGATTCAACACGTTTCACAATTTTCTGAAATTCTGACACAATCCTGAGATAGGGACGGGTGGATGGAAACTTTGGTGAACCCTGTATACATACAAAGTATTCTATAAATTGTGACAAACTAAGAATGATAACAGTAAGACAAATAAACAATTGAACAAAGTTTATTATGAAAAACATGATTGAAATCCACTTATTAAGTCAAAAATGCAGTTTCAAACTTAATATAAATTTGGATTCTCATATTAATATCTTAAAAAATAATGAAGATTTTTAACAAACATTTCAAAGAATTACCTTGCTTTGTCAAAAAGGTGATAACATCATAATTTCAGAATATAGCTAACAGTGCTTACAGTGTCACTGACTAAATTACTGTGTGCTTCCATCACTTCTTACAAAGTCTTCATACTGCACACTATACAATGTAAGCCTGTTCAAAATTTTGGTACATTTAGCTGGGTCAAATCAGCACAGCTAAAAACCTGGCCTCCTCAGAATTTTATGAAATTTAGCTCAATTGTTAGGTTCATAGAGAAATGAATAAATACTTAATGATAAATCTCTATCTCTCTTGCTTTCCGAAATAATTAGCTTCAAAGATGGACCAAAAATGTAAATTTTTGCATTTCATGCAATACAAATTTAGCCATATTTAGGCTAGCACAAATTTAGTCATTGTCACAGAGACTTACTATCATTAGAAAGTGTTTGAACTGGGCTTTCATATGATATATCACATGTACATATTTTTTGAATTTTGAATTTCAAAAGTTTGACCTTTCATATCTGCATTCCACCATGTCACTCAGAGACTTTAGGATGCAGCAACAAGTTTAAACGTGCTAAAATGAACGTAATTATTGCTAATAACTGCATTCCTTCACATTAGTAATAGTTACGCTCATTTTAGCACGTTTAAACAAGTTGCAGCATCCTACAGTCTCTTAGTGATATGAGGGAATGCAGTTACTTAACTCTCCATTTTTAATATTTTACTAGGAGCGCAGCTTTGAAACACTTTTATTTTTACATATATTGTACATTTTGATGTCTTTTATAATATATGTAAAGAAAAAAGTGTTGTACAATTGCGCTCATATAAATAATAGAGGTAAAATTAGGAGAAATTGCATATTTTTCATCGAAAACTACGAATAATACGAACTTTGAGCTTGTGTAAGTTATATAAATCCGAACAAAATACAAAAACTATTGTCGAAATCGTACAGGATAAACCTTCTAATATTGAAAAGTGAAATAATTAAGTCAGTATAACAAATTCGAATTTTAGTCATATTTTATTCCATGGGCCAAAAACACGGCTTATGGCCCTTGATCCTCCTTTTATTACTTAAAAGTTACTGATAGTTGATGCTTTTTTCAGACGGTCTCCTCCCATTTTTATTTATTTTTGTGATTCTAATGGCAACATTCTTCCATTTGTTTATTGGAATTGGTTTTATAGTTTCATGACAGTTTGTTTTTTATTATTAATCAATTAATTTATTTGTTTTATTTATTTATTTATTTATTTAGGCATATGATATCAGTTTGATGCCTAACTGGGAACTTTTGTACTTTTTTGATTTAGGTTGCAGTCTTTTTTTTTTTTTTTTTTTTTTTTTAATGAGAACACTTTAACCTCTGGAACCAGTTTTAAAAGTTCCTCAGAAAAACTGCTACCAAAATCAAAAACTACGAAAGTACCAAGTTAAACATCAACCTCGGTTATCCTGTGGGAAAAAATTAAATTTAAATGCATATGAGAGATTTGAAAAGTTGAACTCTGCTATTGGTTTAATATCAGCTTGCAAGTGTCTTCACATTACTTGCATAGAGTCTTAAGAAAGTAAGATTTGTTGCCAAATGATAAAAACAACTATGGAAAAAAACTCATAAACTATTATGCTTGTTTATTTAGGGATTAAAACACTATTTCTGATTATTGCATCTACTATATATATATAATGAAAACAGGAATTTCATTTAGAACACTTTTAACTCAAGATCTGATAAATGGCTTTTTATGTGACTTGCAATCTCAATTAAGTAATTGTTGGGGGAAGGTTTTAGTGTATAACACATTGTTCTATGTTGCTTAGTTATAGAGCTACGGGAGAAAGTTTTATAATTAGACCAACCGATTATAAATGGGAAATTCATTCCAAACTCTTATAACTCATACTCTACTAAATGGAACTTAATGGACTTACATTGTCAGTTAAGTATTTGTTGGGGAAAAATTTTAGTGCCAAAACACATTGTTCTAAGTTGCTCAGTTATAGAGTTATGAGAGAAAGTTCTATAATTAGGCCAACCGATTAGTTTCATTCTGAAAACTTATAACTAATGTTCCACTAAACGGGTTTTTATGGGTCTTAACATTGTCAGTTAAGTAATTTTCGGGGAAGTTTTAGTGTATAACACATTGTTCTGTGTTGCTTAGTGTATAGAGCTATGGCCGACAGTTCTATAATTAGGTGAACCTGATTATGAAAGATTCGCTTTAAAAGTTCTACTGAATGGATTTTGATGGGAGTTGTACTATTAATTAGATAAATTGTAAAAAAAAAAAAGAAAAATTATATGTAAAAATAGCATTTTAAATTGCAAAACTTACATTCAATGTGAGTAGAGCTGAGGGCAAAAGCTAGTTTTAGATAAATTACTTCTATTTGTATGTATTTGATAAATAGTTTCCGTATGTAAACATACATATAAAGTAAATTTTGTAAATATCGAACCAACTGCTTGTGTGTATTGTATGAAACAGTGAAAGAATGTTTTCTTTTCTGGCCAGGGCCATTTTCTCAATCTTCGCTAGGTTCTTATAAAAGGAAGTATCGAATATGGTGTAATTAAGATGTATAATATATATATTTAAATTTTAAATGCTTTTATAAAAGCTAGAATACTCATACACAGATTATGAAAACCTTTTAACAACTGTATGAAAGGGAAAAAAAAAAAAAAGAGCAAGAGGTTTGGGGAGGGGGGGGGGGGGGGGGAGAGAGAGAGAGAAAGAGAGATTCATAAGATGACTATGAAATTTTTGTAAATGAACTCTCTCTTATTTACATTTTAAGAGCTTTTAAATATTGTGTTATTTAGTGGCCACACTAAGAATGATATAACCAGGGTTGGTAAAAAAAACAGGTTTTGTTTTGGTTTAAACCGGGTATTTTAAAAATATTATATCCTATTACATGTATATGCATATATGTTGATAAAAACAAACATTGTTGGGTATTAGTTAAGAAATACTTCAAGTGAAAATAATTTAAATTGAATAATTACAGTCAGTTTACAATTTAAACATTGTTAGTAACAGCTGTGCGCTGTGCCTTATGTTCAAAGAATCAACTGCTGTACACAGTTGAACTTTGATATCATAAATCTTTATTAAGAATCCTTTGATAACTAAAAAATAAATATTGGATGTACTATAATGATAAAATTTATTTTACTATAGTTATTCAAAACATTTTTCCTAGAAATCCTTGCTATCTCGGATGTTCTTTTTTTTTGGTCAGAGCACTATATTGAGCAATTATGACTATTTCTGATTAAATAAAAATCTTAAAAAAAAAAAAAAAAAGCTTTTCATAAGGAATGATTTGACATTTAGCAGTTCAGTCTTTACACTTTCTTTCAAGAAGTACTGTGTACTGTCACTGTCAATCAATACTTCTTCAAAATTGCCATTTTTTTTTAAAGCGACAATTTTTCCTCTTGAGAAAATTATCTTTTACAGTATCAGAAAAATCTTTTAAGATCATCTTATTTTGTTATTAATTGCAGTAAATCATTTGAATTTTTTAAAATGAAAATATTTTTTTCTAATTATTTATTTATACATATTTTTTAGCTTTGTTGGTTTCACTAGTTGTTGGTAGACTATGGTTTAAGATAATTATTTAGACCAGAACATCAAATATGTTTATCAACAGATGCTAATTTTCATTGTAGACATATACAAATTCACTATTTTTCACTGTAAGGGTTGGTCCTATAAAAAACTTGTCAGTATAAAAGTTGTAGATAATATTAAGAGGATTTATAATAAATTTAAGCGGATTTGATATCTTGTGAATGGACGAAGTTATGAATTTTTTTCTTCTTAAACCCCTATTTCCCCCCCCCCTTGAGGCCATTTTTAATGATATCAAAAATCTGTCATACATCAATTTTCAGCCCTTTTCCTAGAAGTAATAATAACTTTAAATGGATTCGATATGTATCATAATTAAGAAGTTATGGGTTTTTTTTCTGTTTTCACAAATAGCACCCCCTCCCCCCCTTGCTTTGATTATGCCCATTAATGAACTTGACCGAGATTTTATGCCCCTTGATTTTATGTATCAGTTTGTAAGAGATTTGTGCAGAATTATTGAAGTTATCATGTCTATAAAAAAAGTGATATAGATAGATTGATATATAAAGTTTTGAACTGGAGGTTTTTCGGGATTCTGGGAGTCATGATTGGCATAGATCTGCGAAAATTTTTCAGAAATTCCAACATAAGGGAGAATGTAATAGGTAGTATTTCTTACGAAATCTACGTAAAAAAAAAATATTATATTAGGAGTTTTTCTTAAAAATTTTTTTTTTTGAGAAACAAAAAAACAGTTGGTTTAAAATGCGCCAACCCTGGATATAACAACTACTTTATTAAAATTTCCATTAACTACAACATATAATTTAAACAATACCTAAATTGCTTTTTTTTTTTTTTTTCAGAAATATTAATAGCTGAGCAATGCATGGAAAAATAAGTTAGAAAGCAATGCTCTAAAAATATAATAAAAATTTTTCAAAAAACATTCATTAAAACAAAGTAAAGAAGTTGGAAATTGTACATCAAACGTGACAAATGAGGTGCGTTCATACTATAGCTAGTTGTATAAATATTCATATCTTGATGATTTTTAATTCTGTGAAATGAATTATATCGTCTGCAGATTCATTTCTATAATAAAATAAATATCTTGATCACTTGACGATTAAACCTCGGAAGCTCCTATAACAAAAAGCACCAATTTTTAAAAAAAATTCAAATTTCTTAATAAATATTTTTATTAATATCTCCTAAAGTTTTGATTCAATTTTCATAAAATTTGAAATGTCTCGACAAAATTCTGCAAAGATCTTAAATTTCAAACCATTCGTTTAGGTAGTTTTTGCGTTGTTATATGCGGACAGACAGACAGACTGAGGGACTAGACGACGACAATAGGTACTATGTATTTATATAATTACGAATGCACTTAAAAATGCATGTAAAACTACATAATAAAAATTAAATATATAAAAAAGAAGTACCTTGATTTGTAAGCCAGTTACATATCCTATAGCAAAGCCGAATGTGCCTCCAAGAATCATAAAGGCCCAAAAATCAAAGTTGAAAAAGTTTTCAAAGTTCATAAGCACTGTGACTTCTCCAAACAGAATCATTAAAGGGATAAAGAGCAGGACGGCATTCACATTGTTGTAGTAGGTGAGCTTCCATATGCTGTTATCCATAGCTGGTAACACTTTTTTCATAAGTACAGAAAATAAAGAGACAAAGAAACTCGCAAGTACACCATAAACAACACCCGACATTGATAACGAACCTGAAAATAATATAAATCAATAAAAATGTATGCATACACACAGGGCTTTATAAATTTGATAAAATCTAGTAGCCAGTAAAAAATATTTAGAAAACATATACAAACATATAAAAAAATTCCAACCAGGGTTGCTACTCCTATAAGAGGATGAAATTCCCAGACTTTTCCAGGTGTATTTTAAGAAAATTTCAATCCAGTGGTTTAGTGTGCTTTGTATATGCTGAGGGTAAAATATAATTTGTATCACTCGAAAATACTAAAATTTTCCAAATACAGATAACATTGATTGAAATTTCCACTTATGCATCCCCCACCCCCCAAGAAAAACTTCTTTCGGTAACTTCTCCATTATCCCATTGACCACTTTCCATGAAAAAACTATCGCCAAACTATAGGATTTGTTGCCAAAAATGCACGATCGTGCCGTCACATTCACTTGACGTCAGATGTGTTACTTGTGTTTGTTATATGATCAAGTGATTTTTAAATCGACTGTTATATGTATTTTTAATTATGTTTGCTGATTTATCAGTTATTTTGTTAATTAAAATAACAATTACGTCATTAAATGGCGATGTCAAAATATTAAAAGAGAAAAAGCATTAAAACAATACTGCAATACATAATTACATTCAATAGATCAGTTTTAACAGACGTCACAAACATTTATCTACCAGCAGAGAGTGATAATTAAGAAAAATAAAGTAAATAAATAAATATCCAAGATAACTTGTTTTCTGTTTGCATTCA
>OZ007597.1:284917079-285042079 GCA_963931845.1 Maratus michaelseni
TGCAATCACAGGGGTCAGAGTATATTCATAAAATATAGGACATTTTTCGCGAAAAATATAGACATATATAAGACATTTAGAAAATAGTGTTATAGGAAATATTTAGCAATAAAAAATTTATTTAACACATAATCTATAATACTTAATAAATTTTCATTAATTAATGATACTAAATCAAGATATCTATATATAAAAAAGAAAGTCAAGACTGGGGAGATCATCAACTCAACTCACAGCCAAAACTACTAAACCTAGAAACATGAAAATTGCAGGGAAAATACTTCTTAGGACGTAGACAAATGCTAAGAAAGGATTTTCCCAAACTCGATCCTTAAGGGGGGGGGAGGGCTTAAAAAAAATTCCTTAAAAATCGGATATTATAGTTATGTGTCAAATAACATATTTTAATGTATTTTTGTATGCTGAATCAAACAGTACCAAGTACATTCTTCTAAGTCAATAGTTCGTGAAATATTACATATTTTTCTAATTTGGCGATATCTTTGGCACCAAAACCTCAAAATTCTAACATTACAAATGATAATTTCTAACATACATGCGTAATTATGGAAATACAGAAAAAAAAAAAAAAAAAAAAAAAAAACAGCAGAAACAATCATCATAAACGCTAGCAGGTGACGATTATAATGCCAAATATATGAGAAAGTAGAGAAATATAGGAGATATAACACAGTTACAGAAATACATGACAATATAGGACATTTTTTAAGGCTATTTTAAGACAACTCTGACCCCTGCAATCAGGATTAAATTCTTTTATCACATCGGTCACAGAATGCTTCGACATATCTATAATATTAATAAAAGAAAGTTTCGCTCTGTGTGTGTGTGTGTTTGTCTGCGATGGCTAGCAAAATCTAGCCCACCTAGAAGTCTGAAAATTTAGGTGTGGATAGTCCAAGGTGTGGCCATGTGCACCTGAGTTTCAGAATTTTAATATTTTGATAATTACCCAAGATATTAATTAGATTCTCATTAACCATCGCTTCTAAAATGACATCTTTTAAATCAAAATGGATAAAGAAACAACAGGCGCATTGGATTTGCAAGCAGAAATGAACTAATTCGAAATTATTTTACTAATTAGCGAATTTTAAGAAAACTAATTGAGATATCCATTTGAAAATTTCTGAGCATATGTAAAAAAAATTCTGCATCTAACTATGTGATTTTTGAAAATTTCAGTCGGTAATTTTTCTTAATTTATGTAAAATATCTGCCAGCGCCAGTGAAAACAATCTGAGAAAGTTTCAGACAGGGATCTGCTTTCATTAAAAACTGAACTACAGAGAGATCTGTTTCTCTGGCCGATCCCTCCATTTAGTTTGCGAAAATGAAAGGAAATAATTGCCAATTTTTACTAATGAACAAAAATTTAGGTAACTAATTAAGATATAGATTTTAAATTGAGGTCGGGAAGGGGTGTCATCTGCCGGCTGTTTTAGCGCAGCGTCTTTGTTATGTTCTAATTATCAGAAAAATGTAATTCTTTTTTTAATGATCGCATTAATGCAGGTGACGGTGGTTATCTTGAACAAATTATTCATTATATTTGCGGGTATGGGGAGGGAGGGGGTTAACGCCTTTCTCTAAGATTGTAATTATCTCGGGCCAGGTAACGCCGGGAGGGTTAGCCAGTTTTAAATTTTAAAAAAAATATTTTTTAATACCTGCTTCGTGTCTACCAAATTTAAGGATTATAAATATTCAATAAATTAAACTAACAAATGATCAGTCTCCAAACAAAGATAAATGAGTAAGACTGAATCACGTAAGCAATATTGCACAACTGTACAAAGAATCAGTGAAGCTGGTATTGAAAATCTCCAAGCTACAAAGAAGGACTGAAAGGGGGTAAACAAAAGGATAATGGCATGATAGGTTAAAATACTCTTTACTGTACTTATGAAGAACAGAGTTAGATTTTCCTGGAACTGCCATTTCAAATCCTTAGTTTATATTTAAAATAGACGGATTGAACTTTGCGTCATTGTATTAAAATAAATGATCAACGTAAAAATAATACAAATAAAAAAATATAAAAAATAGCAAACAGCTTTTTCAAAGCTTAAAGCTCCATCATTTTGGCACTGATGATGGAGCTTTAGAAGCTCCAAAACAGCTGTTTGCTATTTTTTATATATTTTTATTTGTGCTATTTTTATGTTGATCAATTACCTTAGTTTTATAGTTGAAAAATTTTCTGGATTATTTTAATAAATTTCAAATTTCTCTGATTTTTGGTATCGATGGTAAATTTAGGAATGGTTAAAATTAGGAATGGTAAATTTCTATGACTTTCCATGTTATCCAGGTGGCTAAACCCCCTGATATATTTTTATACATAAATATGTAAATAAAATAAAATCACTTTATTTTATTGGAAGCAGAGTTTTGTAATAATCCAGAGACAGAAATCAACACAATACAAATTAAATTAAATATAAACCATACCAGCAATGCCTTCTTCTTGTACACCCAAAACAAAACCCAATATTATGACAACGCAGCAGGCTAGTGCTTTAAAAGAAACTTTTTGATGAAGAACAGCAACTGTCAAAATCTAAAATATTAAATAAAAATTAAACAGAGGTGAAACTTATGCTGATTGATAAAATTACACATTTCTATAATTCAATACAAAACATACACAATCAAAGATAATATCAGTAAATAGAATATCGCAATTTAAATTTAGAATAGAGATACACCAGATGTCAATATGGCCTGATACTGGACGACACTAGATATCTGGTCATATGGCCATAGTATGTTTCATCCTAAGCACCTTAGTGCAGTTATTTTACAGTCACTAACAAGAAAGTCAAAAATAAGAAAGTTCTTACCTGAATAATAGAGGAACATGAAAATAAACACAAATTGAAGACACCTTTTTAATTGAAATCATCTTTTTAACACTTTTCAACCTAGTTGAAAAGTGTTTATGACTTCGGTTTGTCTGGCCGTGCTCTAACTCACGTAAAAATGCTCGGATCACTCTGAAATTTTTACTGTAGCATGTCGTTTAATATAGCATGTTCCCTATTTCAACTAAAGCGTGTAGCACTTATACTTTTTTTTACAGGGACAGTCAAAAGTATTCCTTTACATTACAGTCAATAGTAAATAAATGCTCCAAATGCATTTTGATGATGCTACGCCATTTAAAACATGATGAAATTGATATATAATTATGAAGCGCATTAAAACATTCTTTTTGTAGAATATGGGGTACAAAGCATTAATTATTCATTTACAGGGTCAAACAAAAGAATTCTGTTATACATTTTTCTATGGGGAAAAATCGTTTGGAGTGTAATTTAGTGATATTTCTCTATTTCAAACATAATGAAAATTATATGCATTACTGAGGTGCACTATAAATTGCTCTCTTGTGTGCACTGCGTTTATTTACAGGAACACACAAAATATATCAGTTACAGTACATGTGCGATATTTACAGTCTATGTACGATAAGCGCGGTTTCAATTTTGGTTTGCGTTTTTAAGTTTAACTAACTTTTTTCATAGTACGTGTGTGTTTATATACTCGGTTGTTCATATACAGGGCAACACAAGGGAATCCGTAAGTATTACGGACTGTGGGAGTGAATTTCTTAAGGGTAGTTTTTAATTGTGTTACACATTTTCTTGCTGAACTATAATATACTTAGTAGACTAATAGAAGTTTGTGGAATATAAATAAATACTTATACAGGGCTACGCAAAGAACATACATTGTCGTTTAAGGTTGGTAATTGCTGCGAGTGAATTTTAAGTTGCCTTTTAGCTTAATTATTGGTGTGTACAAAAGCTTCAGATAATATGCAGGGCTGTGCAAAAGATGTTGAGTGCATTTCCATTGGTTAGTGAAAATTGCTAAATGTGAATATTCTAACTGAACTAAATTTTATCATGCTATATATCCACATCTATTGATCATATACAGGGCTGCACAAAATAATTCGACTACTTTTTTTACACTGGAAGGTAATTTTGAAAACTGTATTTTAAAATGTGGTATATGTTTTCTAAACTGTTTACTTACATATCTTCTTTTACCTTATTTAACGGTGAAGTTTCGTTACAGTTTTCTGGCTGTGTTGGAAAGTGTTTCATAATCTATGCTGGATGCATGATTTTACGTTCTTGTTTATTTAATCTAGAAGTTTGAAGAGATGAAGGTTCCCTGATGGGTACTCTTAATTTTAAAGGAACGGAATTTTAACAAATAATTTTATCAGATTAATAAAATCAGATGGTAAACATACTTGTTAACTCTTATTGTTTTACCGCTTAAAAACAAATTTTGTGTTGTGACAACAGAAAACTTGTTCTTGCTAGTTGCTACTAACATAGAAAATTAAGATAGTAATTTAGTAATAGTAAATTATTTTCATGAAAAATAAACTTATAGCTGAATATATTTGTAGCAGAAAGTTTTATTTAATATTACCTTACATTTTTTTTTAAAACTTTATTCTGTTGAACATTTTACCTTATAAAAACAAGTTTCATGTTGTGAGGAAAGATAACTTGTTCTTGCTTGCTACTAACATAGCGAAAAAATGTTTTCTTTTCTTTGATGAGTGATTCTCCCAATTTTACCATTTTAACTGTTGCAAACAATGAAAAACAGTGATTTATAACATTGCATGCATATTCTACATCTTGCATTCAGAATGTCCGGTTAGCCTAGGTGCATTTTGTAATGCAGTTTGGTTCTTACTGGTATATAAAAAAAGTATACGTACTTTTTTTAAAATTATATGTTTAACTATGTACTTTTATTACATTTTTTATAACTTCTTTTGATAAATTATTTCTGGATCAAGAATTTGTGAATTTGTTTCATTGTTTGTTTAACTGTTTACATGGTACTTTTCGGTTAGCTGGGTGCCAGTGATATATGTACAACTACATATATAAATCCATATACTTAAAGCTAACCTGCTTTTTAGTTTTTCGTGCAAAAATGCCTTTTATAGGCATGCGCGAGCATTCAGCTAATCAGCTAGAGGCTTTTACTATCTTCAGACGCGATATTTCAGCCAATGAGGTGAAGGCTTTTTCCTCTCTCTAGAAGCGTATGTGGATTACTACGACTCCATTTGGTTGTTCGGTTGTTGAAACTTTATGGATTTCTTTTATTAAGGTATTTTTTCATTTTACCGTATTTATTTTCTTTTTAAGTCGTATGTATTTTATTACTTTGAATTTTTTATAACTAACCCTTTTTTTGAGAGAGAGAGAGAGATTTCGTGGCACGAAATTCCGCGAATCGTTTCCGATGTAAACAAGTGTAAAATTTCAGTTTTTTAAACTTTTAATATGTAATTCTGTGTGATATGATTAAATTCAGGTTTTCTCAGCGACGATCACAGTATTTTTACGAAAAATTTTTTGTATTAATCAAGCTTTTTTGGTTATTAAGCATAGCTAAACACGAAAGAAAACTTTGTTATTTTAAGATTTTGATGTGAATTATTTGCGTACATTTATAAGGCGAGTTTCACTGAATAATTCAAGAAAAAAAAATCTCATCATTATACATATTTAGTTACGCATTATTAATTATTTACTTGGCCTTTACTTTTAATATTTCAAACTTACAGCTGAATGTAACTATTAAAACATTTGAAATACTGTATTCGTAAAATGAAATTTCAGCTTAAACACTCGACAATTACTTTTACTTATGCATTATTAATTATTTACTTGGCCTTTAATTTTAATATTTCAAACTTACAGCTGAATGTAACTATTAAAACATTTGAAATACTGTATTCGTAAAATGAAATTAGCTTAAACACTCGACAATTACTTTTAGTTATGCATTATTAATTATTTACTTGGCCTTTACTTTTAATATTTCAAACTTACAGTTGAATGTAACTATTAAAACATTTGAAATATTGTATTCGTAAAATGAAATTTCAGCTTAAACACTCGACAATTACTTTTAGTTATGCATTATTAATTATTTACTTGGCCTTTACTTTTAATATTTCAAACTTACAGCTGAATGTAATTATTAAAACATTTGAAATACTGTATTCGTAAAATGAAATTTCAGCTTAAACACTCGACAATTACTTTTAGGTTAAATTAAGGTTTTTTCAGTGACGATCACAGTATTTTTACCAAATAATTAAAAGTACTACATGCATGCATCTATCTATCTATCTATCTATATTAGAAATTGTGCAGGTTTCTGGTCACTGTTTTGTTTACATATTTTAAACAAAAATTTCAATTTAATAATGCACTGAAAATTATAATGAATGCTTACAATTAAACACAACAACACAAAACAAAAAATTTCACAAAAACACATTATTTCCCGGATATTTTCCCACAACTAATCAATAAATTTCATGATATTTTATTGCGATTTTAAACCATGAACTTTAGTACTTTTCTGTTTTACGGACACTATGCCAAAATGTATGTATGTATGTAAATGTATGTATGTATGTTTGGCGACAATGGTGTACGTATAACGGAAAAGTGCCTGAATTATTATTTTTATATATATATATATAAAATATGAACATAATTGGCGACACAGCAAGTTTTCTGGATTTCTCCCTGGCTCTCTAACCACATTGTTAACAAAACAAAAAATTCACGAAAAACACATTATTTCCCCGATATTTTCCCACAACTAATCAATAAATTTCATGATATTTTATTGTGATTTTAAACCATGAACTTTAGTACTTTTCTGTTATACGGACACTATGCCAAAATGTATGTATGTATGTATGTTTGGCGACAATGGTGTCCGTATAACGGAAAAGTGCCTGAATTATTATTTTTTTATATATATATATAAAATATAAACATAATTGGCGACACAGCAAGTTTTCTGGATGTGAAAGGCGGAGATGAATTTCATTCATTCAATGACCTTTTTAAAAGTTTCAAGTTTGGATTGAGTGCACATGAACATAGAAACCGATACCTATTTCTATGTTTATGATTGAGTTATTTGGATATCTTTTCGTATAGCACAGAAAATCATTTCTCCCGCTTTCGTAATACAGATAAATTCTGGTGTATTTTTTTTTCTTCTTTTTATATCATAAGTACTTTTCTACTTTAAATTTTTTTAACCTAATAGTAATTGTCGCGTTTCTAAGCTGAAATTTCATTTTTCGAATGCAGTATTTCAAATGTTTTAATAATTACATTCAGCTGTAAGTTTGAAATATTTAAAATATTAAAAGTAAAGGTCAAGTAAATAATTAATAATGCGTAACTAAATATGTATAATGATCAGAATGACATATTAAAATGTGTACAGAATGACATGAAAATTTTAAAAAACTGAAATTTTGCACTTGCAACTTAATTGTAAATTTCATTGTTTACATTGGAAACGATTTGTGGATTTTAAGAATTTGCGGAACTTCGTGTCACCAAATTACTAAATCTCTCTCTCTCACTCTCCAAAAAAAAAAGGGTTAGTTTAAAAAAATTCAAAGTAGCAAAATACATACAACACAAAAATAAAATAAATACGGTAAAATGAAAAAATTACTTTAATAATAGAAATTCATAAATTTTCAACAACGACATCAAACGAACGCGACAGATCGACGAACATTGCGTTTTTTAAGTGACTGATCGACGAACCTTGCGTTTTTTGGGGACATATCGACGAAGTTTGCGTTTATTCCACAATCGATCGATAAAATTTTTCTTTTTTCCCTGACTGATCGACGAACTTTGCATTTATTCCGCAATCGATCGACGAAATTTGCTTTTTTCCGCAACTGATCGACGAACTTTGCGTTTTTTCCGCAACAGATCAACGAACTTTGCGTTTTTTCTGAGACAGATAGACGAACATTGCGTTTTTTAAGCGACTGATCGACGAACCTTGCGTTTTTTGGGGACAGATCGACGAACTTTGTGTTTATTCTGCAATCGATCGACGAAATTTGCTTTTTTCCCCCGACTGATCGACAAACTTAGCGTTTTTTCTGCGACAGATCGATGAACTTTGCGTCTTTTCCACGATCGATCGGTGAATCTCAATCAAGTAAAATCTAAAGTCAGAAATTTATTTAACAACCTAATTGTTAAGGGTCCCTAACACATTTAATGGAACTTGAAAAATACACTGCATATATAAAACTTAACATTCTTCCCTTTTTTATAATAAAAATAAACATTTTACATAATCATTCTCAGTTGACTTAATTTTTTCAATGGTATTTTGTCATGTCTGCATTAATGTAATTCTTTAAATAACACGTAAAATAATAGTGGGGTTTAAAATTTTTTTTTCTCCCTCCCAAACATTACAACTCCCCTCCATTTAAAAATGTTGGTAGGGAGACTCCCGTCCTTGGAAAAATTGAATTTCAAGCCCTGCCTATAATATGTTTGTGTGTATTGAGGTTTGTATAGATGTTTGTGTGTGTGCTGTTTTTAATAAAGACAGTTTCATTTTTCACAAGAACCTTTCAAAAAATTCACATTCTTTGCGCAATCCTTTAACAAAATTTGCATTTTTTTTCGTGATTCTTTAATGAAATTCGCATTTTTTTCTGTATCTTTTTTTTGTCGAGATTCACAATTTTTTCAGCTATCCTATGACGTAATTCGTGTTTTTTTTCAGCGATAATTTGACGAAATTTGTGTTTTTTCTGCGATTTTTTTTTTTTTCATGAAATTTGCGTTATTTTCCATGATTCTTTTATGAAATTTGTGTTTTTCTGTGATCCTTAGACGAAATTTTCTTTTTTCGCAATGCTTTGATAATAATCACATTTTCTCTGCTGCCTTTTGATAAGATTCATGAATTTTCAGCAATCCTTCGATGAAATTCGCGTTTTTTCAGCAATCTTTGAAGTAATTCGCATTTTTCTCGTGATACTTTAACGAAATGTGCGTTTTCCAGCGATTTTTTGATAAAATACATTTTATTCCGCAAATTTTTAGACGAAATTTGGCAAGAAAGCGCTATCTTTTGGTGGAATTTCCTGTTTTGCGATTCTTTGACAAAATTTGCTCATCTTTTGCATAAATCACGTTTTTCTGTGGCCTTTTAACAAAATTCACGTTTTACATGATCCTTTGATGAAATTAGTGTTTTTCCTGTGATCATTTGACGAAATCTAGGATTTTTTTCCCGCGAAGATTGATTATATGTTTTTAGTCTGCAGGTGCCCTAAAAAGTTTGTGACGCCAAACAAACAAAATTCATCCTAAAGAATTATTGTTTCGTTTCTGGAAATGAACGACTGTCAACTCATTGGCTGAATTATAAAGGGTGAAATGTGTAGGCACTGAGTATCATCTATACTATTAACAGAGTTTCCCCCAGGTTTAAAAAGGGGCAAGGTGCTGCTGGTGAGAAAAAGGGCACTTTTTTTATTCTTAAGGGCACTTTTTGGATTTTTGAGGGCACTTTTCAGAATCTTAAGGGCACTTTTCAGAATCTTAAGGGCACTTTTTTAATTGTTAAAGCTTAAAGGTATTCTTTTGGTTTTTAAAGCCACTTTTGATATTTCAAAGTCAAAACACTCTTTTTTAAGACAACATTGAGTCAGTTTTTATTATGAAACCAAATTTTTTAATGCAAAAAGGAGAAAGGGCACTTTTTTTACTGAGAGCAAGAAGGGTGCTAATTATTTTGCTGGAGGGGGCAAGAAGGGTGCTAATTATTTTGCTGGAGGGGGCAAGAAGGGTGCTAATTATTTTTATGAGGGGCAAGAAGGGTGCTATTTTGCAAACCAAAGGGCAGGCAGGGTGCAGCACCCTTCTGAAACTGTCTGGGTGAAACACTGCTATTAATGTCGGTAAACGTCTGTCTGTGTGTGTGTTGTTGTGTCTGGCGTCTGTAAGCACAAAACTCTGCATGCAGACGATGGACATAAGTGCTTTTGGTATAAAAAAATTCGGAAGGGGAGTTTTTAAAATTCACATTTTGCGGGAGAAGAGGGGTGCGAACGAATTTAAAAAATGAGTCCGCATCAATAATTATGGCGGCGGGGGGGAGTATGTTTTGCCCACACGGGGCAGAGACTTTTCTTTGCTGACACCACTCATATGATATATCGTTCGAAAGGCCTGTGACTGCCTTTTTATGTTATGCATCTGTGTGGTCCATCCCCCCCCCCCCCCCGTCAGTTGGGGCACTTTTCTAAATTTTGCACATACCACTCATGTTATATATCGTTAAAAAGATCTGTGACCGCTTAATCATATTATGCATCTCCGGTGTCCATCCCCCACTTTGCCCCCCCCCAAGGGGGTACTTTTGTAAATTTTGCACAAACCCTTCATGTTACGTATTGTTGGAAAGGTCTTTGACTGCTTATTCATGTTATGCATCTCCGGGGTCCATCCCGCCATTTCCCCCCTTTTAAGGGGGGCACTTTTCTAAATTTTGTTGACACCCCTCATGTCATATATTGTTGGAAAGATCTGTGACCGCTTAATCATATGCATCTCCAATGTCCATCTCCCCAATTTGCCCCCCCCCAAGGGGGCAATTTTCTAAATTTTGTTGACACCCCTCATGTCATATATTGTTGGAAAGGTCTGTGACCGCTTAATGATATTATGCATCTCCAATGTCCATCCTCCCAACATATCCTCCCCAATTTGTCCCCCCCCTCCCCCAAGGGGGTACTTTTCTAAATTTTGCAGACAACCCTCATGTCGTATATCGTTGGAAAGGTCTGTGACTGCTTAATCATATGCATATCTCTGATGTCCATCTCCCCACTTTGCCCCCCCCCCCCCCCCCAAAGAGGTACTTTTCTAAATTTTGCACACAACCCTCATGTCATATATTGTTGGAAAGGTCTGTGACTGCTTAAACATATTATGCATCTCCAATGTCCATCTCCCCACTTTGCCCTCCCCCTCCCCCAAGGGGGTACTTTTCTAAATTTTGCAGACAACCCTCATGTCATATATCGTTGGAAAGGTCTGTGACTGCTTAATCATATGCATATCTCCAATGTCCATTTCCCCACTTTGCCCCCCCTCCCCCAAGGGGGTACTTTTCTAAATTTTGCAGACAACCCTCATGTCATATATCGTTGGAAAGGTCTGTGACTGCTTAATCATATGCATATCTCTGATGTCCATCTCCCCACTTTGCCCCCCCCCCCCCCCAAAGAGGTACTTTTCTAAATTTTGCACACAACCCTCATGTTATATATCGTTGGAAAGGTCTGTGACCACTTAATCATATTATGCATGTACCGTGTCCATCCCCTACTTTACCCCCCCCCCAAGGGGGTACTTTTTTAAATTTTGCACACACCCCTCATGTTACATATCGTTTGAAAGGTCTTTGACTGCTTATTTATGTTATGCATCTCCTTGGTCCATCCTGCCATTTCCCCCTCCCCAAGGGGGCACTTACCATTTACTTGCACAACAGCGCTAAATGTGTCAAATGAAAGAAATTCCGCGAGTGCATGTGCCAGTGAAACTTAGCCAATTGCTGTTCTTCAACCTAGCTTTAATTCAAAGTGGGTTTTTTATTTATTTGAATTATTCTGCAAAAGTTTCAAACATTTTAAAGCAGCTATGAATTTTATTTTTATGGTACTATCAAGTTTTTTGCCGTCAAATTTTGACGGGTTCCATCTAGTATATATGTATATACATACACATATATATAAACATTTGTGTATATATATTTATGTATGTATATATATGTACGTGTAGATATATGTGTATATATATACATATGTGTGTATGTAAACATGTGATCACTGGCGCCCGGCTAACCGAAAAGTACCGTTTACATTTGCTAAGCAACACAGATTTTTAGAAAATTACAAGTTATGTATCTGCGAATTTTCGATCCTTGACTATATATTTAAATAATTAATTCAAAATTTTATTTGTCATGTTTACTAAATTAATGAATGAAGTTTTAATTACACTAATCAGCAATACACTTTTTTTTTTGTTTCTATGACTAATTTTTGCTTAATTAAAGTTTATATCTGTTTCCTATGTTATGCACCTAGAAATTTTGCATTGCTAAGGAATAGATTAATAGCTTAGCTATTCGGATAAATGAAAACTACAATTAATAGATTTAAAAGTCTTAAAATAAATGTATTAATTCTTTTGATGAGAGGCAGGAATAAGCACAGAGAATAGTTTATTAACCTCTATATGTTTTCCCAGGGAAAGAAAAAACAAGAACGAAAAATCATGCGTCAAGCATAGATTATGTAACACTTTCCAACGCTTCCAAAATAATTTTACAAATCATTACCGTTTAATAAACTGAAAGATAACATCTAAGTAAACAATTTGGAAAATGCAAAACCTATTTAAAAACGTAATTTCATGAATTTTCAACATATACAATATTCAGAAAAATATCTGAATACTTTTATTCAACCTTGTATATGATCTATAGATTTGTATATATACTACATAGGATGCTAAATTTTAGTTTAGTTAGGAAACGCGTAGCAGAGTTTAAAATTCTCCTTCTGGAGTTTCTGTCAAGAAACGGTTCGCGAACTTGTGTGCTACCCTGTATATGATCTACAGAATTTATACACACCAAGTAATAGACAAAAAGTGAGTTAAATTTAAAATCACGTTCAGCAACTTAAAACGCACTTCCAGAAATTATTGTTAACAGACAGTAGATAATTCTTTTGTGTGTCCCTGTAAATGAACGATGACTGCTATACACAAAATATTCTGTAGTAAGCTTCTTGTAATGCACCTTAGTGATATATATAAATTTCAATGCATCTAAAATAGTGAAACATTACTTAATTAAACCGTAAATGATTTTTCTCCATAGACGTAATGTAACGGAATTCTTTTGACTGTCCCTGTAAAGTAACTATAAGTGCTATGCACACCCTATTCCATATTAAGCTTCTTGTAATGCACCTTAGTGATATATATCAATTACAATTTGTTTGAAATTGTGTAACATCATTAAAATAAACCGCAAATGATTTTTCCCCATAGACCGTAATGTAACGGAATTCTTTTGAGTGTCCGTGTAAAAAAACTATATGTGCTACACACTTCAGTTGAAATAGGGAACATGCTATAGGTAACGACAATAACATATAACAATTGCAGGCCAATCGGAGCATATTTGCAGAAGTTAGAGCACGGACAGATGGCAGACGGCCAGACAAACCGAAGTCATAAACACTTTTCAACTAGGTTGGAAAGTGTTAAAAAGCTGTAAAAAAAAATTAGCACTTAGCAAAATGATAATGCTTGAATTACTAATATTTTTTATTACATAAAATATGCAAGAAAACAAAATGAGTCTGAATTTTAAACATTAAAACAAAATTATTATCTGATTTAACAGAAGGTGCTTATTTGCATTTACTATATTACTTTCTTCTATCTTTACAAGAAGAAAGTATTGGATTCATGAAAATTTGTGACTTTCAGTTTTCAACAGATTTATACGTTTTAGAAGGTCCTGAACACGATTTGACAGTTTTTAGAAAATGTCTGTCTGTGACAAAAATTTTGTGGGTGCTCTATCTCAAGAACTAATGCACAAAATTTAATAAAACTTTATATTCAGTTAGTCCCTGATATACATTGGTGCTGATTAGTTTTTGGTGAAAATTGCCCAACAGGTGGCACTGCTATGCTGCATTTTTCGCGATTTCTGCAATAGCTCTATCTCAAGAACTGATGCACTTTTTTTCATCAAACTTCAGATTCAATTAGACCTTGACATAAACAGACGCTGATTACGTTTTGGTGTAGATAACCCTAACAGGTGGTGCTGATATGCTACTTTTTTCATTATTATCACCATAACTATATCTCAAGAACTAATGCACGGAATTTCATCAAACTTCAGATTCTGTTAGACGTTGACATAAGTTGTTGTTGATTAGATTTTGGTCTAAATCTCCCAACAGATGCTGCTGCTATGCTGCATTTTACAGGATTTACAAGATTTTTGCAATAGTCCTATCTCAAGAAGTAATGCACAGAATTTAATAAAACTTTAGATTCAGTTAGACCTTGATATAAATTGCTGCTGATTTGTTTTTAGTGTATGTGAAACCTGTGTGAGATACAAGAAAGTTTTGTTTTTGACACATCCGACTAGTTTTACATAAAAATAATACAAAAATTCATAATGAAAAATATGATAGATTAATACATGTTTTAACTTTTAATAAAAGTTATGAAAATTTAAAAAGAAAAGCAAATATATAAAGAATAAATACTTACAACATTAAACACTGTAGTTAAAGACCTTCCAATGTAGTAAAAAGGAACACCCACATGTTTAAGACACAAATTATTAAAGGTAATCATAGCTACGAAAATAATGGACAGCGGAAATACCTACAAAAAATTTAAATTATAAATTTCACATCACATGGTTTGGTTACAGAAATTTAATTTAATAGTAACAAAATTAATAATTTTTTAATAGAAAATCATTAATGTAAATAATAACAGAAAAATAAGAAACAACCCAAAAGTTATTCCAGATATTAAACTATGTATTAAAGAGCCTAACATAAATATTTACATGTGCACGCATTTGCATATTTTTTAAAACATAAAAATACGTATAAAAATATTCAGACATCTGCAATATGCACAAATTTATAATGCATTCTTATTCAATATTGCACTCTTTTAATATAAATGTGAAAAAAATATTGCAATTAATCAAATCCATTAATGTAATTAATTTCAACAGTTGAATTCATAAAAAAAAATCTTTAGATAAAAAGTAGGCAATTTCAATACAAAAAATTCCAGATTCCACTTCAATATTGGATTGACATTTCCTATAATTGCTATATGCTATCAAATAGAATTGCAAAGGGCTGAGAAGATAAAAGACAAATCAGCCATGTCTACTACTTTTTCTATGACAAGCATACAACTTTAATTATAATTAAAAATATATAACAAAATAACAATAACAACAAGTTAAAAGCTAAATTAGAAAATCTGAAAGTTTTATGCATGCATATTGCAAAAATTGTAATTTTAATACAAAGCTCACTAAAAATGCTTTCAAATAAAAAGAACAAAAGACAAGAGAAAATATTTAACAGCAATGAAACTTCACTATTTTATCCCAGCAAAACTCAAACAAAGTTTTAACATGTAATATTTTATACAACAAAATACAACAATCCCATGCCAGCTTCTCAATATAGAGAAGACTAAAAGAACACTTCTATTTCTGAATATTGTTGCTACACAATTAGCATTTTTAATATAACTTCAGAAATATTCATAGAGGAAGCAGGGTCAGCCACAAGGTGGCTGCACTGACTGTGTCCCATGTTTAAAATGTCTCTACCAGGACTAAAAGATCTTTTTACTTTCTTCTATCTTTACAAGACAAAAGTATTGGATTTGTGAAAATTTTCGACTTCAAGTTTCCGATGGATTTATAAGCTGTAGAAAGTCCTGAACACGATTAGACTCTTTTTAGAAAAATGTCTGTCTATGACAAAAATTTGTGAGTGCTCTATCTCAAGAACTAATGCACAGAATTTAAAAAAAAACTTTAGATTCAGTTAGACCATGATACAAATTGTTTGGTGCTGATTCGTTTTTGGTGTAAATCATTATTTGGTGGCATGCTGCATTTTTCCTGATAGCTATATCTCAAGAACTAATGCACAGATTTTCATCAAACTTCAGATTCTGTTAGACCTTGACATAAATAGACACTGATAATGTTTTGGCGTAAATAGCCCAACAAGTGGTGCTGTCATGCTACTTTTTTCATGATTTTCATGATAGGTATATCTCAAGAACTAATGCAAAGAATTTCATCAAACTTCAGATTCTGTTAGACCTTGACATAAATAGACGCTTATTATGTTTTGGTGTAAATCTAAACTTCTAGTTGCCAGTACAAAATATTTACCCCGCCCTCTGCCATTAATTTTCGAAAACCACAAAAGTTTCTTATGAATTAATCGAGAAAAAGTAATAACAAGAAAAGATTAGAATTACTAGTTACATAGTACATAATTTAGTTTTATAGATTTACTTCAAATAAATTACTTATAACCACTTACATATTATTATTCGTTACAATGAATGTGATAGATTAATGAGTTTTAATTCGAAATATAAAAATCTGATTTTAAACTTAAAAAAAAAAAAAATAATAATAATTAAGCATTTTTTAGCATTGTATCCTATTTTAATTGCCACAGAGGCTGGATTGACACTATTTCTAACTGTTTTATTGACTGCTCCCCCCCTCCTCCTTTCACAATCTAATTATGTGATATGCTAGCTGGTTGGAACAGAAAAGAAAGCCTTTCCTGTGCATGAGATGCCTTTTAAACTTTGTTCTTCCATTAAAAGTACAGGGGAAGAGTGTTAGCCCTATATATGTTTTTTTGGACCTTGAAACTTATACATAATGTCACCTTTTGGTACTTGCCTAATTTCCATTCAATCCTGTATTTGTTTTTTTCAGTAATTAATTTCAGTCACTATCGTTTCTATTTCTGGTATCGTTCAAATTTTTTTTTTCGTTTTTCAAATCGTCGATAATGTTTATTTTCCAAACTGTTCGTTCTCGATATCATTTCTCAGCCCTTTTTCCGGATTCAGTTGCGATCGCTAGTTACGACATCATTTCATTCATAACGTAATAATTGAGCATGCGCTCGCCGCCGCGCCACGGTATCAAGGCACTCTAATTACTTTGCCAATAGGCAGTTTAAGAACTTCTCAACTTAGCACATTAGAAAGAAGACGTTTTGGGAAAGCAGTATTTTGATACTACCAGAGGGCCCGTGCGAAGATTTCACACTGAAATCTAATATTTTTTAGGTACTTCTCTATTATCCCGTCGACCACTTTTCATAACAAAAAACTACCGCCAAACTGTAAGATTAAACACCAAAAATGCAGTCCCATTTACTTGATGTCAGAATCATTATGCGTGTTTGTTACGTCATCTAGTGGTTTTACATTCGACACTTGCATGTATTTTTCATCATGTTTTACTGATTTAGTAGTTATTTTATTAATTAAAATAACAATTGTGTCCTTAAATTCTTATATTTTATTTATTTTTTGATATTCCAATGGCAACGTTCTCCCATTTATTTGGCGACAGTTGTTTGTTATGAAAAGTGGTCGACGGGATAATAGAGAAGTATCATTTTTTATCAATATGTAATATTTATTAGATGCAGGTTTAAACTTCTAAAGAAAAAGCAAGGATAAAAATATCTGCAAACAACATTTAGTTGTTAGTCAAGCCAGAATATCATCTAATTTATTCCATCAAAGTTAGACTAAAAACTGATCCAAGATTGCTAAGGCACGCGCGAGAAAAAAAAAATTAACAATCGTATTTTGACTGCATTAGAGGATGACATCATCCGCTTCGGGAAAACCATGGGACTTAGAAATATAAATCTAAACATTTCAATTTCACTTTTTAATCATAAGTATAAAATAAACCAGTGCAGTGTTTTTTATAATAATTGCTATGAGCATCCTATAATGTGGTATTTTATTTTTTTGGCAACAATAATTTCAGGAAAACCTTTTATTTCTTTTATAAAAACAATGCCAATTTAATTTTTAATTTTCAGCAAATTTTAATCAAAAACATGTTTTAACGAATTGTTAAGTGGGCTATGTCAGAAGCTGGTTCTAAAACCTTTCATATGGTATCTCATTCGTTGTTCTGCGTTTCATATTTTCTTAGAAGAAGGGATGTTGACAGGAGAAATAATATATATGATTTAAAAGGGACATGAAGGCCGTTTGGAGAGCGAGAGAGAAGCAGCGATAATTAAACGATATTTGTAGCTGTCAAATAAAACGATGCTAGCAGCTGTGTAAAGTTATTGAGTGCGATGATGGATTTGAACGTTTTAAAGTATTTGTTTTTCCATCTGCTGAAGTTCTAGTTTTTTTTGTTCATGGTGATATGTTTTTTTCTTCAGAGATAAATAATGTGTGGACTTCTCTTCATCATGTTTGTTCCCTTCAAGTCAATAAGTGATAAAAAAAAGCCTGCTTCAATTTATGCTTCGTGACATTCAATTAATCATCATGTGAGTTGAAAGTGAACTTTTTTACAAGTGTTTAATGTCTTGAAAGCCGAATTTATCTTATGCTCATATTCATATTTTGCCACCTGTTTTTTTTTTTTGTTGTTGCCATGCCATATGTCATCATATTTTTATTTAATTAAATTTTCTGTTACATTTATCCATCTTTAATTTATTTTGTGATATGTCAATAAATGTTAGTTTCATTTAAAACCTAAAACTGCTTTATCTATGTGTTATATCTACATCAAACACTTTTGTCACGATCTTGCCAATATCAGCCATTGGACTTCCACATACTCTGTTAATTTAATTCTAGTTTAGACCTGTCCCTGTATACGGGCTGAACAAAGAGGTAGATCGCCGCTTGACGCGAACAAGTAGGGGTGGAGTAGAGAAAAGTTTCATTAGTGCTCTTTTCACAGGTCACTTTCTTCCAAAAAGAAAAAAAAATAGAAAACACCAGATTAAATAACTTAGTCGCCAGGTAGAAAAATTTGGCCACCTGTGGTGACCTGACGACCATATTTGTCAAGCCCAGCACAAGGTTCTGTGCTCATGGGGACTTTTCAGTTGCAGCCTTTTCGACATATGTGAGTGAAAGATGCCAGACCGGGTATTGTCCTAGTAGCTCAATGGTAGAGCTCTGGAGCGTTATTCCAAGAATCCAGGTTAGATTTCATTTCCAGCCTGGACATTTTTTCACTCTGTTGGTTTCACACTTTATTAGCAATTTGAAAAAAATAAATTCCACATGCTTAATTGGCAGTTTTTGCAGTGTTTTGACAACAGTCAATACCAACCAAACATTGATAGTTGCCAAATCAACAAAAGTTGCTTTGCACAAAAAAAGATACAATTTGTCGAATTAAATATTTAGTTTCGGGAATTGATGTATCAATTAAATCTAATTGTTAGTTTGCTTAGTTAAATTTTAAACTTTAAATATTTGTCAAAAAACTTTCCTAATTTTTTTTAAACAAATATTTATTAATTTATAATTAATCAAATAAGAAAAAAAAATCACAAAACGAAAACTCTCTGGTATAAATTACCAAACTTTAAGTTTATTTAAACTCTTGCTTAATTTTGAATGAACTATAAAAGGAGCAGGATCAGTCATAAGGTGGCTGCAATGATTGGGCCCCATGTTTAATGTTTAATGTGCACCTATCTAAATTAAAAGACCTTTTTAACACTTTCCAACATAGTTGAAAAGTGTTTAAGAATTCGGTTTGTCTGTCTGTCTGTCCATGCTCTAACTCTCATAAATATACTAGGATTGTCATGAAATTTTTATACATTATTGAATTTGACTATAGAATGCTCGGCATTAAAAATGAAGTGTATAGCATTAATAGCACATTTACAGGGACACAAAAGAGTTCTATTACATTATGTTCTATGGGGAAAAATCATTTGCGGTGTGTCATGCAACCAACATCCTTCCAACCCTTTTTTTAAAAAGTAAACGGAAGTGAAGAGAAGACAGGAGAGAAGGAATGGTGTTTTGTTCCGAGGAGTAGGATGTGGGAATGCATCTGAGTATATTTTGGTTATTTTAAGAAGTAATGTGGTTTTGGTTGAATTGTTATGAATATTAGTGAAAATGTATATAGTGTATATTATTATAAATACCAGCTCTCATTTTTAATAAACTCTGTATTTAAATTTTAAAAAGAAGAATCAGTGCGTTATTCGGCTGTCATGATATTACAGCACGCTCTCCCTTACGAGAACGAGAGCTATTTCTACGATTTAAAATAATAAAATATTTGCTTTGGGTAGCAGTGTTTGGATTACAAAATAGAGGTGAGCTATTTTTTTTATCATTTGATTGTGTAGTGAGATACTGTTAACTTTATTCTAAAATGTTTAAAAACGTAACTAAAGCAGATTTACTTATTGTTCTGGAAGAAATCGGCAAAGAAGCTGATGCGAGTAAGAGAGTACCCGAATTAAAAGATTTGTTATTGAAATCTAAGGAATATTTAAAGGATAAAGATTTCGTAACTGAATTTTTATCAACTACAGTTTCAGAAAGAAAAAATGGCGAGGAAGTTAATAGATTGCGTTTACAACAACAGATGAGAAGCGAGAATTTAACCCATAACGAAGGGGAAAATAATACGTCATTATCACTAGATAAATTAATTAAAGCAGTTCAAGTTTTGATAATTCCAGTGCCCAACAAAAATGAAACATGGAATCTTTTTTTTTATTCTTTAGAAAGAGCGTTTAAGCACAAAAATGTTCCTAAGGAATATAAATCGGAAAGTTTACTGAAATTAGCAGGTGAGAAAGCAGGAAATGTTCTTGTTTATATTGATGATGAAGAGTTAGCCGATTATGATCAAATTAAATCTTTAATTTTGAAAGAATATGAACCGTCCCCATTTACCTGTTTACAAAATTTTAGAAACGCTAAAAGATTACCTGGTGAAACCCATCAACAGTTCGGTTCCCGATTAAGATCCTGTTGGTTAAATTATTGTAGAATTCGAAATGTTAAAGATTTCGACTCACTTATTAATTTAATAATATCTGATAAAATTTTTGAAACTTTGGATGGTGAGCTTGCAACTCACATTGCAGTCAAGCAAGGAGAAAGTCGGCTTTTGCCCGATCAGTTATCGAAAGACTGTGACATTTATTTTACTGCAAAAGGCATGTCTTTCGAGGAAACAAAATTTGATAAACGACCTATTTATCGTGAAGTGAATAATGAAAATACTAAATATGTTCCGCCACAACTAAGAAAAAATAAAGTTACGTATGAGAACAGATACTTCCCAAAATCGCGTGATTGTTACATTTGTAATTCCCCATTACACTAGCAAAACTTTGCCCAAACAGAAGAAATAAGTATGATAAATCTTATACTCAAAATGATAATCAGGGCCAGAGAAAACCTAAAACGCAAGAAGATACAAATAAATTGAATCAATAAAAAATAATAATGCAGTAGTTACTAATGTTAGTTCCATGCATTTACGCATGAATGATCAATTAAACAAAGTTACTCTTTTTCCTTTAAAAAAAATCATTATTTATGTAGAAGGAAAAGAAATAGAAGCTACTCTGGATTCAGGTAGCCAAATTAGTATTTTAAATATGTCATTAATTCCCAATCTGAAAATCGAAGCTAAAGGTAGTATTTTGTGACAATCTGTTTTCAAAGAAAAAGTAAAAGCAAATTTGGCTACTATACCCATCCATTATAAATTACCTAACAGTGGAATTTATGTGACTTTAAATACACTTTTTGCTTTCACTGAAAACTTAAATGTTCCGTGTTTAATAACTCCGGACGTATATAATGCTTTGATTGAACTTCAAAATGAAGAGTTGTGTAATAGTCAGTTGCAGGAGTTCGAAGGTCACGAAGCTAAAAATAGCTCAGACGCACCACTGGCGAAAGAGGAATTAAATGTTTGTTTTATTTCTTCAGAGAATAAACAAAATGATCGAAATGATGAATTTTCAGAGTTTAATAAGTTTTGTAAAGAACAAAAAGATTGCACAACTTTAAAGAATTCATTCAAGGACGCTAGATTAGGAAAAAATAATTTTTTGATACGGGATAATTTGTTGTATCATAAAGAAACTCTTTGCGGTGATAAAATATATCAGCTCGTTTTACCGGAAAATTATAGAAGTAAAGTGTTAGAATTAGCTCATGATTCAATTTTTGGAAACCATTTAGGGATGCGAAAAACTAAAGAAAGAATTAAATTATCTTTTTATTGGCCAAATATTTCAAAAGATGTAGAAAATTATTGTAGAACATGTAAGAACTGTCAGTTAAAAAGCCCTGAGAAACAGACAGACAAAATTCCGATAACACCTGTTGTCCGCGCACCATATCCATTTCATACTGTAAATATTGATTGTATAGGTGAAATTATTCCGCCGTCAGGAAGGAAGCATAAATATTGTCTTACCTTAATTGATCAAAATTCTAAATGGCCGGAAGTAGTACCACTACGGATGGTACTGCTGGTTTTGGTTGAATTGTTATGAATATTAGTGAAAATGTATATAGTGTATATTATTGTAAATACCAGCTCTCAATTTTAATAAACTCTGTATTTAAATTTTATAAAGAAGAATCAGTGCGTCATTCGGCTGTCATGATATTACACGGTGCATTTTATAGATGTTAGGATATTTCAAACATAATAAAATTAAAATTCATTACTGATGTGGACTACAGCATGCTTTTACCGGAGTATACAAACAGTAGCATTTATAGTTAAATTACAGGGACATACAAAATAATTTCTTTACATTATGATCTATGGAGAAAAATAGTTTTCAGTGCATTTTGAGCATGTTATGATACTTGAAACATAATGAAATTTAAGAGGATCACTAAGGTTCATCACAACTTATTTTCTATAGATTATGGAGTGTGTAGGATTTATCGTTCATGTACAGAGACACAAGAGAATTCGGTTAAAGGACTGACTATGATCGGTAAGTGCTAGAAGTGCTCCTTCCGCTGTAATATGCAATTTTATGCAAGTTTTAATGTATTATGTGTTGTTTA
This sequence comes from Maratus michaelseni, assembly GCA_963931845.1. NCBI lineage: Eukaryota > Metazoa > Arthropoda > Arachnida > Araneae > Salticidae > Maratus > Maratus michaelseni. The sequence continues at coordinate 284,939,717 of OZ007597.1, forward strand.
CAAATTCTGTAGATGATATACAGGCTTGCACGAAACACTTCGAATGTAGGCAGCAATTGTTAAAAATGGATTTTTACTGAGTTACATATTTTTTAAATTGCTTATTTTTTATATCTCATTTCATTGTATGAAAAAATTAAATTTCATAATAATTTTCTGTAAGTGTTGGAAAGTGTTTCATAACCTATGTCAGATGCATGACTTTTCATTCTTGTTTAACTTTTGAATAAAAAATTAAGACTATTAACTTCTGAATTGGTGAATGCACTTTTTCTCTTGAATTACAGAAATCCGAATGAGCCTAAAGATTTCACCTTTGAAAAAAAAAATAATAAAAAAAAAAATCCTTGATGGCTTGGTCTACAGACACAAGTAGATTTCGAAGATGCAGACTGTGGGGCGTCTGTTTATTGGGGATTGCAGAAGAAGGACTTTTTTGCCATGATACGACAGTTGGGATTGCCCACTTTGAATTCTACCTAACCTATGCCTGTAGGCAGAGCCGGCAGGAATTTTTTTTTTTTTTTTTTTTTGCTGTAAGAGTTGGTGTTTTAAAAAACTTGTCAATATAAAAGTTGTAGATAATATTAGGTGGATTTGATATCTTGTGAATTGACGAAGTTACGATTTTTTTTCCTTCTTAAACCCCTATCCCCCCCCCCCTCCCCTCACCTTGAGAATGATATCAAAAATCTGTCACATATAAATTTTTGGCCCTTTTCCTAGAAGTAATAATAACTTTAAACAGATTCAATATGTATCATAATTAAGAAGTTATGGGTTTTTTTCTGTTTTCACCCCCCCCCTCCTGGTCAGATTTTGCCCATTAACAAACTTGAATGAGGTTTTTCTGCCCCTTGATTTTATGTATCAGTTTGGAAGAAATTTGTGCAGTATCCAGAAGTTATCATGTCCATAAAAAAGTGATATAGATAGATAAAGTTTTGAACTGAGGGTGGTTTTGGGTTCTAGGAGTCATGATCGGTGTAAATGATAGATCTGCAAAAAATTTTCAGAAATTCCAACAAAGGGAAGAAGTAGTATTTCTTGCGAAATCTACCTAAAATTAGGGTCCCAAAAGTTTTTTGCACTGGTGCCCTTTAAAGGAAAAATCATCCTCGAGTAGGAGATGATTCATCACAAGAATAATGCTATATGGACGGTGAGCTGATAATGCAATTTACTTATAGTTAATACAAAATTACCTTTTAACCAATTTAACTGACATCAATTTTATGTTCAACATAAAATGAAAATTTGTCCTTTTGTTGACAGATTTTAGTTTTGTGCAAAAGTGCAGTATCTCAGGATTAATATGATTTTACAGTTATTTATTTTTAGGGTTTCATTCATCTCACGAAACCCTATTACTCCCGCCCCATTGTCTGTCCGTCACAGAGCCATTTTCAAAAACTAAGTAACTTACAGAGTTGAAACTTTGTGTACAAATCTGAATACCAGCTATAAAGAGCTCAAAATATTAAAATTTGAAAAATTCGTATTATTTTAATAAATAGAGATAAAAAACCAAAATTCTAACAACCTTTTCCTATTACTAAATTTAAACATTTTTCGTTATAGGGAATGCCAAAAATTAAAAATCCACGATGAAATTCTCTCTACAATAATTAATTTTCTATCAGATGATTTCCACGTGAAAAATGAAAATGAAATAAAAAGTTTCACCAATTGATAAAAGATTAATATGAAATAAAATTGATTGACGTCATAGTGGTAATAAAACGGAAAGATTTCTCAATAATACAAGGAGTATGAGTATGTGTATGTACACAAAGCAGATTAATATCACGTCATTAGAGAATTAAAAAGAAAATCTGACGTCATATCGGAAGTTTAACGGATTTTTCAAATGTTTCAGAATAATACAAAGCGAGTATCAATATGAGTAATAGAGAATAGTAAATACATGATATAAATGCTGGACGATTACACCATGAAACATTACTACATTAAAGATGTGAGTATAAAACATCACAAATTTACTGAATGGTGTATACAAAACATTTGTATACACCTTGAGTAAATTTGTGATGTTTTATACTCACGTCTTTAATGTAGTAAATATGTGAGTTTGAGGAACGTATTGAATCATGATAAAAACCAGATTACGGAAATATTCGCATATTTTAACATTTTGAAAGTGTACAACATGTTTAATTTTGAAATATTTTTTTTTAAAATATTGCATTTAGTCCACATGACAGATATTATTGGTTTAGATATTCGAAAGAACGAGAAAAATTAGACTGGTAAATTTTTACTTTATAAAAAACGACCTTTTTTTTTTTCTTTTTGGTTGCTAAATGAAATTTATTTGGATTTATTAAAGAAAGGATAACGTGTTTTGAAAGGAATATTAAACGAAACCGTTTGAGTGATCTTTGATCACACTTACCCACTTGTTTTCTTTTTCTTTTACTCTGGGCAAGCGATTGCCAATTGTGGTAAATCTGCAATTAATTATTGTAGCAAACAAATGTTCATTGTTGAGATAGATTTTTTTAAAAATTCTGTTTGAAAATTATTTAAAAAATCATTAAAATTTAACTACAGTTTTCAAACAAATTCCATTCAAAAGTAATCCCCCCCCCCTTTTTTTTTGATGATGTAAAAATTTAAATTAAGGTATATTTAGGAAGGATGTATGAGTGATAAAAACAGCAAGTGAATTTTGACAGACATCCAAAAGTGGACAACACATTTTTGACAAAAATGAAAAATAAAAAAAATTATTTGAAAAAGATAAAACTTTGTCACTAAATTACACAAAATATACATAACATTCAAAAATGAAAAAAAAAAGAAAATGAAAATCAAATACTCACAGCTTTTAAGGCATCTTTTGAAAGAGTTATATTCGGAAAAGAAAAGACAGAAGGCATGAGTGATGTACAATAACTGCAAATATTGCAAAGTAATACTGTGACGCAACATTGAAAACATGTTATGAATAACGGAGCATCAATCTGAAATGCAGAGAAATTCAATTATTCACATAACACTATACATGCATGATTATGAAATTAAACAAGCTGACAAAGCATGTAAAATTATACGCAATTCAACACTTTCTTGTAGTGGTGGAGGAGGGGGGAGAGCAAATATTTCTTGATTTCGTTATACAAAGCTGAGAAGAAACTAGTGCAGTTCTAGTCTCACATAATTTAAAAAATCAACAAAAGTGCTCAATAATAACACATGTGTTTCACTTTGAGAATTTCTACAAAAGATGTCAATATTTCAGAAGAAACATTATCTTATACAAATAAAATTATTCATAAAGCACACTTACTTATTGCATTGATTTTATTTTCATATTTTGTTCGAAATGTATTGGAATACAAAATATCAATAATATTAGTGACCACTTAGACAATTACATAAACACCGATTAGCCCTCTTAGCGTCTGAAGGCTTTCCTGCATTTTCATAAAAATGTTCGTAAAATCAGTTAATTTAAATTTTCTTTCGGTGCTTGTTTCTAAAATACATATATTTTAAAATACAATTCTGTAAAAAAAAATATTTTTATTTACAACAGATTTAAGTCATTTTTAAGAAACGTAAAAATGCAGGCAAATCGATTAGAGAGTTAAAAAAACTGACTTAGACAATTACATTCAAATGAAGATTTCAGAAAGAAAAGAAAAACCTGTTATAGACAGGTTCCATTCTTAGCAAATACATCAACTGTTGTATATGTATTATACTCTTTTCACATGGATTATTATATTTATTTTGCACGGATCAAGATATTTTTCTGTTTAAAACTGCTTTCCGTAACAGACAGATTGTATTTCACAGATTTTACGGTCTTTAATTTTTTTGCCTAGAAATATATGTACTATTTTTTAAAAAGAATTTTAATTGAAGAATAATGGCCAATATAATAAATTATAACACCTTGTAATAATATATTTCCTTTAAATGCTAAAAGGTGTAAATTAACAACATAATACAAATTAAAATAACTTTTATTAGGTTGTTTGACATGTTTCGACTCACTCAGAGTCATTTTCAAAAACATATGAGAATATTCCAGAATTGCACGGTACAGTAGTACATGAAAATAATAACTTCAAAGTCCGTGCAATTCTGGAATATTCTCATTTGTTTTTGAAAATGACTCTGAGTGAGTCGAAACATGTCAAACAACCTAATAAAAGTTATTTTAATTTGTATTATGTTGTTAATTTACACCTTTTAGCATTTAAAAGAAATAGAATAATGGCCATTTAAAAATGCATGCACTTTTGTCAAAAATTACTGTTCCAGGCCTCATTTTACTAATTTTTGAATGGACCAGGCCAGGATGGGCTGGTGATTTTGATATGAGCTGGCTCAGGACTGGGCTTGAAAATATCGGCCCATGCAGACCTATAGGAAAAATGAAGTCCAGGCCCTGTTTGGCCCAACCCGAATCTGCTGAAAGAAAGTTAGGCCCGGGTCTGACCCAGCCCAAAACGAGTGATGACTAGACACAGCCCAGCCCAAGTCTGCAGAAAAAAGTAAGATTTGGTCCGGAAAGAGTGAAGAACAGGTCCAGCCCGGCCCGAGTCTCATGAATGAAAATTGGCCTGGACGCGTGTAGACCTCTATTTGCTACTACATATCATATAATTAGGTTTAATCACCATTTTTCAATAAAAGAACAGTTTTTTTCTACATTAGTACTGTCAAAAAACTTCAAGTGAAAATTATGAAAAAATTAGTTGAAAAGCTTAGAAGATAGAAAGAAAAATACTAAAATAATGCTTGAAGTGATAAAAAAGAACACAAAAAAAAAAAGCTTATAAAAACCTTTTAATATGATGACCGACATGTTTCGAACACACAAATGGCACCATTATCAAGATCTACACGATCAACAAACTATTCTCACAAAATTTGAAAATAAACTTGAAAAATATGCGCTCAAAACACATTGATCACCATATTAAAAGGCTTTTATAAGCCTGTTTGTGTTGGTTTTATCACTTCAAGCATTCACATCTATATTTTAATGATAATTAGTGATTTTATTATATGATTATGAGAAAAATACTAATTACAGCCATGCAAAAAAAAATATTTTTTCTTCTCCAAACCATATCTATAAAATCACACTTTTCTGGCAGGGCAAAGAAAGGGAGCAGAAATTTCAGAGTAGAGGTAATTCAGATGATTATAGACTTTAGGTACTATAAAATAACAAATATGAGATTTTTTGTTTTTTAATTTTGAAGTTTTAAACATTTAAAATTGTGTGCTGGCAGGAAGAGTTGAAGAAGCAATCCTGAAGGAGTGTGTAATTTAAATGATTGATTATTAATTTATTGTAACTAGAGAACAACAAATATACAGCAGATTAAAAAAATAAATAAATGAGTTTTAAAAATTTTAAATTCTGTACATTGGGGAGAGTGATAATTTAAATAACTGATTATTTATTTATTGTCAGTAAAAAGCAACAAATAAGAAGACATTTAAAAAAAATAATAATAATAAATGTACATAAACATAGAAATTGAAATATAATTTTTATTTTACATATTATAGAAGTGTGTAATTTAAACTATTTTTAATTGATTAAAGCATTGTATTTATTTATTTTGTCTCTAAATCTTTCAATCTTTCTCTTTTGTATTATAAAAAGTGCCGAGGCAAAATATACATATATTATATATACCTTTTATAATGCATATAGTGTGTATTTATCTGATACTTTGCAATTTATCTGATATGTGCACATATATGCGAGGTTTTTTGTATTTTTACATAAAAGCAACCTTTATTAAGCATTATTTATAGTGGGTATTCGTGCCATCTACTTGCGAAAGTAACCCTATAACGATTACAAAACTAAGGGGTGATTGTGAAGGCCATATAAAGGACAATAAAGTTTGGCCATGGATTTATGTACTTAACTTTATTATTTACATGTTAGAATTAGAGATCGACCGAAATTTCGGTTTAAGTGAAACTGCTGCCAAATTTCCGGCCTGACCGAAACTATCTGTATTTCAAAATATCGTTCCTTCTTTCAGATATTTTCAACTTTACTCATTGATATGAGTTGTATTGATTCAAATGAGACACTGTTTATTGCTGTGAACTAGATATCTGCACGGGCCGGGCTGGGGCCAATTTTCCTTCACGGCACTCGGGCCGGGTCTGGTCTCCACTCGTTTCGGCCCGGGCCATACTTTTTTCTGAAGGCTTGGGCCGGGCCAGACCTAGTGATTACTCTTTACGGGCCGGGCCTTACTTTTTTTGTTGATAATACATCATGATAATAATCTCCGCAAATTGATTTTTATGACAGTTCACTTAAAAACTCATCATTATAAATAATGTTTATCCAATTTCAAAGAGGAAATGAAATACATAATGCAATATGAAGAAGTTTTTACAGACTCGTGAACTGAACAAGGAAGTAGTAAGAGACTAAAATACGAATGAATGACGTACATTGACTTTACGTCATATCCATCCAATGAAAGAACTGTAAAATGACATCACTTGATAAGGACTAAAGACTGATTTCATTCTGCTATATCGAACTTTAATAGAAGCTTTTTCTCTCGCGATGGAGATGGAACATGTATACTCTGATCTCCCTTAAACTTATCAAATTTAATTAATGTTTAAGATTAAAATTATGTAACTATTAAATATAAGAAATGTAAATTAAATTCTTTAATCAGTATAATGAATGTTTTATTAATCAATAACTTATACACATTGCTTAGTCACATGGATATTCTTCAATCAAGGATTTACATATTGTGTGTTCAAAAAGTAATGGATACATCAATTTTCTTAATGGATTAACCAGTGATTCTGGCGGACCTACTACGCGGTATAATGAGGAGTGTGGATGATTGCTGAAAAATGGAGGTAAGCAATATCTTACCTATCTTTTGTTCCAAAAGTACAATTGTTTATTATATACCTTATTACTTTAGAGCGCGCAAAATTACTGCCTACTGACAAAATTTTCCTAACAAAGATTATGAGAACGAAATATTCTAAAGTATATAAAGGATAAAAATAAAAATAAATATAGTGTCCTTAAATCCTCGAATACTTAAAAGAAATTAATTAATTTTAGATATATTCTAAAATAGAAAAATGGCAACCTTCAAAGAAGGTAGTATAATTGAAAAATTAAATTCCAGTAATTATGCAAACTGGAAATTCAAGGTGGAGATGCTCTTGATAAGAGAAGAGCTCTTTGAAGTTGTCACAGACGACCCACCTAATCCAATTACAACGGAATGGTCTAAGAAAGATAAAAAAGCAAGAGCGCTTATTAATTTAAGTATTGAGGATAATCAAATAATCCATATTAAGCGTTTACAAAATGCACGGGACACATGGAACACGCTAAAAAACATCCATGAAAGATCAAATCTCTCCAGTAAACTATTTCTCCTTAGGAGACTTTATGGAACGAAATTATCTGAAGGAGGAAATATGATTACTCATATAACCAAAATATTATAAATTATCGATAAGTTATCAGCCATAGGCGAAGAAATTAAAACAAATCATATTTCAGCATTACTGCTCTGCTCTTTACCTCCTTCATACGACACCCTCATAACCGCATTAGAAGCCAGGCAGGAAGACGAATTAACTCCAGAGTTTATAAAGAGTAAATTAACAGACGAATTTAATAAAAGAAATGAGCATTCAAATACAAGTGATAATACCAACAAAGCCTTTAGAGCTGAAAGAAAATTTAAACCCACAGGTTTTAAAAAAGAAGAAAAATACTGCACGATTTGTCGATTGAAAAACCACAACACAGTTAATTGCTGGCATAACAAACATAAAACAGCTAACTTTAAACAAAATGTAAGAAAAAACTTCTCTTCTTCATTAGTCTTTCAAAAAGACGAGAACAGGTTAAAAAGCGCGGACTCAAATAAACCGAACAATAAAAGCACAGCTTATTTCGGAACCGAAGAAAAGAAAAATTGCGCATTTATAGTGAACAAATCGCAAAATAAAGCATGGATCATAGATTCTGGCTCGTCCTCCCATATATCAAATGATGAAAACTTATTTTCTGAATTTACAAATAAAGAACATACCAACGTCGTAATTGCCAATGGCAATAAACTAAAATCCTACGGGTCGGGTAATGTAAACATTACCACAATAACCTCCGACGGTAGAACACATGAAATAACATTAAAAGATGTTCTACTAGTACCCGAAATTGAAACTTATTTATTTTCGGTAGCTAAAGCTACGAAAAACGGATGCAAAATAATGTTCGAGAATAATAAATGTTTTCTAGAATATGAAGGATTAATTCACTTGGAAGGTACAAGAAAAAACAATTTATACGAAATTCAGCAAACTAACGAAATCACAGATGAAAATTTCGTAAATATGATAACAAATTGCAAAAATAAAAATTGCGTTGAACTGTGGCATAGAAGATTAGGACATAAAAACGTCGCGTCAATGAGGGAAATAATGACTAAGGAATTAGCATGCGGAATAAACATAAATAATTGTTCCCATAGTACCGAATGTGAGCCTTGCATCAAAGCAAAAATAACTGAAGCACCATACCCCAAAAAGACGGAATTTAGAGCAAATAAAATTTTGCAGTTGGTGCATTCAGACGTATGTGGTCCTATTCAAACTCCAACCATAGGTGGGAAAAATTATTTTTTAACTTTCATAGATGATTACTCTAGATTTACGATATTATATCTCCTACAAAATAAAAGTGAGGTATTTGAGAAATTAAAAGAATTTGTTGCCCTGGTCAACAATAAATTTGGCAAAAAGCCTACAGAACTCAGAACTGATAATGGGAAAGAATTTAAAAATTCTAATATAGATAATTTTCTAAAAGAAAATGGAATTAAGCGACAGCTAACAGTACCATATTCTCCCAGCCAGAATGGTGTTGCTGAACGAAAGAATAGATCATTAATTGAAATGACAAGAACATTGTTAAGTGACTCTAATTTACCATTACATTTCTGGGGAGAGGCGATCTGCACCGCAAATCACCTACAAAATCGACTGCTAACTAAAGCCAACGAGAAAACTCCATATGAGTTATGGTCAAACAGAAGACCAAATCTAAAATATTTAAGAGTCTTTGGCTGCGAAGCTTATGCATATATTAACAAACCAAAAAGACAGAAATTAGATAATAAAGCAGTAGAAGGGATCTTTGTGGGATATGATAATTATTCCAAAGGATATCGTATATACACAAGCGGCAAAGATATAACTATAGCAAGAACTGTGAAGTTTTTGGAAAACTATCCGAAAAATTCAAATAAAGAAAAATTGCTAGAACTAAATATAGATGAAAACACTAATGCCGAAAACGAAAAGTTGGAAAACCCAAATCTGATAAAAATCGAAATTTCAAATGAAAATGATAATCAGAATGAATCTGAACTAAACTAAACCGAACCGAGAAGATCAGATAGAGTAAATAAAGGGGTTCCCCCAGATAGACTAATTTATTTGGTTAAAGATGAAAATATAAATGAACCGAAAAATTGGCAGGAAATAATAAACATGGAAAACCCAGTAGAAAAAGAAAACTGGATCAAAGCGACACAGGAGGAGATAGAATCTCACAACCAAAATAAAACTTGGACATTAGTTGACCCCCCGCCAAATACAAAAATAATAGGTTCGAAATGGCTCTTCAAAACAAAATTAGATGATAAAGGAAAAATACAAAAATATAAAGTGCGTTTAGTGGCGAAAGGCTATTCTCAAAATTTTGGCATTGATTATTATGAAACTTTTGCTCCAGTGGTTTCACATACTACAATTAGAACTTTTTTAGCAGCCGCCGCCTATCATAAACTAAACATAAACCACGTTGACATTAAAACAGCATTTTTGTATGGAAATTTAGATGAGAATATATACATCACTCAGCCGGAAGGCTATGTCAAACCTAATCATGAAAACAAAGTGTGCAAATTAAATAAGGCTATATACGGCTTAAAACAGGCAGCTAGAGCCTGGCACACAAAAATTTCAGAATCGTTAGAAAAGTTAAATTTCAAACAATCAATTTCAGACACGTGTTTATTCATACGTAATACTAAAAACAGTATAGCATATATTATCGTTTATGTTGACGACATTTTGATATCTGCAAAAGAAAATGAAATTAAAGAAATTATACAGAAACTTAAGATTGAATATAAACTAAAAGATTTAGGTCAATTAAACTACTACCTAGGAATTAAAATTGAAAAAACAAACGAAGGATATAAACTAAATCAAAAAATTAAAATTGAAGAATTAGTTCGAAAATTTAAATTAGAAGATGCAAAACCTTACAAAACGCCAATGGAAACAGGGTATTTAAATTTTGATAACGAAGAAATACCATTGCCAAACAACATCAATTATAGAAAGGCAATTGGCTCTCTTTTGTATATTTCAACTGTCACAAGACCAGATATTTCAGCTGCGATTAACATCCTAAGTAGAAAAAACGAAAACCCTTCACAGAAGGATTGGAAAGCAACTAAAAGAGTAATTTCCTATTTAAATCACACTAAAAACTTTAAATTAGAAATAAATACAACACACCAACCTATACTAGAAGTATATTGTGACTCAGACTGGGCTGGAGACATACAAACTAGAAAGTCCACCAGCGGAAACCTATTTTTATTAGGGAAAAACCCAATTTTGTGGAATAGCAAAAAGCAATCATGCATAGCCATGTCAAGTGCTGAAGCTGAGTATATTTCAGCAGCAAATGCGACACAAGAAATTTTATGGTTAATTAGACTCTTACAAGAATTTGACTTAGACAGACATTACCCATAACTATGCATGAGGACAACCAGTCCTGCATAAAAATGATCGAATCAGGAAAATACACCCGTCGCACGAAACACATTGATATTAGGTATCATTCCATTAAACACTTAAAGGACAATGGTACAATCAATCTAAAGTATTGTGAATCTAAAAACATGGTAGCGGACATCCTAACGAAGCCCACTCCCAAGCCTATCTTCGAAGTTCACAGGAGAAATTTAAATTTAAGAAATCAAATTCCAGAGATTAAGGAGGAGATTGTTGATAATACATCATGATAATAATCTCCGCAAATTGATTTTTATGACAGTTCACTTAAAAACTCATCATTATAAATAATGTTTATCCAATTTCAAAGAGGAAATGAAATACATAATGCAATATGAAGAAGTTTTTACAGACTCGTGAACTGAACAAGGAAGTAAGAGACTAAAATACGAATGAATGACGTACATTGACTTTACGTCATATCCATCCAATGAAAGAACTGTAAAATGACATCACTTGATAAGGACTAAAGACTGATTTCATTCTGCTATATCGAACTTTAATAGAAGCTTTTTCTCTCGCGATGGATATGGAACATGTATACTCCGATCTCCCTTAAACTTATCAAATTTAATTAATGTTTAAGATTAAAATTATGTAACTATTAAATATAAGAAATGCAAATTAAATTCTTTAATCAGTATAATGAATGTTTTATTAATCAATAACTTATACACATTGCTTAGTCACATGGATATTCTTCAATCAAGGATTTACATATTGTGTGTGCAAAAAGTAATGGATACATCAATTTTCTTAATGGGTTAACCAGTGATTCTGGCGGACCTACTACGCGGTATAATGAGGAGTGTGGATGATTGCTGAAAAATGGAGGTAAGCAATATCTTACCTATCTTTTGTTCAAAAAGTACAATTGTTTATTATATACCTTATTACTTTAGAGCGTGCAAAATTACTGCCTACCGACAAAATTTTCCTAACATTTTTCCTGAAGGATCAGACCGTGCCTTAAATTATTTTTTCCGTACAGAGCAGGGACTGGTTTCATCTTTCCTAGTCTTCACACCCCAAAATTTTCAGTCCTGGTTTTGACCCGTATGAAAATCATTGTCTAAGCGTGGCCTGTTCCGTTCGAAGGTCAGTAAAATAAGACCTGGCACAAAAATCTTTGCAAAAAATTCATACATTTTTAAATCGCCATTATTCTACAATTAAACATTAAAATTTATTCTTTTTTAAAGATTTGTACACTTATTAAAATATGGCTAAATTAAAATATAGTGAAACGTGTGAAAAAGAACTTGCTTATGACGGAATCCAGTCTTAAACTGAAAAATGTGTAGATCCATGCAAAATGAATATACTAATACGTAAGAAAAGAATATATAATACATTTAAACCTGCTAAGAAGGCAAATTGTCGATAACTCATTTTTTTTCTTCCCTATGCAATTCCGTCTTAGAAGATTTTACTGTATAGCATTTTTCTGATTTTTAATACTTCAATACATGGAATATGGATTAACAATATTAATGATAACTTAAACAAATACATACAACAAATAGAGATTTATTTAAAAAATAAATATCGCAGGCTGCGACACTTCTATAAAAATGAAGATTATAAACATGAAAAAAAAAAGGCTAAGATTGGAATTTTTGGTTAGATCTTCTCCTACGAGACAAATGTTTAACCAAATCGATGTAAAAAACCAAATGTTTAACCAAATTGATGTTTTGTAGAAATTCACTCGGCCACGACTTTTAGCTTTTATACCGGCTCAAACCAAACTTTTAACTTTTAAATCGAGCCGGGCTGGCCTCAGACCGAACTTTTAACTTCTAAATCGGGCCGGGCTGGCCTCAGACCGAACTTTAAATTTTTATATCGGGCCAAACCGGGCCGAATGTTTTTTTGTATCGGTCAGGCTAGGCCTGGACATGGAAATTTTGGCCCGTGCAGACCTCTACTATAAACTCAACTGTTTATCATTATCCATCATGATTGATTCATGATGCGAGTGTAAATTATAAAGCAAACAATGCATATATGACTAAACGTAAAAAACGCTTATCACGTTATCTTTAAAAGCGGCTAACTTAACAGTAATAGAAAATCTTTACTTTGAAACTCCAGATTGTTTCGAAGGCTTTATGAGAAAGGTGTTGTTAAAACATATGAAGATTTACGAAATTTATTACAAAAGATATATCGAGGTATGTATACTTAAAATATTTTTTTATTAGATGAAATTCGTATAGTTGGAACCTATTTCGGTCTTATTTATAAATTAATTATGTTTTATTTCATATGAAAATAAATAGTTTTGGATAGAGGCACAGAAAGACAACTTGGCACCGGAGATAAAATTTTCAAACTGGGTGCCATTTTAATACTTTCTTAGGGACACAAGAAGTAGAAAAGCTTTTTTTTTTAAGTAAACATGTTATTTAAACATATGTACCATAAAAATGTTTGTACAAAATTTTAAATAATTAATAATAATATTTAGCAATATTTAAATGTGTATATATATATATTTAAACGTGTATTAAATTAATAATATTTATACATATAAAATGGTTAAAACATATTCAATGTTAATTTCCTAAAAAAAAACTTTTAAGTACTTTATGCCAATCAATTTAAATGCAAAATATTAACGAACTGAAAATATGAATGTATTTAAAATTTAAATATTCATTATTGAATTTGTTTTACATTATTTAACAACATTGTTAATTAATTATTGATAAATGCCTATAATTATTGGTTGTTATAAAGTAATAAAATATAAAAGATAAATTATTTATGTTTCATTTTTGTTTGAAACCTATGCACACACATATATATGTACGTTTGTTTGTTAGAAATGTGGTTCAATACACATATAACTAATAAATTAATTATTAACGTAATTAGTTGTTATTAAATAATTATTAATTATTTGTTATTAATTAATTAATAATTATATTCAGTTATGTAAGCATTAACAAGTTTTTTATTTATTTTTTACACTTTCGGTTTCTGTTTCAGTCGATATCTAGTTACAATATGCACAATTAGAATAAATAACTCATGCATAAAAAAATTACCTTAAAATCTTTATTGCTCAATAAATATTTATTGATGAAAACCAGAGATATAGAAACAAACCTGAAAGAAAAAATATATAATTTTACCATTATGAAAATAATAATAAGATTTTTTTTTTCACATTACTAATACTTTGAATACATAAAATCATATATATATATTAAATTTTACTTAAAGTTTTATATATATATATATATATATATTATTTTATTAAACAGTGATTAAGCTAAACAGAAGACTAATGTAAAGCAATCAGTATATGTAGCATAACCCTGATAATATAAACTTGGTTAAAACAAAATATCAGATAAATGATAAAACTGAGCTGCACCGCCAGACACCGAGTGGCGCCCGTTAGGCACGTCAACTGCCACACCCAAGTCTTGAGGGACTTTAACACGCTCGACCAGGAGAGTCCTGCTGTAAGCGCTGCGGCTGGTGGAGTGCGCATCTAAACCCATTAAACCCAAGTGAGTGACGACATAGACCGTTGCGATTGTAGTGATTCTCAGCTCTCTTGAGAAAACACCACATTACACTTGGGGATGAGCTGGGGTTCCCCAACAGCTTTGGAGCTGGACACCCAAGAGGGAGCCAGGTCCTAGGCCTTAGGTTAGATTTTTCCAACCCGCACTTGCTCTATCAGAACTTGAGGGATGTGAAATATAGGTGAAAATTAGCGGTCGCAACATGGCGATTAAAGTTTAAAAAGTGACGATTAAAAAATCAGCCATCGATCGTCACCCTAGTCGTCACTTGCCAAGTGGCGATTAAAAATCTGTTATCGATCGCAAAGTGAAATACAGCAATTTTCATGGAAATATATGCATCTCTACACTGATTACATCTAATTAGAGAACTGGTTAATTCTTTTTCCTACCAGATGCAAACAGATTTCAATGACTTAGCTGTATTTTCAATATTTTGGCTTTTTCTCATGTGCTTACTCTTTAGTTGGATTATTTTTTGAAGAAATACAGTTTTATTCTGCAAAATATATTCATCAGCTTTGATTCCACATGCATTACAAGTAATTTATTCCTTTTTTTCCCACCGGATACAAACAGATTTTAAGGACATTTCAGTATCTTCAATATTTCAACTCCTGCCACATGCTTACCAGTTGGATTGTTTCTTCAAGAAATACTGTTTAATCATGTGAAATACACTCATACTAACATACAATAGGTATAAAACTCTTATAGAAATGTATGCTTATAAACAACGATTATAATTTATCTAGATGTCAAAAAAGTTTGAAACATAATAGTGGCCACTAACGTTAAGTGGCCACTAATGCAACTGAGTCTACCAGCCACTGGCTACTAATTAAATTTCCCAGTTTTCACCTATAACCTGAAAACCTACAAAGGTAGTTAGTCACAGTTCCCTCTTGTAACGGCAGATAAGTGATAAATAAAATTTTTCTAACTCAAATTCTTGGTAAGCTGCAACATTTTGTCTTGTTTTTATTTAACCTGCTCATATGGAATACTGCAAACTCTGAATTGTATTGTATGTAACAAAGTTTTGTGTAAATATTTACCACAGAAAGAAATTTCTTTGGAAATCTATTTACAGATTGAATTGACGAGTTCTTTTTAATTAAACAGTGATACATCAGCATCGAAATAATCAACGGAGTAAAAAATGAAAATGCAGTAGCAGTTGAATCAAGTGACAATGAAGAAAACTTTGTAAGAAAAAATAATTCAAATGAAATCATAATTGCAAGTTTGGACAAACTTACCATGCTTAGATAAATTTTCTAGCCTTAATGAATATTGGAAATGTTTTTTTGAAATTGCCACAAAACAAATTCTACAGAATAAATTTAACTATTAAAACAGGTATTCAATTATTAATGTCTGTATATTTAATATTTATTCTTCATATTACCAATTTTACACTCAAACATTATCTAAAAAAACCTGGTTAAAAGTTCCATAAAAACAATCCTTCATTGTTAAAAATGTTAAAAAGTTTCACATAAAACTGTCACCATTACACAAAAGCGCTTTCACTCTGGCTAGAGCATCCTCAGTTGTAACCTTCAAGCATCCATCTCTTCGCTATATATTAGTGTTTGCAAATATACGTTTAAACGTATACATAGTTAAGCCTTTTTTCCATATTATTCCTATCCAAAATCGATACCCGATACAATACGTATTATACGTATATTTGCACTACTATATATCTGACTGGGAGTTGAAGAATTCCCTTTACTCGCATTCGATTCCTTTTCTTTCTTTTTTTCCCCCTTCTTTTTCCAGCGGAAATCTAGCATTATGTGTACCATATCATTGCGAATGTCTACTTTGGATGTATTAATCTCTATTGCTTGTCTTATTAGAGTATTATGCAGATTTTCATAGTTTGCTATTTTTTTAATTTTTAGAGTTTCAAGTTTAATTGGTTTTTTTTATGTTTAATCTTGCAAGTTCTGTTGAACGTTTATTTAGTTTTATATCCCTTATGTGTTCTTCCTTTCTTTCCTCAATTTTTCTTTTTGTCATCTCTATGTAGGTAAGCTTTTCCTTTCTGCTATTTAAACAGATGATTTTATATATTCCTGCAGTATGTATTTTTTCATAATTTTTCTATTTCATTTTTTATTGATTTAAAAAGTAGTCCCAATAACCCCCAATCCAACCCTCTAGGGGGGTGGGGGAGATCAAAAAGAGGGAATCAAATGCAAGTAAAGGGAATTCTTCAACCCCCAGTCAGATCTATAGCGAAGAGATGGATGCTTGAAGCAGGGCTCCCAACACATTTTAGTCCTCAAAAAGGGGGAAAGGGGACTATTTTTATTTAAAAAGGGGACTTTGGGGGACCATTTATACTAAAAAAGGGAATTTTGGGGGACCAGTTATATTTAAAAAGGCGACTGAAAAGGGACCACATGTCTAAAAATACAGCACCAAGTTTCCCTATATATGCAAATTTTGTTTAATTTACTTCAGAAAATATGTTAATTGATTATCTTTACAAAGGAAAGATATCATTAAACAATTGATTATCTTGTCACTAAACAATATACATAGCTTTATTTAACACACTCAAATATCCTACGCCAAGATGGGTTATATTTAGAACAGCAAAAAATGATTTGGAATAAAATATAAATAGTAAAAATAATTGGATCTAAGAAAATATTAAATTAATCAATTGTTAGCAGTATTATACATTAACAATTACAAAAGAACAGTGCTTTTCTTGGAATTTAACTTGCAGTAACAGTAATCAGTGAATAAAAAAAGCACAGCATAACAGTGCCTTCTGTTAACTAATAAAATTTAAAATTAGATTAACATAAATATATATTGTTAATTATTAACTCAAACATAAAATTCAGTTCCTTTCTATACAATAGAAACTGAGATGCTATAATGTTCATTCGAAAAAGCATAGTATGGCAACTCCTCCTAGGTTAAGGCTTGGTAGTGGTGGTCAAAACCGATATTCGTAATCATCGTGCATATTAAATTTGGTGAAATTCTATCCCAAACATGCCGAGATCTGGCTATCATGGAAATAGTTAAAAATGCGACCCAGCAGCGCCACCTGTTGGGTGAAATACACCAAAATCTAATCAGCATCGATTTATGTTAAGAGTTAACTTAATGTGAAGTTTGATGAAATTTTACCCAGATTGTCTTATTAAAATACCTCATGTAAAAAGTAAAAAAATTCCTGATGGCTCGGCCTACAGGCACACGTAGATTTCGAAGACGCAGACCGTGGGGTGCCTGTTTCTTTGGGAATTGCAGAAAAAAGACCTTTTTGCCATGATGCAGCAGTTGGGATCGCCCACTTCGAAAGATACATGTGCCCGTACAGGGCCGAAACTAGGAGGGTGGGACAGAGGAGGCACGTTCCCCGGGCGCCAGCATAACAGAAGGCGAAGGGGGTGCCAAATGCAGGTTTTGTTTGTTGTTTGATATAGAAATGTATATATATATGAAATTTGTATAAAAAGTCTCGCAGCCGGAAAATCCAAAAGAAAAACTGAACCAAATGCATTAAAATAGACAAATAGATAAAAAGATTCGTCTACAATACAAGATAGCAAATGAATAAAAAACGAACTGTTCTCTTAGGCTATTTTCTTTCTCCTATTCCAAATGTATCATGTCTATGCCATGTATCATTTAAATCTCTTCCTGTGGGTTAGGAGAATCACTAACATTTTTCAAGGTCAGTCCCTACTCATGTCTGTATATGACACACTGTTCAACATCGTCTGGATACGGTACTGCACTGTCCAGCATGGATAATTGGCAATCGATTCCCTCACTTTTACTTTTCTATTAGATAAAAATATTCCATGAAGGCTGTTCTATTTTCCCTTTCTTCACAGCGTGGTGCTTTCTTCTTTTTCAATTTTGTCATGGGCGAGGGGTGACTGCTCTGGGCAATAAACACAAATTGGGGGATGAATGCCCAAAGTAAATTTCTCAGTAAAATCTTTTTCTTTTAACTATAGCCTTTGTAGAGGTGCAGTAAAAAATCTCTTACAGGGCGCCATGGCTAGTAAAGCCGGAGCCACCCGTGGCTTTATCTTCCAAAAAGTTTTTTACTCGTCTTTTTGCAAAAGTATTCTAAGCGTTTTGCCGCCCTTGGCGGCAACTGAAATATGCCGACCTGTTAATTTTACTGAAATTACTTTTTTATCCAGATCCAATCTAGTATTATTAGAGGGGGCGAGGTTGGGCGACTGCCTGGGATATTAAAAACAAATAATATTTGGAAGGATAATTTGAAAAATGCGCAAAATAAAACTCTTTGTTAAAACTTTTGAAAAAAAAAAAGTCATTTGTAGGAGTGCAGGAAGAAAATCATACCCAAGTTGTGCTGACTAATAAAACCGCAGTCACCCCTGCCTTTATCCTCCAAAATTATTTTCTTGTCCTTTGGCCATTTCTAGATAAATGAAAAATGCCGCCATACCATTTGTTACAATTACTTTTTTACATACAGATCCAGCTTTAAAGGGCGCGAGGTTGGCTATTGCTAACAACACTAAAAACTAAGGGGATGAAACATATGCAAGATAAAATAGTAACCTCTCCTCCCTTTTTTTCTTTCTTAAGAATATAGCATTTGTAGAGACACAGAAAAGAACCTCACACAGGGTGCCATGGCTAATAAAGTCATCTCTACCTTTATATTTGCAAAAAAAAAAAATAATAAAATAAAATCGTATTTTTTCCATTTTTACGTGTTTTTACGCCCTATTCTTTTGCTGTAATTATTTTTTTAGATCCAGATGTAAATTTCCGGGGCAAATACATCGTGTGCCCCTGTAATAATCAAGCTCAATTTCTTTTTGTTTTTAATCTTATCCTACTCTAAAAATGCAAAATATCAATTATAATGAGTAACAAAGTCAAATGCACTCTAAATATCAGCTTTATGTAAACAGCATACCAAGTGTGGGGGACCCCTAAATCAGGGGCCCAGTGTCACGATCCAGATTTAGATTTATCAGATCTGATTTAATTAGACTCTGAATCTGTGTAATTAAATCGTCATAAAAATCTCTAACAGTAACAGGGTTTCTTTCAGCTCAGTAGTAATACTAATTTTTAAAAAAAGTGCTAAGAAAATCCTTTGATGAAAAAATAATTTTTCTCGTTGAACTCAAAAGACGATTTTGGGGGCCCTTTGGATGCGGGGCCCCTCGCGATTGAGACCATCGCGACCCCTTAAATCCGCCCCTGAGAATATCAATAATTATACTTCAGAATTATATAAGATGAAAACCTGTATAAAGCGGAATATTTTTCGGTTCCTTTCGATTCCATTTTCAAGGTTTTAATGAATCAGTATTTGACAAAGCTGATTACTTAGTTCAGTATTACAGATTATCTGATTATATACTTTAAAATTTAGAAACTTAAAAAAAATTCTCTTTGAAAATTTTCTTTTCGGAGGAGGTGGGGGGGGGGGGGGGAATCCATGTTTGCCCCGGGCGCCAAAAAAGCTAGTTTCGGCACTGTGCCTGTATGCGGAGCCAGCATGGTTTTTTTGTTTTGTTTTTTTATTTATTTATTTTCTATAAGAGTTGGTCCTATAAAAAACTTGTCAATATAAAAGTTGTAGATAATATTAAAGAGACTTAAGCGGATTTGATATCTTGTGAATTGATGAAGTTGTGAATTTTTTTTTCCTTAAGCGCCTATTTACCCCCCACCCCTTGAAGGCATTTTTAATGAAATCAAAAATTTGTCATACATAAATTTTTGGCCCTTTTCCTAGAAATAATAATAACTTTAAACGGATTTTATATGTATCATAATTAAAAACTTTTTTCTTTTTTTTTTCCACATTCTGCAGTGTTTTTTGACATTTGTGAAACAATTCCGTTTACATCGTTAACATTTTTTTTTCCTGCAATTTTTATACATTTTGTAGGGATTTTTTGCAAAGTAGTAAAAGGAATCTGGTTTCAATTTTTTTTAGCACAATACAGTAAATGTTGTCTTTTTTTAATAAAAATTATTCAGAATTCTTGCAGCAATTTTTTAATTTTGCACAGTTTATATGAGTTTTAGATTTTTTTCGCGTTTTGGGATGATTTTTTGACATTATGAAAAAGAATCTGGTTTCAATATCCCAGTTTAATAAGTTTTGTCTTCCCTTCAATAAAATTTATTCAGAATTCGTGCAGCAATTTTTGACTTTTGGCTAATTTTTTATGCAATTTGAGGTTTTTTTTGTGTGTGTGTTTTGCGACGATTTTATGACAGTAAATTTTGTCTTGTAGATTTTTGAAATTTAGTGATTTTTAATGAGATTTCCAATCAGTTTTTTAATGTTTTTCCACATTCCACAACAATTTTTTGACATTCGTGAAAGAATTCTGGCTATAATGTTTTAGCGCATTATAATAAATTTTGTCCTCTACAATTTTTTAACTTTTAGCAATTTTTAAAATTTTTTGCATTTTGCGGCAATTTTTCTTTTATTTTCAGTCATAAAAGGGGACTAAGGGGACCAAAATGCACAAAAGGGGACTAAAGGGGACCTTTTTCTAAAAAGGGGACTTTAGGGGGAAAAAGGGGACCATTTGGGAGCCCTGTTGAAGGTTACAACTGAGGATGATCCAGCCGGAGTGAAAGCGCTTTTGTGTAACGGTGAGTTTTATGTGAAACTTTTTAACATTTTTAAATAATGAAGGACTGTTTTTATGGAACTTTTAACCAGGTTTTTTTTAGATAATGTCTGAGTGTAAAATTGATAATATGAAAAATAAACATTAAATTTAACTAGTTGCTCATGTTAAAACAACTTCAGATTTATAGATTTTGTCGCTATTAAGACCAGTTAAAAAAAATAAAAATAACTGCATGTAATTTTTAATGTCAATTAAATATCTTCAAGGATGGAGTGGCAGAGCTGAGGTTTATTCCAACAGAGTGTAAAATGTCTAGGCCAGGGACTTAAACCCGAGGACTTAGGCTTGCCGTGCCAATGCTCTTCTTACTGAGCTACTCGGACGATACCTGGCTGACATAACTCACATTTATTTGTTGGACATGGCTGCAAACTGCAATGCTAGAAAATAAAAATACTTTTCATTATGGTCAGTTAAATAATAGCAACAAAACTTGATATTCATAAACTGATGATTCGTATAAAATATAAAAGTAAAATTATTCTTATATTAATGTGAAATCGGTCATACATGCAGGGATTACAATGAATTAATATCATTAGTATTACACAATATAAATTAAAATATATAATTAAACATTTTAAAGTCATTACACAAATTAAATTAGTTGTTTTTTGTTATTATATATAATTTTAAACACTGTATGTATTGTTGTCACCCTACTAAAAATGAAGAGATATACCCAAATACCATAATTTATTAATCTGGAAGGAAATCTGTTATAACATTTTTCTGTCTGTAAAGAATAATTTTCAACCCCTTTCAGCTTTGTTATAAAAAATTCCATTGCATAATCTTCAGCAACAAAAGTATTTTAAGGTCTTTAAACATTAAATATCTTTAGCAAAAATATATATTAGTGAAAAAAAAAAAAAGTTTTAATGCTGTGTTTATTTATTTTTTCCAAAAAAAAATTATTAAAACATTTTTATAAAGATAAGTGATATTTAAATTTTGCTTGATTGAAAAATTAGTAGGATGAAGTTATGAAGAAAAAATGACAGAACTAGCTTCAAAACATTTGAAGGTCTTGGGAGTAAAACAAGATAATTAACAAAATGCAAGTTTTAAGATATTCAAGAATCAAGTTTTCTAAAGAAAACTAAAACAAAACTTTTGTGATTGCTTTCCCTAAACAAGCTGATTTGCTAAGATTGGAATTTGAGTTAAATTATGTGAAACAATTTTTGTCTGATAGATTTTATTTCATTTAAAACAAGATAATTAACAAAATGGAAGTTTTGAGATATTCAAGAATCAAGTTTTCTAAAGAAAACTAAAACAAAACTTTTGTGATTGCTTTCCCCAAACAAGTTGATTTGCTAAGACTGGAATTTGAGTTAAATTATGTGAAACAATTTTTGTCCGATAGATTTTATTTAATTTAAAACAAGATAATTAACAAAATGGAAATTTTGAGATATTCAAGAATCAAGTTTTCTAAAGAAAACTAAAACAAAACTTTTGTGATAGCTTTCCCCAAATAAGTTGATTTGCTAAGACTGGAATTTCAGTTAAATTAATGGGAAACAATTTTTGTCCGATAGATTTTATTTCATTCGATAGATTTTATTATTTTAGAATGCTCTTCATTGCACTTATGTGCAAAGAGTTTTTGTTATTAAAATTCATATGTAAAATTTATCTTCGATTGTTATGGCATACATTGAGTAATATATCTTGTACTTTTGAAAAGGTTGTCAGGTTGCAATTAAACAATTTTACATGAAAATCAGAAAAAAAAAATTGCTAGTATTTTAGAAACAAGCCCTTCATTTATTATCATTTCTAAAGTTAAAGGTACTGAAACTGTCTGTTACTAAAACCTACGTAACCCTCAAAAGTTGGTCATTTGAAGTTAAATGACTTATTTAAATTTCATAACAAGAATGGAAAATCATGTGTCAAGCATAGATTAGGAAACACTTTAGAAACAAGCCCTTCATTTATTATCATTTCTAAAGTTAAAGGTACTGAAACTGTCTGTTACTAAAACCTACGTAACCCTCAAAAGTTGGTCATTTGAAGTTAAATAACTTATTTAAATTTCATAACAAGAATGGAAAATCATGTGTCAAGCATAGATTAGGAAACACTTTCCAACACTTCCAGAATAATTTCACAAAACTTCACTGTTTAATAAGCAGGCGAAAGATGATGTCGAAGTAAACAATTCGGAAAATGCATAGCACATTTGAAAACCCAACTTCAGCAATTACATCTATACTCTGAAAAATATTCAAGTTATTTTGTGCAGCCCTGTATATGATCTAAAGATTTGTATATCTAGTACATAATATGCAAAAATTTAGTTCAGTTGAGAAACACATAACACAGTTGAAAATTCCCCTTCAGCAATTTCTGTCAATAAGTGGAAATGTATTTGAATTCTTCTGTGCTGACCTGTATAATGATGTTATAGAATTTATACCGAAATTGTAAAAAATCATCCCGAGCGGGTAGCTACCCACTAAAACCCTGATTTATATACACCAAGTAATATGCAAAATAATTAGTTAAATTTAAAAATGCATGATGCAGTTGAAAATGCACTTCCCGCAATTATTGCTCACAGACAGTACTGTAACTGAATTCTTTTGTGTGTCCCTGTAAATGAATGATAAATGTTACGCACATCTTATTTTATAGTGAGCATCTTGTAGCGCACTCCAGTGATGTATATCAATTTCAATATGTTGGAAATAGTGTAACATCAATAAAATACACTGCAAACTATTTTGTATTTTCCCTCCCAAGATCATAATACAACAGAATTCTTTTGAATGTCCCTGTAAATAAACTATAAATGCTGTATACACTTCATTTTCAATACAAAACATGCCATAGTAAACCTCAATAACATGTATCAAGGTAATATTTATGCAAGTTAGAGCATGGACAGCCAGCCATAATCCACAAATTAATAAACACTTTTCAAACTAAGTTAAAAAAAAAAAAGATTTTTTTTTTAGCATTTTTATTAAAATATTGATTAATCTAAAACAATTTATTATAAATGTGAAGTTTATCATCTAAGTTAGGCTTGGTTAAATTAACTAGATAGTATAAATTATTTCAGTAAAATAAAGTTTCACCTGAGTAATAAATTTCATTAAAAAAAAAAAAGTTTCCCCCTTACCTGAAAAACTGTAGTTAATGTAATTCATAAATTAATTATTGTAAGTAAGGAATACTTTCTTTTTTCATAGTTCAAAAAAAAAAAAAAAAAAGGAATTCACTGAAAGATGTGCTCAAGTAAAGCACATTCACCTTACATCTTATCTTCCACCCATCACACCAAATTTATTGCAGTTATAAAATGAAACATAAAAAGTAAGAACTAATGAAAATCTGTAGAAAGATAACAGCTTTTTAATAAAAATAAACATATACTGACATACTTTCCAACTCTGGAGGAATATAATAAGGGAATATTCTTCTAGTGACATTTGTGCACTTTAAAAAGCATAGATAGATAAACATAAAAGTTACAGATATATTTATTTAACGGTTAATATCCAGTAGACTCTATTAAATCTGCATAGCTTAAAACCACAGATTGTGCAGATTTCAGGTCACTGTTTTGTTTACATTTTTAAACAGTAATTGGAATTTAATAATGCACTCGAAATTATAACGAAGGCTTACAATAAAGTAAAATAATAAACATTAAGAAAGCATACTTTTTTCTTTTAAATATTAAAAATAAAGAAAGGTCAAGTAAATAATTAATAATACATAAATAAGTATGCATAATGATGAGATAATTTTTTCTTGAATTATTCAGTGAAACTCTCCTTATAGATATGCACTAATAATCCACATCAAAATCTTAAAATAACAAAGTTTTATTGCACGTCTAGCCATACTTAATAACCAAAAAGTTTGATTAATACATAAATGTATTTGGTAAAAAGAGACTGATAACAGTGCTATCAGCACTATCTTGAAATTTTTCAGAAATAAATTTAGGCTTCCTTCATGAGAAAACATGAGTTCAATCCTGTTAACCAGAATTGCATATTAAAATGTAAAATGATATAAAACTTAAAACTTAAATTTTTTACCTACATTTTAACTGTAAGTTTCATTTGTTTATATTTGAAACAATGTGTGGGTTTTAGGAATTTCTGTATTCAATATCTATTCAGTACTCGGCCATATTACCGAATATCAAACTATTCGGCATGCCAAATATTCGGTTTGACTGAATATCAAAATATTTGGCCAAACCGAAAACTTAAAAAAAACTTTTTTTTAAATATCTTTAAAAACCCACAATTTCTACTTTTAACTGTCAATTAATAAAGCTATTCAAAATAATTAAAAATAGAATCATATTGAGATGGAAGAGAATGTTTTTACATTATTTATTTGCTGTTTGAAAACTGTCGCATAAGAAAATTAACCATTAAGGATGACCTTCATAGGAATGAATGATGTACTAGACTAAATGCAAGTTCCTGAAAACCTGTCTAGTAAATAAACTGTTTCTTGCTTTTCAAACATCATGTTTCTAAACAAAATGGAAAAAAAAAACTTTCACAGGTGATAACAGACATCAAGACAGACAATTTTTGTCCAGGAAACCAGGATCGCAACACACTTTTTCAATCAAAAATAAAGTGCATCTCACTCAAGGATCACTCTAGAGAGTTTCACAGGGGTGGCCTGCCCCCATGCACTTTTTATGATAAAATCCCACCCTCCTTGCCCTTTTTCCATGTTGAATTTTATATAACCGAATATTGAATATATAACCGAATTCTTTTCTGTGACCCTGTAAATGAATGATAGTTGCTTTGCACTTCATATTCAAAGCATGTTTTAGTACACCTCAGAAATTAATATAAATTTCAGTGTAACATCATTAAAATAGGGCATAAACGATATTTTGTCATAGACCATAATATTAAGAAATTCTTTTGAATGCCCCAGTAAATGAACTGTAAATGCTACACATTACATATTCTAAAGTAACCTTCTTGTATGGAATCTCCAAAATGCATATAAATTTCATTATGTTTCGAATAGTGTAACACCACTAAAATACACGACAAATGATTTTTCTCAGTAGGCTATAATGTAATGGAATAGGGGAGACTGGTACACAGTGGACCGCTTTTTCAGTTAATTTTTTTTTCTCTTTAACAGACAAACCGATCTGCATGAAAATATTTTTGAATATTCCTTAAACCTTTATACATTCATCCTAATTTTCTCAGAACATAGTTTTCAATACATTTTTCAAAAAAAAAAAAAAAAAAAAAAAGTTTTATATGCACCCGTAAAGTGGACCAGTGTGCCCCAGATGTGGGACACACTGGTCCACCCACCATGGCATAGTGGGCCGCTATTAGGTATTATTTGAAATACAATATAAATCTATTTTTCATTAATCTTTTTTTTATTTCCCCTTTACCCGTAAAATAACATAGTAATATAAATTTACAAGTAACATTTAAAAAAAAAATATATATATATTCATTATATTTTGAAAATAATAACAGATTAATACAGGAACAATTGCAATTTAGTTGAAGTTATTACCAGGGCTGTGAAGTCGGAGTCGGGACTATTTTTGGGCAAAAGAGTCGGAGTCGGAGTCACTAAAAAACAGGCCGACTTCGACTCCAGCTTGTTTTTAGACAGTTTGAAGTAAAATTAAACCAATTCTATGTAATTTTAAATTTATAAATTGAATTATTATTTTTATATTTGTACTATATGTACAAGGAAACCCAGGTTAAACAGTTCTAATATACTGTCCAGTATACAGCATATATGGAAACTGTTTTTAATTGAAATCTCTAGTTTATATTTAGTATATAGTTCGTTACAAGATGTTATTTTTCACAAAAATATAATAAATTTCACAAATGCAAAATTTCTGAAGGCCCATTTTTAAAAATGGGCCCTAAGAAAAAAAACCTGCATCGACACCTGGGTTGATAAGCACATCATATGCTTCAAGGTGAAACAGGAATGTAACAGCAGGTTGCAGTGTTGCCAGTTGGGTTTTTTTTTTTATTATTCCGATTGCTTGATTGCTGCAACTTTTAAAAAGAAATAGTAACATTTCCTTTATTTAATGAAATAATTTTCTAAATTTAATAAAGCGACTATTACTATTTCAAAACAAATGACAGCAATGAAGCAATCTGAATAATAAGAATCAACAGGCAATACTAGTACTTTACCAACCCCGGAGTCGGATCCTTCAAAATTTCAGGAGTCTGAGTCGGAGTTGGTCATTTTTCCCACTGACTCTGCAGCCCTGGTTATTACTTAAATACAAAAAAAAATCTGCGCACATTGAAATTTGCAAATGAAATTCCAAATACTTATGAGTAAGATTGAGCCTGGAATTTTCCTGAAATACTTTTGGGTCTGTGAATTTCTGTGAATGGTCTGTCACATTATGAAATCATTGACATCAAGAACAGATTCATCTACAGTTTCAGGAAAAATAAACTGATTTCCACTCAATTTGTGTCTCATGCATCTTACTTGAATAGAATCATCACCAATTAGACTAGCGTTATATTTATCTAAGGCAGTAAGTACAAAACAAAATATATCTTACTATGTTAAATAAATTGTTATTTTTATTTGTTTACTTTATTTTACAATTAAATAACTACTTTAAAACAATATTTCTTTATAGAAAATAAGCAATTATTAAATATTTTGAACATCCTGCATTACAGGAGCAGAGTGGATTGTGGACCACTGTGCCCCAGGAGTGGGTGGTCCAATGTGCCCCATGTTGAAGTTCAATAAAAATATTAATATTGTTTATAGCTTTCTTTTAAACGTATTAACTTTAAAGTTAAATAAAAACAAGTATCTTAGCTTTACTAAAAAGCTGTTTGATCTTATTTATCTACAATCTTTAATTACTAAAAAAATAAAAATATGATGAAAAATGTTACTTTTAGAAGCTCAAAACAACCAATCAGGATAAAATTGTTCAATCTGAGCTAAACATATTTTCTGAAGGCTATAAATAATCAGTGCAGTGATGTTGTCTCTTAGGATAGAAGAGAAGCTTTAAAAAAAATTAAATAAATAAAATATTAGGAGGTGGTCCACTGTGCCCATAGGTCTAGTGTGTACCGGTCTCCCCCTACCAAATACTGGGTACGGCTCTAAAAATCATTTTACATAGCTTTGGGAAAAAAATATTAAAAATAAAATTGTAACACTCTGATTAAAGGACAATACATAATTATATTAGTATTAAATTAAATATAAATATTATACTTCAGATTATAATTACCAATAAAGCGATACCACTGTAATAACAGTCGCATATTTTGAGAACAAAGTATCTTGGACCCCCATATCACTTATTAATACGAAAGAATCACTTTAGCATAAAATGTATGTTTCAGTTCATGTTGCATGAGCCAATAAGTTACAAACGGAATATCGAAAGTACACCCATTTTTTTGCCAATCGTTGAAGAAAGATCCTTACACATAGTTTGAAATTCAAATAATAATAGTATCATCCTTTATTATGTTTATGTAATAAAGCTTGATGAAAAACACGAACTACGACAGATATGTGGGAGTTTATTTCTATAAGCTTTTTTAAATTCACTTTGAGGACACGACAATAAACAAACAAACCGGAAGATTCACTAATATGTTATGTTGAGTTGTATCAAACAGCAGTACAGCACTGCTTTTTCACAAAGCAGATAATAATATTAATTGAGAAAAATATTTTTTAAAAGTCCTTACTTAATTGATTCATCTTTTTTATATATAAAATATTTTACAAAAAATACCGCAATGAAAAGGTGTTTTCGTGTGGACCAATAAGCTTGCGCTTAGAAGGCGTGTCCTACTGTAATACCCAATTACCGAAATGTGCTGAATCCTGTTTATAACAACCGTTCTGTGCGATTTGCATCTTTCTCCATCATCCTCTTGGATGAAAAAGATGCATCTAAGGAACTGACAGATGATGTGCAGTTAATACGCAATTCTCTAAAATCTGTTAGCTGTTGTTCAAAAGTGTTTTGATTCTTGAAATATGTAGCTCTTAAAGCACTAGATTTTGATGTATTTTTTGCTATTTTTCCTCAAGAATTAGTTTGCTCTTATAATGGTAAGTTATGAAAACAGCTGATTGCATTTGTTGTCGTTCATTTGCTAAGGGTTTTTTTCATATGTTTAATTCATGAAATCTTTTATAATTTCAGATTCTGTATGTTTATGTGCATTTCTATATATTCTGTATTTCTGTTATTTATAATTTGCTGATCCTTTTTTACAGTTAATCAATTGATTATTAGAAATAATCAGATAAATAACTCAATTTTAGCATTATGTAACCGATGTTATTCAACGAAATTGTGACATATAACCAAATAATTCTGTTATTGTTTAAATTTTCTAAAATGTAAGAAAAATATATTGAGGATCAATTGTATATTGAAATAGATATATTTTTATAATATGTTAATTTATCTAATTTATATTTGATTTCAAGTTTAAATAATATAAAAATATTTATTATTAGAATTTTATATATAATTGTAAATTTAAGTTACATTAAAAAAATTTCGAATTATATAATTTTATGTTACATATGTAATTAATATTTTGTATAAGAAATACATTTTTCTTATTTCTATTGTTTTATAAAAGAAAAATTAATGTTATTCAAAAGAAATTTAAACATTAAATAATTAAATCGATGTAATTAATGTTTCCTATTAGAAAAACATAATGTTTTATATAAGAAAAAGTAATGTTTTACAAGTTAAATTAAAATATTAATTAATTAAAGAGATGTAAATAATGTTTTATATAAGAAAAATATATTCAGGATCAGTTATATACAAAAGTTTATATATTTTTATCTAATTTATATATGATTGCAAGTTTAAATTACGTAAAAATATTTCCTATTTGAATTTTTTATTTGATTTTAAATTTAATTTGCATTAAAATAATTATTTTTGTTATTAATGATATAAACTAACATTGTCATATATATTTACTAAAACGTAAAAAAAATACACATTTAGGAGTGGTTACTTATTGAAATTTATTTAAACTTTATATAATTTATATTTATAATATTATATAATATCCATATTATATAACTGTATGTTATGTAACCGTTGTAAGTAATGCTTTATTAGTCAACTTTAAGAATAAAATTATCAACATAAAGTGTAATTATAACTGTTTAATTTATTTTATTATTATATTTTTTTATTAAATAGTTTTTGTTAATAATATTATATAATATCCATAATATATAACAGTATGCTATGTAACCGTTGTAAGTAATGTTTTATTAGTCAACTTTAAGAATAAAATTATCAACATAAAGTATAATTATAACTGTTTAATTTTTTTATTATTATTAAATAACTTTTGTTAATAATATTATATAATATCCATAATATATAACTGTATGTTATTTAACCGTTGTAAGTAATGTTTTATTAGTCAACTTTAAGAATAAAATTATCATCATAAAGTATAATTATAACTGTTTTTTTTTTTAAATATATTTTGTTAGTAATATTATATAATATCCATATTATATAACTGTATGTTATGTAACCGTTGTAAGTAATGTTTTATTAGTCAACTTTAAGAATAAAATTATCAACGTAAAGTATAATTATAACTGTTTAATTTTTTTTAAATAATATTATTGAATCCATATTATATAACTGTATGTTATGTAACCATTGTAAGTAATGTTTTATTAGTCAACTTTTAGAATAAAATTATCAACATAAAGTATAATTATAACTGTTTAATTTTTTTTTTGTTAATAATATTATATAATATCCATATTATATAACTTTATGTTATGTAACCGTTCTAAGTAATGTTTTATTAGTCAACTTTAAGAATAAAATTATCAACATAAAGTATAATGATAACTGTTTAATTTTTTTTAAAATTAAATAATTTTTGGTAATAACATTATATAATATCCATAATATATAACTGTATGTTATTTAACCGTTGTAAGTAATGTTTTATTAGTCAACTTTAAGAATAAAATTATCATCATAAAGTATAATTATAACTGTTTTTTTTTTTTTAAATATATTTTGTTAGTAATATTATATAATATCCATATTATATAACTGTATGTTATTTAACCGTTGTAAGTAATGTTTTATTAGTCAACTTTAAGAATAAAATTATCAACGTAAAGTATAACTGTTTAATTTTTTTTAAATAATATTATATAATATCCATATTATATAACTGTATGTTATGTAACCATTGTAAGTAATGTTTTATTAGTCAACTTTAAGAATAAAATTATCAACATAAAGTATAACTGTTTAATTTTTTTTGTTAATAATATTATATAATATCCATATTATATAACTTTATGTTATGTAACCGTTCTAAAAGTAATGTTTTATTAGTCAACTTTAAGAATAAAATTATAAACATAAAGTATAATTATAACTGTTTAATTTTTTTATTATTAAATAATTTTTATTATTAATGGTATAAACAAACTTTTTCATATTTCCTAAAATGTAAAAAAATACACATTTAGGACGGGTTATTGATTGAAATTTATTTAAAGCATTATTAATTTATATTTGATTGAAAGTTTGAATTCTGTTAAAATGTTATATTAATTATTTACTTCAATTTTATATTTGATTATAAATTTAAATTACATTAAAAAATAATATTATGTAATTTTATGTTATATAACTCATGGAATCAGCGTTTATTAATCATCTTTAAAAATAAAATTTATCAATAAAAAACTAACCATCTTTTAATTGTTTTAATAGTTATACCTTTATTTTTTATATATATTTTTTCAATTATTAATGATATAAATTTTGTCACATTTTCTGAAATGCACAATTGAGACCGGTTATACATTGAAATTTATTTCAATTTAATATATTTTTTATGTAATTTGAATTTTGTATTATGTAAAAAAAAAAAAAAAAAAAAAATCTGTATTTCAACTTTATATTTGATCGTAAATTTAAATTTCATTTAAAAATTCATGTTATAAAATTTTATGTTATACAGCAGATAAAATAGGTATGTTATTAATCAAATTTAAATATAAAATTTATCAATAAAAAACTAACCATCTGTTAATTGTTTTAATAATTTTAAATTACATTAAAAAATAATATTATATAATTTTATGTTATATAACTCATGGAATCCGCATTTATTAATCATTTTTAAAAATAAAATTTATCAATAAAAAACCAACCATCTTTTAATTGTTTTAATAGTTATACCTTTATTTATTTGTATTTTTTTAAAATTATTAATGATATAAATTTTGCCACATTTTCTAAAATGGAAAAAAATACACAATTAAGACCAGTTATACATTGAAATTTATTTCAATTTAATATATTTTTTATGTAATTTGAATTTGATTGCGAATTTGTATTATGTAAAAAAAAAAAAAAAAAAAATCTGTATTTCGTAAATTTAAATTTTATTTAAAAATTCATATTATATAATTTGATGTTATACAGCCGAGGAAATTGGTCTTTTATTAATCAAATTTAAATATAAAATTATCAATACAATTTTTAATTGTCTTTTAACTGTTTTAATAAACATTCGTTTTATTAAATAATTTTTTAACTTTCTTCTATCTTTACAAGAAGAAAGTATTGGATTCATGAAAATTTTCGACTTCCGGTTTTCGACGGATTTACACGTTTTAGAAGGTCCTGAACATGGTTTGACTGTTCTTAGAAAATGTCTGTCTGTATGTGACAAAATTTTGTGGGCGCTCTATTTCAAAAACTAATGCACGGAATTTAATAAAACTTATAACAGTTATTATTACAACAGTTAGTCTCTGATATAAATTGTGTTGATTAGTTTTTGGTGTATATCGCGGTACAGGTGGCGCTGTTATGCCGCATTTTTCACGATTTCCGCAATAGCTCTATCTCAAGAACTAATGCACTGATTTTCATCAAACTTCAGATTCAGTTAGACCTTGACATAAATAGACGCTGAATATGTTTTGGTGTAGATATCCCAGCAGGTGGCACTGCTGTGCTACTTTTTTCACGATAGCTATATCTCAAGAAGTAATGCAGAGAATTTCATCCAGTGTTGAATCCAGGGGGTGGCACGGGGGGGAATGTCCCCCCCCGGAGCATTGAAATGTCCCCCCCGGAGTATTTGAGATTTTATGCTTTCAGTGGTCAAAAAATGGAATTTCCCCCCCGGAACTCTATAATGTCCCCCCCCGGAGCTGCAGAAATCCCTCCCGGAGAAAAGTGTCTGAATTCAACACTGATTTCATCAAACTTCAGATTCTATTAGACGTTGACATAAATAGATGTTGATTACGTTTTGGTGTAAATAGACCAACAGGTGGCGCTGCTATGCTACTTTTTTCATGATTTTCACGATAACTATATATCAAGAACTAATGCACGGATTTTTATCAAACTTCAGATTCAGTTAGACATTGACTTAAGTGGTTGCTGATTAGGTTTTGGTGTAAAACTCCCAACAGGTGGCGCTGTTATGCTGCAGTTTGCAGGATTTACACGATTTTAGCAAATAGACCTATCTCAAGAACTAATGCACGGAATTTCATGAAACTTTAGATTCAGCCAGACCTTGATATAAATTGGTGCTGAGATTCGTTTTTAGTGTATGCGAAACCTGTGTGAGATAAAAGAAATATATGTATATATATATATGACATATGTCATGCTGTAACTCTCTTATTTATGAACCGATTTGAATGTGACTGAGTATGTGTATAGGACATACGAAGGTCTCGACCGAGTTCGTTGGCCAGCTTCATCCGCCATCTTGCTTAAAAATGGCGGACCGTTAAAAAATTTAATTTTTTTAATTCAAAAAGATGTACAATTAAATTATAAATTGAAAACATTGTTTCTGTTAAGTGTTAGAATGTGATACAAGGATTCTGGAACATTTTTTGTTTTTGCTATATCTTAAAAAATAGATTAGATATGGTAGTTTGAAATTCTATGGTGGCTGAGATTTTGAAACAATCTGATATTTGTTATGCTGTAACTCTCGTATTTATGAACCGATATGAATGTGACTGATCATGTGTACAGAATACACCAAGGTTCCGAACGAGTTCATTGGCCAGCTTCATGCGCCATCTTGTTTCAAAATGGCGGCCAATTTAAAAATTCAAAAAATTATAAACTGAAAAAGTTATTTCAATTAAGTGTTAGATCGTGATACAAGGATTCCGGAGCATTTTTTGTTTTGGCTTTATCTTACAAAATGGCTCAGATATAGCTGTTTGAAATTCTAGGGTGGCTCACATTTTGAAACAATCTAGTTTTTGTGTAACTCTCATGCTGAAATTCGCATTCAAATTCAGTATTAACGAAAACCGGGATGGAATTTTCTATAAACAAATCTGGTTCCAAGCATTTTAATTTCGGGTGTTTGAGTAAAATAAGTTTAACTTTTAAAATCATAGACTATGAAAGCTTCCTTTTCCACCCGGTAGAGGCCGGAAAGATTTTTTGAATCAAAGCGTTTCTTCTAAAGAAATTGTCGAAGCAAATAACAGAATTCTTTAGACTTAATTCAATTTCAATTTTGCAGCATTTCTCGTGAGGTTAATGATTTATAGATGATAGTCTTAATTAAAGTGCGGATGTTTATTCTAAACGAATGACTGGTTTTTGATTAGCTATTTTTCACCATCCAACGCAATTAAATAAAAAACACGAACTAATAAGATAATAGTACGTAAATGGAGGTTTAAATACGTCATGTTTACAATCGTAACGTACAAACGAATAAATTAAATGTTTACAATACATCAACATGTCTTTACGCTCTAACGGAAAACCACGAAATATTTCCCAGCATCTCAGGCCAATTATTTCCTTACATTTGTTGACATTTTTAGATGCTTTCGTAATTATAAAAATACCTAGCACCTATAGTCGTCGTTTGGTCCGTCCGTCTATCTGTCTCTCTGCATATAACAGCGCAAAAACTACCCAACCGAGTAGTTTGAAATTTAATATATATTATCGTTGCAGATTTCCGTCGAGTCATTTCATATTTTATGAAAATTGAATCAAAACTTAAAAATATATTAATAAAAGTTTTTTTTATTCAATTAAATCCTATTCTACGTCATTAATTCAATGATATGCCATGATAGGTAATGATTCTAGGTTGCCATGGTGATGACGTCTTATTTAAGAGGGAGTCCTATTATTTCCATATTACTGAATATAAAAACCAGATTTGTATACTAAAATTGTTTAATTATAGCAATTCTGCTATAATCTACCGACAGTTTTTAGGATAGATGTTTCCGGAGAAATAGATATTAAATGGAAAAAGAGTCTAAATAAGGATTTCAAGTTCTGAAATTTTCAAAGCTAGGCTTAAGTTTCCCATTGGCATTTTCAGACAATGTCAACAAAAGAAAAAATGTTGCCAACTTAATATGTACTTATTTTAATAAGGAAATGAATCCTACTATAATAACAGACGATATAATTCATTTTTTCATTGAAATAATAACAATGATTTATTTATTTTTTTTACATTGTCTTGTATTGTATATTTTCGCATAGTATAGTTTTAATGTAATTAGAATTGTTTGTAAAAGTGTATTGAAACTTAATTTCATAAAATAAAATTAACATCTATATTATGAAAATCTGCATCTAAAATAAATTTTGTATTCATGCATTTTTGCATAAGAGTGTAACAGCTATTGCACGAATATATGAATATTTATAAAACTAGCTATAGTACGAACGCACCCCATTTGTCACGTTTGATGATACAATGAACGATTATACGATGAGGACAGACAGACATTTTGTAAAAACATGTTTATGGGAATCTCCGTCGAAAACCGGAAGTCGAAAAAAAATTCGATTACAATACTTTCTTCTATTATAGATAGAAGAAAGTAGATTATAGATAGAAGAATTTCGGGATCGGGTCGAGTACAACCAGACCCGTGCTGAACTCTAATTCAAATAAAGAAAAAATATTATTCCACCTCTAAAAGTAACAATATTTGAAAACGAAAAAAGCGAGTCCTCCGAGTTAATCTCTTTCCCTGGTAACGAAAATTTCGCGCCTGGAATTTTTTATACTCATTCGCGCGTGACCTTGTTTTCAAGGTTTATTTAATAATCCAGCGACACAGAAAAACCAAACTCTAAGCTTATTTTGAAGGCCCTCTGGAGGGAACGTCGACAGCTATTTCAAGCGCCCTCAGATCCCCCCTGTAAATGGGTTTTTCTTTTTATGGTCACAATTTTGCGGAGAAGAATCGCCGAAAATTTTTCTCTAGCGAAAAGCTGACATGAATTTAGAGGTTTGTTGTGAGACGCAGACGATAGTCACTCTTTTCACGTTCGCCGCTCAATTAACTAGACTTCGCCATTTCTAATGAAGCGTTTGTTTATTCTATTTGACATCTTAATGGAACTACCGAAGAAGTTTATATGTTTTTCATTTATGTATTTATGAGTTTAGTTAGATACTAATTTATTCTTATATGTATTACTGGCAATATACCTCTTTTATATGGAGCAAATTATCATATATTATTTCTGTTGTCAACATCCCTTTTTCATAAGCAAATAAAAAGCGCCGAATGATAAATGAGATACCATATGAAAGGATTTTGAAGACGTTTCTGACATAGTACACTCACATTTCATTAAAACATGTTTTTTGATTAAAAATTACAGTTATTTAAAAATTAAATCGGCATTGTTTTCATAAATGAAATGAAAGGTTTTCCTCAAACGAGTGTTGCCACAAAAATAAAATACCGCAGTATAGGATGCTCAACAATGATTATAAAAAGATAAACAGTACAGAAAATATAAATTATGATGTTTCCGCACGGGTTTATTTTATATTTATGGTTAAAAAGCATGGAAATTGAAATGTTTAGAAGAAAAAGACACCCTCTATTGATCGAAGCAGTGATATTTCACGTGTAGAATAAAAGGTATGCTTTGTTATATTAGATTAAATTGTACTTTAATTCAATTTATTACTTACCCATCATACGTAGTATAGGGTAAATCTTGTAATCGTTTTAAAAATCGAAAAAAAAATTGACGGATTTTGGCGTTTCAGACGCTGGAGATTCCGAAAAACATATTTTTAGAACAAAAAAAAAAAAAATTGCCGACCGTCTGTCTGTCTGTGTGTGTGTGTGTGTCTGTAAACGCTCTATCTCCCGAACAAATTGAGGTAGAGACTTGAAATTTGATATGTACTTAGTATGTAATAATGAGAAGAAGCTTATTGAATTTCAGTAACCTCGATTATCCGGAGCTATCTTTTTCGCACTCTCAAAATTCGTTCAGATAGTATATAAAAATTTGCAATTTTTTTTTTTTTTTTAAGGAGTGAATATAAAAGACAATAAAAAAACATAAATTTTGCATCAACACAGAATTTCATTCAAATTTCAATTCAAAGATCTATTTTAATTGGAAATGAGACGCTTCATCCGACGCAGTAAACTGTTAGTTAGTAGGATTATCATTTTTGGAGTTGTAAGGATGTTTTATTTTACGCCATTCAGTAATAGAGCATTTAAAGTTTGTGACGTCATCAAGCCAGGATTTTATTCGAATGGCAATGAATTTTATAAATAGTTTACACATGTTTTATTTTCATATTTTATTTTATGCATAGCCATGATGGCCAAGTATTACGGTTACCCATAACGACTAGTTTATGGTCGTAATAATGCTGAGAAGAATCGTCGAAAATTTACTATAGCGAAAAGCTGACATGAATTTAGAGGCTTTTTGTGAGAAGATAATAAACTCTTTTCAAGTTCGCTCTTCAATTAACTGGACTTCGCCATTTCTAATGAAGCGATTGTTTATTCAATTTGACATCTTAATGGAACTAAGGAAGAAGTTTATACGTTTTTCATTTATGTATTTATGAGTTTAAATACTAATTTCTCCTTACGTATTAATAACAAAATATTTCATTTGTGTGAAGCAAATTGATTTTTATTTTAGTTATGCATTTTGCCCGAAACATTTTTGTGAGAAATCCAGTTTTGAGCAAGAAATTTTTCGTTCTCATTTAAAGTCTCAACATGTCTTTGTTGAAACATTTGTTATTAAACTTTTTTATGTAACTTTGTGACGGCCATCTCTGATGTCAGGCCGTGCGGTAGAGCAGAGACAAATAACAAGTCTATTTTTAAAAACCAAAAACGGTTTATTAAAACAAAACGGTAGGGAAGTTGAGCGAGCTCCACTTTATTTTCCTAAAAATTAATAAAACGAAAGGCTTTTGCTAACGACTCGTAGCTGTATAGAAATTAAAACTATATGATAATTAAACTTAAACTATCCAGAAGCAAATTCACGATCCAATAATTTTATATTTCAAATTAAATAAGCATTGATGCAGGCTCAAATCAGCTTTACAACAGCATAGAACTTCACTATAAAATGCTAAGGCCAATTATTTAATCTCGAGACTCGATGCGAGGTCTCAAGGCTAAATCTAAATCTATCTAAGTCTCAATATTAAATCTCCCAAGTTAAGTCTGCTCTAGCTTCCCTGAGCTCTGGTCTGAAATGAAAATTCGCTGCTTATATACTTCACAGTATTGATCGACCAGCTCCAGAAAATTTGCATAACTGAAAGAAAACGGCGACTCACAATTTCCGAGATTCAGACATCCCTCGAAAGTTAGAGAAAGAGAGCATTGCTAAATCTTTTACGCACATGGCCGGTTATTGGACAAAAAATTACGATCTCATTCAAACATCGCCTACTCACGTGACGAGAGTAGTCGATCCCTTACAACCCCTCCCGGAAATTGTGAAAGAAAAAGCGGTGGTTGAATGCAGACCAGCGTCTTTTAATTTCGAGTCAAAAATAAGCACAACATGTGACGGGTAAATTAAATTTTGGAATCGAAATGTAAAATTTTGTACTTTTAACCCATCACACAAAAAACTGGTCAAATCGATAAAAAAAAAACTTTCAACATAACCTCCTTTAAATACGAAGTATCCTCAAAATGAACTCACAAAATTTTCCTCAAAAAAAATTCAAAGATTGCCAAAATCAATACGCAGTTTTACCTCAAACAATTCCACAAAGTGCCGAAAAAGGTGCAAACTCAAATTGCCTATCAACTAAAGTACCTTTCTTAAACTTACAATTCTCAATCATGCCAAAAACTAACATCCCCAAAATTCAGTGTAGATACTCGCTGGGTTACAGGGGACACATACTAACAGCTATAAACAGCTGTGAAAGTAAAACAATTTCTATAAAATATAAAATTGGAAATATACATTACAAAATCTTCAATACATAACTCTTCTTCTTGGTAACTAAAATAAAAAAACTCATATAAATAGATTATCTGAATTAGGATTGTTTTACCTCCTGGAACACACTTTATTAGCTACATATATTTTACAGTACATAAACTTTACATCATAACTGTGAAATACAAGTAACACCGTCAAAACTTCATAACTTACGAACGCCCAACACGAAAAACTAAACCGAAGACGAACACGAACAACGACCGAAGGAAGAAAGTTAAACTTATTAACAATGTTAGTAAAGTATCAGATAGAACACGCGTGTCAAGGGCAACACTTGACCGCCAAACACGTGCACGCCTAGCCGCGGCGCGTGTAAAAAAAACCCATAATACTATCAATTCATACTTCAAATGCAACATGTAGAACAATACAATACATACATAATATATACATAAAATATTCATAGAACAACCATACAACAATTATACAAACAATAGTTTAACAATCTCTTGAACATGAAAGCAGTGAAACTCAAAAGATGTTCTCTGACATCATAACTTAAATTTTGGCAAAAAATTTTGAACAGAAGTTAAATGCACAACTTGTGAAGCCGAGATACAAAATCAAACATTGGTCGAAAGGTAACTAACAGTTCAGCTGCTTTGTCCAGTCCATAGAACTTGTTGACATTTATATAGGCACTTTAAATAAGAATAAAAAAATGGAACGTCGTCACCTGATTTCATAATGAAAAACTTGAAGCTTGCAGGCTCATGGAAGAACTCTGGCGGCGTCCCCAAAATCCTTGGACGAAACTCCGTTCTGATTCAGATTGGTAAGGAGAGGCCACTGTCGCTTGTCGTGCCTGCAGCTGGGTGTTGTAACCATGGCGACGTCCTTTGGGAGGAGCTCGTGTAGTGTCCACTCGACGACTGCTAGTAGGGGTCCACTCGACGATTGCTAGTAGATTCCACTCGACGATTGCTAGTAGATTCCACTCGACGATTGCTAGGCGGGCTTGCTGATTTGTCCATTTGATGATTGCTAGGCGGGTCTCGATGATGGATAGGATCGAAGACTGTCGGATCAAAAGGCTGTCTTTTCCGGGAGGCTCCCGATAGTGAAGTGGAATGCAAAGTTCTCTTTCTGCCAATTCTCCGGTGTCGTTTAGTTGTTGGAGGAAGATCGTCCGTGCTGCGTTTTTGTGCGTTACTTCGGAACTGTCGATGTGATGACTTCTGAGATGGTTGACTATCGGTAGATTCGTCGAGATCTGTTGATGGATTGCCGTTCCGTCCTCTCTTGGCAGGAATGTCTGTCGATGACTTTGACAACCGTCTCTTGTGTTGTGGTAGATGTGACGCAGAAGGGTTCTGCATGAACTTCTTGTCTGGAGGCTTAGAACTACTTGTCGAGATCGAATGCGGGTGCTGTCTTTTGCCGTATTTATGAACCACTTTAGGTAATGTCTGTTCAGCTGGCTGGTTAACCCTGTCTCGGTTAACTTGAGGAAATTTACGCTTCACCTCCGTGCGTATGTTATCACTATTATTATTAGAAGAATTATTTGCAGGAGAAGATTGACTGACGTCAGGAGAATGAGAGGTCTTTTGACTGAGGCATAGAGGGTTCACCGTCTGACGTTTGAGAACCATTTGAGCTAGTGTCCCTAAACTTATAAACTCTGACCTGATCCAAGTTTACCGTGGTATGACAACCGTCAACATCAATAATTAAATTGTTACCTTTAACTTCCAACACTTTATACGGTCCCTCAAACTTAGGTCCAAACTTAGCAACTCGTTTTTGCCGACTAGAACTTAACCAATGCTTTTCCAACAAAACAAAATCACCAACTCTAATCTCCAACTCCCTCCGACGCATATTATAATACAACGCTTGTTTTTTCTGAGCCTTTCCCATTTTTATTTGTGCTTCCTTAACCAACTTATCAATATCCTGAATCATATATTCGTTTTCATTACCCGAGATTCTAATTAACTGTTGAAAAGGAGTTATAATTTTACGACCCGAAAACAATTCTGCAGGGGTTTTCCCAGTGGACTCGTGAACTGCCGTATGCAAAGCATAGGCAAAATGCTGCAAGAACTGATCC
This sequence comes from Maratus michaelseni, assembly GCA_963931845.1. Classification (NCBI taxonomy): domain Eukaryota; kingdom Metazoa; phylum Arthropoda; class Arachnida; order Araneae; family Salticidae; genus Maratus; species Maratus michaelseni. The sequence continues at coordinate 284,981,282 of OZ007597.1, forward strand.
CAGTTTGAATGAGTGCCAATAAAAGAAGAAATCATTTGAATGAGAGTTCTATTGACCCTCTCAGCCATATTGGACTGTTGCCGGTATGGAACTGTAAAAGAATGAGATATCTCCAGCTGTGCGCACAATTCCTAAAAAATTTCGGATATAAAACAGGGACCGTGATCACTAATTACTTGGGATGGTGCACCATATTTCGAAATAAAGCCGTTAAATAAAGCATTCGCTACAATTTTGCCTGAAGCTTTTCTGAGGGGGATGAACTCAACCCATTTACTAAGATAGTCTACAATTACTAATACGAATCTATATCTATTGCCAGTTAAGGGATAAGGACCAATTAAATCAACTCCGATACATTCTAGGGCAAAGGACTTTTTAATTGGAATTAATTTGCCAGCTGGTCTTATATTTTTATAATTATATTTTTGGCATGTGTCGCAGTTGGAGACATAAGCGTGCACTGCTTCCCGCATTTTAGGGAAGTAGCAGGAGTCACATAATCTAGCGTACGTTTTCCTTACACCTAGGTGACCTGCTTAATGGATTGTCGTGAAATTCGTGCAAGATGGCCTTACGAAGAGAAGCTGGAATGTAAACTCTTAGCTCACCATGAGAATTGACAGTTTTGAATAAAATAAAAGGCCATCGATAATTTTGAAATGCTGGGACCAGTTTTGGAACATGTGCGCGTCCGCGCTTTGTACCATTTCAGCATCTGTTAAGTATCTATACAGCTGACCAAATTCCTCATCCTTTTTCTGTTCATTCATGAGTTGCTCTCTCGATTTCAAAACCAATGACGACAAGACACAAACCTTAACCTCCTCAACCATCTCAACACCTTCCTGAGGATTTCTCGATAAAGCATCTGCTACTGCATTGTCCTTTCCTACCTTATACTCAATTACAATGTTAAACTCTGCTAACTTTAAACACCATCGAACCATTCTAGAAGATAAACCTTTTCCGTGCGTTAACTTTGTTAAAACAGAGTGATCCGTAACCACTTTGACCGGGATTGAACAGAAGAAACATCTAAATTTGTTCAACGCCCAAATTACCGCAAGACATTCGCGTTCCGTAATTGAATAATTACGCTCCGCTGCATTTAAAATTCTGGACGCAAACGCTAACGGGATGAGCCAAAACCGGTGAAGAAATTAAAGAATTTTTTAAATGTTCGAAAGCATTTTGAGCCGCTTTCGACCAAACAAATTTAACCCTCTTTCGCTTTAAAGCATATAATGGTTCACATATCTCCGAAAAATGTGGTATAAATTTTTGAAACCAAGCCACCATACCCAAAAATATCGCTACTTGTTTTGAATTCTTTGGAGGCGCCATTGCCGCAATAGCATCTGTTTTTTGTTTGTCAGTTTGTATGCCCTCTTGTGTGATCCGAACGCCAAGATATTTTAACTCTTTTCGAATAAATTTACACTTTTCTAATTTGACAGTGAGACCCGCATTTCTGAGTAATGTGAAGACTTTATGTAATAAATTTATATGTTCTTCGAATGTTTTAGACATGATGATAATATCATCCAGGTATACCAGAACTCCGAAACCAAGAAGGGGTTTCAGAATGGTATCCATCGCCTTCTGGAACGTGGCTGGAGCCCCCGATAATCCAAAACTCATGCGTTTAAACGCAAAACACCCATTATTCGTTATAAATGCTGTCTTTGGTATGTCTTCCGGTTTCATGCCTATTTGAAAATAACCAGAAGTTAAATCTAGTGTAGACATAAATTTAGTGCTTTGGATATTGGCTAAAATGTCATCTATTACAGGAATTGGATACTGTGGATATTGGGTTATTGAATTTAGTTTTCGATAATCTATAGCGAATCTCCACGCCTCAGGATCCTCAATGCTTTTTCCATTGTTTTTCCGACATAATACTACTGGTGATGCGTATGGAGACTCAATGGGCATGATAATGTCATCGCGGAGCATTTTTTGAATGTGATAATTAATAATTTTCTGTTTAACTTTATCATAACGGTATGGTTTGCTTGCCACTGGCGCATGTGAACCGGTATTAATCTCATGCCAGGAAACGTGTGTTAGCCCCGGTTTCTCTGAAAATACTTCCCTGAAATCATCCAAAAATTTATTAAATTTGCTTATCTCCCCCTTTGTTAAACCAGATTTAGTTAAATCAATTGAAAGTGATGAGGACTCGTTTGTACAAGTTTTCTCATCATTATTTACTTCTAATGTCCGTGTAAAGAAATCTAGGCTCATCCCTCTATCTTTCATGAAATCAACTCCAACAATACAATGTGCTTTTAATCCATCTAATACTAGAAATTGCCACCTCGCTTTAACTGACCGTATTTCTACATCCAAATCCACCAGACCTTTTATACTGCATTGTATCCCTTGAGCCGACTGAACCACTAAATTAACATGCCGCAACCTTTTATACGAAAAATATTTCTTATACACTTCAAACGATATAAAACTCTTATCCGCGCCTGTATCCAAAACACTTTTCACCACTATACCGCTCAAAACTATTAACAATTCAGGTAATTCGACTGGGTTAACTACTACCGTATTTAAATCGATCACAGAAGGCTTTGAAGAGTTCTGCGACTTCTGACCTTCCGCACAACAGATACCTACCAGTTTAACCCCTGCTGACGATTTTTAGTACCACAAGACTTTCCCTGCTTAACGACATTTTCATCAACCATTAACTGTCTAACCCAGAACGAGTTAGTCTGCCTTGGGTTAACCTCGTTCCTTCTATCCAAACCATTTGTATTGCGACTGCTAACCCCCTCATTTCTTCTGAAACCATTATTATAAGTTTGATCATAATTCCTTAAACCACCACTAACTCTTTGAAAATTTTGCCTATCCCCATAATTAACTGGACCACGAACATTACGACCATTATATTCATTATCATAATTCCTGGACCTATTAATAAACCTATCCCCCTCGTTGAATTCTCGTGTGGTCCTCCGTCTCTGGTGATCCGCCTCGTGTCGCGCTTCATACCTTATTAATAATTGATAGAGTTCAGCCGTATTTGCTGGGGCACGGAGTTTGATATAATCCTGGATTGCCACCGAAAAGAGAGGAAGAATAATGTCTATATTAGTTCCTTATGAGTAACGTCAAGTGCCAATTTGTTTTTCAATTCTAGTTTTCTTAGAAAAAATCCGGATGCTTTTTCGTAAATAGATTGGCGTTTGCAATAGAATTCCCGCCTGAGCTCGGTTGCATTACGTTCATTCGGGAAAGCTTTAGTTAACTCCAAACACGTTTGCTCAAATCGTTTAGCGTCATCAGTCACCAAAAATCTTCCTATGTTTTCAAGCCAAAGCAAGGCTTCATCCTTTAGAGAGCATTTCAATACTAAATACTTGTTCTTATCTGGAATATTGTTAAAGGCCATATAATCGTTTAGTTTGGCCAGAAACTCAGTGACATCCGTGTTTCCGGCGAAGTAAACTCGAGGGACTATCTCTCTTGGATGTGGGCATTCGTTTAAGGCACCGTCAGTTGGACTGACAAGGTTACCTAATCCACTAAGTTGGGCGCCATTTGTGACGGCCATCTCTGATGTCAGGCCGTGCGGTAGAGCAGAGACAAATAACAAGTCTATTTTTAAAAACCAAAAACGGTTTATTAAAACAAAACGGTAGGGAAGTTGAGCGAGCTCCACTTGATTTTCCTAAAAATTAATAAAACGAAAGGCTTTTGCTAACGACTCGTAGCTGTATAGAAATTAAAACTATATAATAGTTAAACTTAAACTATCCAGAAGCAAATTCACGATCCAATAATTTTATATTTCAAATTAAATAAGCACTGATGCAGGCTCAAATCAGCTTTACAACAGCATAGAACTTCACTATAAAATCCTAAGGCCAATTATTAATCTCGAGACTCGATGCGAGGTCTCAAGGCTAAATCTAAATCTATCTAAGTCTCAATATTAAACCTCCCAAGCTAAGTCTGCTGTAGCTCCCCTGAGCTCTGTTCTGAAATGAAAATCCGCTGCTTATACACTTCACAGTATCGATCGACCAGCTCCAGAAAATTTGCATAACTGAAAGAAAACGGCGACTCACAATTTCCGAGATTCAGACATCCCTCGAAAGTTGAAGAAAGAGAGCATTGCTAAATCTTTTACGCACATGGCCGGTTATTGGACAAAAAATTACGATCTCATTCAAACATCGCCTACTCACGTGACGAGAGTAGTCGATCCCTTACAACTTAACTTGGTTTTTAAGGTTCCGTACGTAAAAAGAAAAACGGAACCATTATAAGATCCCTGCTGAGTCTGTCCGTCCGTGTGTCACCATTCATTTTCTTCTTCATCATTCTTTTCTTTCCATTCTTCACCATTCTTTTTCATGTCTGGGCAGAAAACATTCTGAACCACTTGTAGCTAGCTTGGCAAATCGAGTTCATGCTGCTATAAAATGTAAAGAAGATGCTACAAAATATTAAAGAATAACTATTTCTTTATTTAAAAAAAAACACGAATTATTTACAATGCATTATTCTAATATTTTGAACCAGGTAAATGGTTATTCGAATTTTTCTTTTCCCAAGTGTGAATAATTATTTTAATTTTTGTATTATTTCCTTTACTTTTTATGCTGAAAGATTCTACAAACTATGTAGATTCCTACAATATTAAGTTTTATTCTGTATTACTTTTTGTATAAACGATACATAAAAAACCTTTTTTCACAATTCCTTTTTTTTTTCCTATTATTCTAATTTTTTGACTTGGAGCTGTATTAGTTTATGCCGCCTGTAATGATAGAGAATGTTTTTTTGGAATCGTGGGTAACTCTATAGAGGTTATTGTGTGTTGGAGTATCATAGTTGAGAGTTTTTCCAACAGAGAGAAAATATGCCGGGACCAGGACTCGAACCTGGGTACTTTTGTTTGCCGTGCCAACGCTCTCCCTACTGAGCTATCCCGACGATATCCTGGCTGGCACATTTCACTCCTTTATCTGTTGGAAAAGGCTGCGAACAGCATCGAATATACTTTCCTCTATTCATTATGTTATAAATCCTTTTGACCCACATATTTTCTGATTATTATCCATTCACAAATATGTTTAGGAAAAATTTAGGGGGCTAATTATGTTACTTGAAAAAACTAGTCGGATGTGCCAATCCCAAAACTTTCTTCTATCTCAATCATGTTAATACTTCTAATTTCGTCCTCACATCGCCAATAAAATCAATATTTTTCGTCATTCTGTTGTACGCCAGTACCTTGCGAATCATCGGGTTTTCCGGGATGCAATCAACTGATGTATACTAAACTACGAAAAGTTCTTTTGGCCTGTACCGACCGGAACAGATAGCCTCCTTATTCCTTGGTTTTACGATTTTAGCTAATTTTACTGGAAAACACGAAGCTAAAATACGTGGAACCCAATTAAAGAAGATTCATTCCCAGTTCTCGTCAACATTGAATTTGAATGAGAATATCGCCAAATTAGTCTTCTATAGCCAAGTTGGCTTCATTTGTGGCAACCTATTTTTGTCGCCAAATTTGGCGATATTTCGTCAAATGCCGCCAAGCTTGGCGAAATTTTGACGTTGGCGAATATAAATATTATAGTGTTAAGCGTTTAAGAATAGGAACAATTTTTTTATACATCTTTTTGAATTTGAAATCTTTAAATGGCTATCACAGCACCCCCTTCCGGCGGAATATCCCCACATTCTAGTAGGACCTTCTGGCTACAGCCAAAAACATATTAAAAATTTTTGGTTTAATTATCTGCATAACATCATACACTTTTCGATGACACAATAGTGAAAATCGAACAAAAATCGCGATGGCAGCGCCCCCTTTCGTCGAAATATCCCCGAATTCAACCTGGACCTGTAGGCTATGGTCAAAAACATAGCAAAAAAAATTGGTTCAATTATCTGCATAACTTCATACACTTTTCGATGATACAATACTGAAAATGGAACATAAATATCGATCACAGCGCCTCCTTTCGTCAAAATATCCCCAAATTCTGATAGAATCTGCTTGCTATAGCCAAAAACATAGAATACAAATTAGGTTCAATTATCTGCATAACTTCATACACTTTTAGATGGTACAATCGTGAAAATGGAACAAAAATATCGATCACAGCGCCCCCTTTCGTCGAAATATCCCCAAATTCTGATAGAATCTGCTTGCCATAGCCAAAAACATAGAAAAAAAATTTTGGTTCAATTTGAAGCATAACTTCATACACTTTTAGATGGTACAATAGTGAAAATGGAACAAAATTATCGATCACAGCGCCCCCTTTCGTCGAAATATCTCCAAATTCTAATAGAACCTGCTTGCCATAGCCAAAAATATAGAAAAAAAATTAGGTTCAATTTGAAGCATAACTTCATACACTTTTAGATGGTACAATGAAGACACACAGACGGACGGACGGAGAGACAGACATTTTGTAAAAACGTGTTTTTCGGAATCTCTGACCCCTAAAACGTGTAAATCCGTCGAAAACCGGAAGTCGAAAAAAATTTCGATTACAATACTTTCTTCTATTATAGATAGAAGAAAGTAAAAAAGTTTTCTTTTGTATATCGTGTGGACTATCCTGTGAAAGATCTCGTAATACAGAACTCAAAAATACATATTTTTTAATTTTAGGTATTATATTTTCAGATATATCGTTGAAAATGAACTGTAAAAATATGCCCCCCCCCCTCTATTTCTGAATCCACTGAAACTAAAATTAGGTGTAGTAGAAGTTTATTAATTAATAATTAATAAATATAATGTACGGAATCCTTTCAGCGCAAAGTATATTCGCACTTAATCGATTTATTTACAGTGTAAACCATTTAATTGAGGCTTTTGTAAGTAACAGTCCTTTGTTTAGTTATTATTTTCTCTATCTCGCTCACAATTTAATTGTCTGGCCGATCGATTGATCGCTTTCACAGAGAAAACCCCGATGGTTGTTAGATATGTAGCGTGCTTGGACTGGATTAAGTCATTGGGTTCGGAATTTAATCATTGCAGCCCCAAACTTTATTCTGCAATAAAATCGTTTGGTTGCTAAGGGACTTGGAGGCGGGTAAAGGGTTGTTGGAATATGGTACACTGTCAGCTGTAATTAAACGGTGTATTTTAAAAATTATATTTCATAATTTGTGTTATTACAACAAGAAATTATTCAAATATAAGTGTTCTGTACCCAGATTTGATCAAATATTTGAAAAAATAAATCTATTTTACTGAAAGTTAATTTTTTTTACAGCTATTAATTAGTTTTATTATTATTATTAGTTTAACGTTTTAAAATATTCTATGCGTTCCAATTATTAAAAAAAACTGTTTTCTCCACTTTCAAATAACTAAACATATTAAGTCTGAATCTAAATTGTAAAATTAAAAGGTCACTCATGTCATCAGACATTTAATAAAACTAAACAAGAACGAAAAATCATGCATCAAAATTTTTTTTCACAGATTTACGCCCATCATGGTCCCTAGAACCCAAAACCCCACCCCAGTTCAAAACTTTATCTATCTATCTATCTATCTATCCATGTGTCTATATCAATTTTTTATGGACACGATTGCTTCCATAATTCTGCACAAATCTCTTCCAAACTGATAATCAAAGGGCATAAAATCTCGGTCAAGTTCGTTTGGCAAAATTGGACCAAGGGAGGGGGGGGGGGGGGCTTTTTGTGAAAACAGAAAAAAACCCATAACTTCTTAATTATGATACATATCGAATCCGTTTAAAGTTATTATTACTTCTAGAAAAAAGGACCAAAAATTTATGTATGACAGATTGTATGGTATCATTAAAAATGGCCTCAAACGGCGGTTGGGGGATAGGGGTTTAAGAAGAAAAAAATTCATAACTTCGTCCATTCACAAGATATCAAATCCGCTTCAATTTATTATAAATCTCCTTAATATTATATATAACTTTTATACTGACACGTTTTTTATACGATCAACTCTTACAGCAAACAAAGAAAAAAAAATGAAAACAAAAAAATCCCTGCCGGCTCCGCTTACAGGCATAGGTGCCGAAGTGGGGGTCCCAACTGCCACATCATGGCAAAAAGGTTCTTCTTTTGCAATTCTCAACAAACAGGCGCCCACGGTCTGCTTCTTCGAAATCTACCTGTGCCTGTAGGCCGAGCCGTCAGGAATTTTTTAAACTACTACTTATTTTTGCGTTTATTTATTTTTTTGACTGAATTTAAATATAAGTCACTTTCAGGACATACAGCATTCTTTTTTTTTCCTGTAAATAATTTTTCCCCTAGTTTCAATAAAAAATACAGGGTCATTCATAATTCCCTCCGGGGTTTCGAAACGTTATAGTAAAAAAACGAAGACGAATATGAAAAAAAGAAACATATGAAATTATTCCGAAACTATTCAAGTTTTACTTACATACATTACAGGTGTTCTATGTGTGAACCCTTGGTCACACGGCATACATCCATGCGATAGTCCAGTTCCTGCCATACTCCGTTTCTTTAAATTTCCGGTACCACACATGAATTGTTTTGTCAGTTGGTCCCTGTTTTCGATATTTATTACGAAAGGCCCGTTGAACTGACACCACTGATTCAGATTTAAAGAAACGGAGTATGGCAGGAACTGGACTATCGCATGGATGTATGCCGTGTGACCAAGGGTTCACACATAGAACACCTGTAATGTATGTAAGTAAAACTTGAATAGTTTCGGAATAATTTCATATGTTTCTTTTTTTCATATTCGTCTTCGTTTTTTTACTATAACGTTTCGAAACCCCGGAGGGAATTATGAATAACCCTGTATAACTACTATTTTCTTTTTCCAGGCATGGTTCCAGAATGTAAGCCTGTAACGGAATAGCCTTATATGATGTTCCTATTCTAGTCACTGTTGAAGATGGCCAATAGCGAGGTGAGTTGTTCATTAAATATTGACTCCGAACTGTTTTGGCAAAGTATAACACAATTCTTTTTTCATACATCGGTATGAATGGGGATGGCAACAGATTGTCAATATACAGAAAATGTAAATATTTTCATCCTTTCTCCTTCCAAAAATAACGTTATATCGACACCGATATTTCATTTTTGGATTTATTTTTTTTTTCTTTTACTAATATATCCATACATTAATATACATATATATGTATATATTGGGAAATCTTAAGAATATTTATTATTATTATTACACTATTTATACAGTGTGATTCATAAATATCGAAACAATAGGCTATCTCTTTAAATATTGCCCCTAGACACATACTTCCAATTGCAAAGTTTCATAAAAAAAGGTGCAAAATTTGATGAGATAAGTTGCAACTCCATGGGGGGGGGGGGGGTCTATTTGAGAAAATACAAAAATTCAATTTTTATACGGCCCCGTAGGATAAAATTTCCAATTAGGGAATTTTTCCTTATCCATTCCTGAATCAAACAAAAGAAATCCATCTTGATATCTGCAAAACTCAGGGAGATAGGTCCGTTTTAATAATTCATGAAGTTTCAAGGGATCAGACACAAATTGAAATGAGTGTAATTCAAGAAACAATGTTACTGTAAGGTGTCCGGGAAACATTTATTATTATTTTTTTTAATTTATTTATAAAGTTAGAATTTTGAATTTTTTGTGATGATTAGCCATATAATTTGTAAACAGAATCACATCATAAGAGTTCTTACAAAATAATTTTTTTTTTCAAAAAATGCAGAGTAATTTAAAATTGTTATAACTCGAAATATTATTTGTCGAATTGAATTTTTTTCCCTTTAATTAAACAGAAATATGTAACTTTCAATTTTGATTCAGCATTTTGAAAAATATTAATTAAAAAAATATTTAAAATAGCAATTTAAAAAAATGCAATTTATTTTAAACAAATCATTTTTTAAAAAGTCAATATTTTTTTTCAAATTTGCCGAATTAAAATTTAAGTAAAATATTTGAAAAAGATAGATTACAAGTTTGAACCATTTTTAGAGGTTATTGACTTATATAAATTTAAAGATGAGAAATGCTGAAAAAAACTTTTGATGCCGAAAAATGCATTTAAAATTTTAAACAAAGATTGGGTCCTAATAGAACGTTTAAATGCTTTTTAAAAGCTTCCAGGTGAGTAAATAACTCCTTCCTGTAGCTTCAATTTCTGATTACGGTAGTTTGACTCTCGGGTACAGATATTAAATTTGTTTACAAATACAGCGAAATTTAAAAAAATTAAGTTTATTAGAGATATAAATTTCTTTTATGGACTTTATGTTTCAGGTCGGGTTTATTGATATGATGCGAAAGAAAACCATTTTCATGGGCGATGCACTTAATTTTATTTAGTTCATTATCTAGACAGGTCTGTGCATATTTTAGATTTCTGCACAAGCCGAAATTTGTACAAAAAATTCCCATTTTTCTTAAGATACAATTAAGATTATTTTAAAGAATACTACATACATATTTATAAGAAAATTTTACAGTATATTTTAGATTACTATGTTTTCGCATGACAAAAACATAGCTGCCAAACCTCTCACTAATGCTCCGTAATATGTAGATTAATTTGAACTAGTTAACCACTTTAAAACTAGAAAAAGTGTTTAATGAATCTTTGACTTATTTAATTTAAATGTTTTAAGTCGAATCATTACTTCATTCAATCGAATTTCATAAAAGAGTTTCTGGTTCGAACGTATTAAACCTGGGCCAAATAAACACACTTATAACGGAAGATAAGTGGGAGCTTGGCATCTATTAAAAAAATACGCAATAGCAACGTTAATGATTATTTATACTATGAGACTGTTACATTCGAATAAAGATTTATTTTAAAAAACAATGTCGTTTGGAATAAATGAAAAATAGGTTTTAAAACATCATAACTTTTGAAGCTGTATAACAAAAAGTAAAATTTTGAAAATATTTCTGTGTAATTTATAAAATATATTTCCAATGATTCCGTTAACAGAAGTTTCATTATCGCAATTACTATTTTTAAAAAACTTATTCCCTTCCCGACACGTCCTAAGAACAATAAAAACACGGGCCGGTGCGGTCCGGCCAGCGGGCCATGCCGTTTACGGCCCTTGGGCCAAGCTCGGCCTCATGCAGACCTCTAGCATATTTCTCAAGCAAGTTTAACGTAAAAATCTATACGCTGCTATTTTATATCTAAAAGTTAAGGCATTGTCTTAGATCGACTTTTAATAATGTGTAAATTTATAGTCGATCCCTAACTTGCATTTCAAATGAACTACATAACGCGTCTCTCAGAGGTATGCTTAAGTGGTGTAAGTCACGAATTTTGGGTTTTAATATCTCTGTGAATTTTGCAGATATCAAGAAGGATTTTTTTTGTGTTTAATTCAGGAATGGATAAGAATTAATTTCCTAATTGGAAATTTCATCCTACGGGGGCTGTATAAAAATTTAATTTTTGTATTTTCTCAAATAGACCCCCATGGAGTTGCAACTCATCTCATCACATTTTGCACCTTTTTTTTTAAGAAACTTTGCAATTGGAAGTATGTGCCTAGGGGCAATATTTAAGGAGATAGCCTATTGTTTCGATATTTATGAATCACACTGTATACAGGGTGATTATAAATTAAAGTCCCACTTTCAAAATGCTGTAAAAAAGGAAGCAATGCTCAGAATGACTTCAAATTTGATCTGAATAGACTGGAAGAAAGGGGAAACGGTATGGCATAAGAAAAAAAAGTTCTAAAGTCTATCAATAGAGGGCGCTGTAAGCGGCATAACGAAAGTGGATGCGGCTACAAATGACATTTTTAATCAATATACGACGGCTTTGGCATGAATTGCACAGTAAACCAACCGTACTGTTCAATGTGCATGAGTGGTTCGATTGTTTGACGGAAAAAAATGACTTCCAAATCAGTCAACAGTTGTGATACTGTTAGAGGAAAATCCATCCACCACGGCAATGTCGTTCTACATTGGATGGGGAAAATCAGTTTTTAATTGTCCTTGGGCCAAAAACCGCATAAAAAGTACATAAAGATTCGGTTTTTATTTACGAACGAGTGTCTTTTAATTTGCATAGTATGTCGCTTACAGCGCCCTCTATTGATACACTTTGGAACTTTTTTTTCTTATGCCATACCGTTTCCCCCTTCTTCCAGTATATTCATTTCAAATTTGAAGTCATTCTGACCAGTGGTTCCTTTTTTACAGCATTTTGAAAGTGAGACTTTTAATTATAATCACCCTGTATATTAATGTACGATCCTGGGGGGAAAAAGTAAACGTTGCCCACACTCCTGCAAATCATCGCAAACAATTATATTACTACCAATCGACTGCGAATAAAGATTACATTTAAGTGGTATGCATATGCATGAATTACGCTTTGCGGAGCCGTAACATATCTAAATACATATTAAAATAAAGTAACTTTTAAATTTTCAATAGTAACACTCAATTTTGACAAAATATTTTTGTTTTACGTTTAACTTTATGCCCAGATACCCTATTTCAAGAGATTTATGCCCAAAATTTGGAATTAAAATTATAATGTTTTTGCCCTTTCCGACATTAAATAACTTTTAAATAATTTTCCTATATATCACCCTGAAATATTAATCTTATCATGCTGATTTTTTAGTATGAAAATACTACTCAAAAACGCAAGCATAAATATCTTAGTCTTGTAATTTTCACAATTTTGTGATATGAAATATGAAATATCAACAAAATAAATGAAATGAATGAAATATCAGATATCAAATTCGAAAAAAAATATGAAATTTAACCTATAAAAGATTTAATATGAAATCTAATAACTTATAGTGTTATATCCTATCAAATATGTCATATGAAACCTAATAATAGTGATATATGTGATATGTGAAATATGTGATATGAAAATTGTAATTTGATATATGAACTATCAAAAAATTTATATTCGATAAAAAAAAAATGAATTTTCTAATCTATAAAAGTTTTTATTACATTCAGTTCATAAATATTTTCCATATTCAGGGCTTTACAAATTTGATAAAATCTGGTACTGGTAGCCAGCAAAAGATTCTAGTCATCAGTAAAAAATATTTATAACCCCCCCCCCCCCCCACCTCCCCATTATTGATTTTCAAAAACAAGATAAGGTTTTTTAATTGATAAAATTTCATAACAAGCATACATTAAAAGTATTAGTTACATAGTTTAGAATAGTACTTAATTTAGAAAGATAATATAAACTATGTTTTCTAATAAAACTTATCAAAATTATATATCTCTGAATAAAATACTTCAAAAAGGCTTAATTAAACGGCATGTTCGGGAAATGCTGATTGCCGAATGCTTCAAATGTCCTGATAGTTGAGTGCTACAATATCCGTATCTGATGACGGGGACACCAATGAAATAATGAAGCAGCAGTAAAAAATAAAAAACAAACCCTTTTTAGGGTTTCGTTCATCTCACGAAACCCTATTGCTCCCTCTCCGTTGTCTGTCTGTCACAGAGCCATTCTCGAAAACTATGTAACTTACATAGTTGAAACTTTGTGTATAAATCAGAATATCAGCTGTGAAGAGCTGAAAATATTAAAATTTGAAAAATTCGTATTATTTTAATAAATAGAGATAAAAAACCAAAATTCTAACAGCCTTTTCCTATTAAATTTAAACATTTTTCGTTATAGTCGATGCCAAAAATTAAAAATCAACGATGAAAATCTTTCTACAATAATTATTTTTCTATCAGACGATTTCCACGTGAAAAATGAAATAAAAAGTTTAACCAATTGAAAAAAAGATTAATATGAAATAAAATTGATTGACGTCATAGTGGTAATAAATATTTCTCAATAATACAAGGAGTATGAGTATGTGTATATGCACAAAACAGAATATCACGTCATTAGAGAAATAAAAAGAAAATCTGACGTACTATCGGAAGTTTAACGGATTTTTCAAATGTTTCAGAATAATACAAAGCGTGTATCAATATGAGTAATAGAGAGTAAATATATGAGTTTGATAAACATATTGAATCGTGATAAAAATCTGATTATGGAAATATTCGCATGTTTTAACATTTTGAAGGTGTGCAACATGTTTAATTTTGAAATTATTTTTTTAAATATCGCATTTAGACCGCATGACAGACATTACAGTGAGAGAATATAATAGCGAGCTTAGACCGCTATCGGAATGGTTTAGATATTCGAAGAAAAGAAAAAATAGACCGGTAAATTTTTACTTTATAAAAAACATGACTTTTTTGCTAAATGAAATTTGTTTGAATTTATTAAAGAAAGGATAAAGTGTTTTGAAAGGAATATTAAACGAAACCCTTTGAGCGATCTTCGATCACACTTACCCACTTGTTTTTCTGTTGAAGTCAGTCAAATAATTCATTTTTTTAATTTTAAAATTCGCATTTGATGAACTTATTTTTGCAAAACTAATAGAAAAAGTTAAACATATTTTTTGTTTGAATATAATTTCTATATTTCCTAATATTTTGTAATTTTGCAACATCTATAATGAAACATCTTATAAGATTTACTAGGGGAGATAAAAATGTCGTTTGTGCTGCTTTCTTAAGTCAGTTGAGTACAGACAAAATTGCCATGTAATGTTGTCGCCAGATGAAAAAACTTAGTCGCCAATGGCGCCCTGGCGACTACAGTTGTCAAGCACTGTCTATACGCGTACATAAAAATTTTAATTTACCCTCCTATTTTAGTTATCTTTAAAAACCTCTTGGTTTTATTGTAAATGTTTAGATTGGCCTAGATACTGAAAATGCAAATGTGCTTGTTTTCTTACGAGACTGGTTAAAATGTACAGTATTATCATATTTGTGGCTTGTTCTGCGCACTGTCTGAAAATATGTGAAATCGGCAATTTTAAGGGCCGTACTTTAGGAAAAAATTGGAAATACAGTAATCCCTTAACATTCGCGAGGGTTACGTTCCAGGAAAACCTCGCGAATGTCAAATCCGCGAATGTTGAGTCTATCTCTCTGCACTAACAAAGGAGTGACGTTCTATAAAATTTTAATCAGAGTGATAGAGTATTTCAAGAAAACAAAAGAATATATGTATTAACAGTACGTTATGCATAACATATATGTATGAATGTACACACATATTCATATTTATGAAATTTATTTAATGAAGATAATTCAAATTAACTGACTGGAGAAATATTTACAGCTGAAGTTTTTTAAATAAAGTAATTTTGACTCTCTCTCTATTCGCAAAGAGATGATTATGTATTCAGCTTTAGCTCCGTACAGCAGCTTCAGCTACGAGAAACTCTACGAGAATCTGCACAAGCACATTTTAAATTAATAGATTGAAGATGCCGTTACCTTAACCACTTGTAATATCCCCATTGCAATGAGTATTCTTCTGCTGTTATTATTTTGTTTTCCTACAACACTCGCTCCTTTTTCAGTGGACAACTGAAAATTGATTTGTAAATACATACTGAGAAAACACAGGGAAACAATCTTTAACCACTGTAAATTTCGAAAAAGGAAATATATAATTTTTTTAAAAATCGCGAATAATCAAGTCAGATTATCGCGAATGTTGAGTTTCCGCATTTTCATGTTCGCGAATAATCAAAACTCGCGAATGTTAAAACCGCGAATGTTAAGGGATTACTGTACATTATCTGCCATTTTAGGTATGCTAAATACTAGCAAGGCAAGTATATATATCGATGAATTTCCAGATGAGCATCATAATTTTCGTGAGCAAATAATCGTTTATCCTTATTCTAATAATTATAGCTGCACTATCCCTCTATACTCGAAGTAAGTTCATCAAAATCGACACTGTTCTCAAACACATTACCTTGTTTTTCTCCTTTTCTTATTTTTTCTTAGTTATAGCAATGCAAATTTATGTAAATGCTGCGTGACAAATCGAATGAGAGGGGAAAAAATACATCTAGGATTTCGAATAGAAAAATTTCAAAGTTTGAATGAAAATAAACATGTCATTTGGTGCCAGTAAAATTAATCTGTAAAATTAATATCTAAATGTCCCAGTAAAAACTAGTCGTTGGGGGCCACCGGAATATTTAGGTAATCCATTAGGCTTACCCATCATGAATATGGATAATATAAACTATGAAAATAAAACATGTGTAAACTATTTATAAAATGCATTGCAATTCGAATAAAATCGTGGCATGATGACGTCATAAGCTTTAAATCGAGACTAACAAAAAAGAAAGGCTACCGCGGTGCTTTACGCGTATCTTTTTTTACAGACCGCGGGAATCACGTGATGCTCGAATGCACCAATGCAGGTGTACGAAAAGAGCATCACGTCACTCTAGCGGTCTGTAAAAAAAAGATACGTGTAAAGCACCGCGGTAGCCTTTCTTTTTCGTTAGCCTCGCTTTAAATGCTCTATTACAGAATTGCGTAAAAGAAACATCCTTATAACTCCTAAAATGACAATCCTATTAAGTAACAGTTTACTGCGTTGAATTGAGCGTCTCATTTCCAATTAAAATATATCTTTGAATTGAAATTTGAATGAAATACAGGGTCATGAAAAATCGAAGAGTGTGGAAAAATAGGATTGCAAATATCTCGGCAACTCATTATCCGATCGACTTCATGCTTTATGCAAAATTTATGTTTTTTAATTGCCTTCTCACACCTTAAAATTGGATATTTCGAAAAATTTTATATACCTTTTTTCAGAACGAATATTTCGAGAGTCCGAAAAAAATAGTTCCGGATCATCGAGGTTACTAAAATTCAATAGGCTTCTTCTCATTATTACGTACTAAGTACATACCTAATTGCAAGTCTCTATCTCAATTTGTTCAGGAGATAGAACGTTTACAGGCACACACACACAGACAGACAAGCGGCAATTTTTTGTTTCTTCTAAAAATATGTTTTTCGGAATCTCCAGCGTCTGAAACGTGTAAATCCGCCATTTGTTTTTCGATGTTTTAAACGATCACAAGACTTACCCTATACTACGTATGATGGGTAAGTAATAATCTGTAAAATTAATATGTAAATCCCTCAGTGAAATTAATCTGTAACAAGAATGTAGCAAATCATAAGCAAGAAGCCTTGATTCAAACAGCCTTACCCTGGGACTTTGAGAACTGGAATTAAGACTTGTGTTGGAAATTATTTTTCCATTCAGTACATTTGTTCTTATTAATTATTTATTTTATAATAGAAATAAAATCGACCTTATCTTCTATGATTCAATGGTTAATTTTTACAAAAGAAAAATAAAAAATCTACTTTTTCTTTCTACTTTTTACCCCCCCCCCTCCCCCCTTGAAAGAAGTTTTCTTGTAAAAAAGATACGATTAAAACATTTGATGACATTCAGAGCAGACACTAACTCTGCACTATAGTGCTCCGAACACTAAAAAACTATAGTGTCATTAAGGTTGTCTCTGATGCAAAACCACAATCAAGCCCGCCTCCTTATTCTATGCCGAAATGCTTCATAACTGCAGATTAAAGTTATCTTAAAACTTTTCTTCGGAGTAAAGACAGAGCCATTTGTTTCTATGGAGACCATCGATCTTTTATTATTTGCAAATAAAGAAGCAAATGTGAAAGAAAACTCGAGATTCTTTAAGTATTTTTTCCCTTTAATCTAATATTTATCTGCGATAACGCTTGTTCTTTTCAAAAATGTTAATAGAAAAATAACACTTCGCACGAAAAGCTGTAAAAGTAATTAAAAAATGTATCATGTTTTAAATAGCTTTATTTTTCATTCGTTAATGAGTTTTCCAGGTTTTAACGGTTGTTTTTTCTTTTATTATATTTTTTTGTTTAAAAAGGGAAACTGTTTTTTGGTATTATAAGAATATTCTTATAAATAATATTGTAATACAAAACCAAATAACTTTCTTTATTTCTGTAATATTATTTTTTTTTTAAATAGACATTTCGGAACGCTTATAAAACTTTTAAGGAGAACATATTTATAAAGAGGGGAACGAAAATAAATTCACAACGCCTCTTAAACGGACCCCCCCCCCCCCCTCAAAAAAAAAAATCATACGAATGAACAATTTTGAAAACGTATAACTCAGTTTGAAATCCATTTTCTGCAATGATCGCCCGCAGACGGTAATATATAATCGAAATTTTTTTTTCAACTCTGTATTTATTCTATAGATAGTTATACATAACACATAATGTACTAAAATTTAATTCAATGGGCAAAACACACAACACGTGCGCACACACACATACACACAAAATGCTTTACCGGCAATTAAATTCGGTTTACTGTAAAGTATCAAAATTCTTTCGTGCAGCCGTGTACATGCATTTACTTATATTGCACCAACACTACATAAAGTGTATTTCAAATGAAAAACGTGTAACATAGTTAAAAACACAACTTGAACAATTCCCACCCATAGACGATAATGTATTCGAACTCTTTTGCGCAGCCTTGTATATGATCTGTAGAATTTATACACACCACATGTTAAACTTGTCTTTAACTTTTCTTAGGTCAAGAAAGAACTATATTTGTTTCTATGGAGACCATTGATCTTTTATTATTTGAAAAAAAAAAAAAAAAAAGATGATGATGAATTTGGAAAAAAACACAACATTCTTTTTAAGATTATTATTTTTTTTTTTTCAAATCTACTATTTATCTGATCAAAATTCCATAACGCTGTTCTTTCAGAATGATAATATAAAAATAACAGCAAAGGTATGAAAATAATTAATATTTTTAAAGAAATGTATCGTGTTTTTACTATATTTTTTTTTTCTTGCCTAATGAGTTTTCCAAATGTTAAGATTTTTTTCTTTATTACATTGTTAGTTAAAGAAAGTAAATTGTTTTAATGTTATAAAAATGCTCTTGTAACCATATTAAAATAAAATGGACTTTATGTTTGTAATAATAATTTTCAAATGCATTAAAAAACTTATAGAGAGAATAATATATTAATAAGTTTATAAAGAAAAAAAAATTGCAACTTGCTTTAAAAACTGATTTTTAAAAAAGTGTGTGTGTGGGGGGGTGGGGGGAGGGGGGGGGGGGATAAAGGAAAAAAGAAGTTCACAGAATAATTCAAAGTAAATGGAATAGAAAAGTCTTATTAAGATTATTTTTGAAAAATCCATTTTGCAAATCTTTAAAACAAGAAATAAAAATCCTTCATTGCATAGATTTCATACTTTTCCCAACTTCAGAAATACGTTATATTGATATAGAATTGTACTTAACTTCAATTATACTTTAAAATTGCATTCAAGCATACTCATTTTTTTTTAAATCTTTTATTTTAAGACTTTGTTTTCCTAAAGCTACTTTGTTAGTCTTTAAAACAAGAAAAAAAAGTCATGTGTTGCGTAGATTACATATTTTCTCCAATTTCGGAAATACGGTACATTGATATTGTTTTGTTTTCAATTGCATTTAAAATCACATTCAAGCAGACTCAAAGCTTTTAAAATCTTTCATTTTAAGACTTTGTTTTCATAAAGCCAATTTGTTAGTCTTTAAAACAAGAAAAAAAAAGTCGTGTATTGCGTAGATTACATATTCTTTCCAACTTAGTAAATACGCTACCTTAATATTGTTTTGTATTTAACTTCAGTTACACTTAAAATCACATTCAAGTAGACTCAACTTTTTTAAAATCTTTCATTTTAAGACTTTGTTTTCATAAAGCTATTTCGTTAGTCTTTAAAACAAGAAAGAGAAATTATGCATTGCATAGATTACCACACTCTTTCCAATTTCAGAAATATGTTACATTGATATTGTTTTGTATTTATCTTCAACTACATTTAAAATCACATTCAAGCAGACTCAACGCTTTTATAACATTTCATTTTAAGACTTTGTTTTAATAAAGCTCTTTTGTTAGTCTTTAAAACTAGAAATAAAAAAGTCATGTATTGCGTAGATTACATATTCTTTCCGATTTCGGAAATAAGCTAACATTGATATTGTTTAGTATTTAACTTCAGTTACACTTAAAATAACACTCAAGCAGACTCAACGCTTTTAAAATCTTTCATTTTAAGACTTTGTTTTCATAAAGCTATTTTGTTAGTCTTTAAAACAAGAAAGAGAAATTATGCATTGCATAGATTACACACTCTTTCCAATTTCTGAAATATGTTACATTGATATTGTTTTGTGTTTAACTTCAATCACACTACAAAATTACATTCAAGCAGACTCAACGATTTTAAAATGTTTCATTTTAAGACTTTGTTTTCATAAAGTCATTTTGTTTTTATTTAAAACAAAAAATAAAAATCATGCATTAACCATAGATTACAGATTCTTTCCAACTTCAGAAATACGTTACTTTGAATGTTTTTGTATTTAACTTCAATTACACGTCACAATTACATTCAAGCAGACTCAACACTTTTAAAATCTTTCATTTTAAGACTTTGTTTTAATAAAGCTATTTTGTTAGTCTTTAAAACAAGAAAGAGAAATTATGCATTGAATAGATTACACACTCTTTCCAATTTCAGAAATATGTTACATTGATATTGTTTTGTATTTATCTTCAACTACATTTAAAATCACATTCAAGCAGACTCAACGCTTTTAAAATTTTTCATTTTAAGACTTTGTTTTAATAAAGCTATTTTGTTAGTCTTTAAAACAAGAAAGAGAAATTATGCATTGCATAGATTACACACTCTTTCCAATTTCTGAAATATGTTACATTGATATTGTTTTGTGTTTAACTTCAATCGCACGCTACAAAATTACATTCAAGCAGACTCAACGATTTTAAAATGTTTCATTTTAAGACTTTGCTTTTATAAAGTCATGTTGTTTTTATTTAAAACAAGAAATAAAAATCATGCATTAACCATAGATTACTGATTCTTTCCAACTTCAGAAATACGTTACATTGAATGTTTTTGTATTTAACTTCAATTACACTTTAAAATCACATTCAAGCAGACTCAAAGCTTTTAAAATCTTTTATTTTAAGACTTTGTTGTTATAAAGTCATTTTGTTTGTATTTAAAACGAGAAATAAAAATCATGCATTAAGCATCATAGATTGCAGATTCTTTTTAACTTCAGAAATACGTTACTTTAATATGTGTTTGTATTTAACTTCAATTATACTTAAAATCACATTCAAGCAGACTCAAACCTTATAAAATCATTCATTTTAAGACTTATTTTTCATAAAGTCATTTTTTTAGTTTTTAAAACAAGAAAGAAAAATCATGCATTGCGTAGATTACATATTCTTTCCAACTTCAGAAATACGTTACTTTGATATGTTTTTGTATTTAACTTCAATTACACTTAAAATCCCATTTAAGCAGACTCAAAGCTTTTAAAATCTTTCATTTTAAAACTTTTTTTTTCATAAAGCTATTTTGTTAGTCTTTGAAACAAGCAAGAAAAATCACGTATTGCGTAGATTACGTACTCTTTCCAACTTCAGAAATACGTTACTTTGATATGTTTTTGTATTTAACTTCAATTACACGTCACAAATTACATTCAAGCAGACTCAACACTTTTAAAATCTTTCATTTTAAGACTTTGTTTTTATAAAGTCATTTTGTTTGTAAACAAGAAATAAAAATCATACATTAAGTACTCTTTCTAACTTCATTCTAACTTCACTTTCTGATTACGTACTCTTTCTAACTTCAGAAATACGCTACATTGATATTGTTTTGTATTTAACTTCAATTACACTTGAAATCACATTCAAGCAGACTCAACGCTTTTAAAGTCTTTCATTTTAAGACTTTGTTTTCATAAAGCCATTTTGTTCGATTTTAAAACAAGAAAAAAAAGTCATCTATTGCGTAGATTACATATTTTTTCCAATTTCGGAAATACGCTACATTGATATTGTTTTGCTTTCAATTACACTTAAAATCACATTCAACCATATTAAACGCTTTTAAAATCTTTCATTTTAAGGCTTCGTTTTCATAAAGCTATTTTGTTAGTCTTTAAAACAAGAAAGAAAATCACGTATTGCGTTGATTACATATTATTTTCAACTTCAGAAATACGTTACATAGATAGATGTTTCTGTATCTAATTTCAATTACACTTAAAATCACAATCAAGTAGACTCAACGCTTTTAAAATCTTTCATTTTAAAACTTTGTTTTCATAAGACTATTTTGTTAGTCTTTAAAACAAGAAAGAAAATCCTGCATTAAGCATAAATTACAGATTCTTTCCAAGCTTTACAAATAGATTGCATTGGGGTTGTACTGCATTTGACTTCAAGTACACTTTAAAATTGCATTTAAGCAGACTGATCGCTTTCATTTTAAGGCTTTGTTAAAGTTTTGTTAAAGTCATAATGTTACGTCTTGAAAATAAAAGAAAAACTGTAAATCGCACATAGATTATGGTCATTTTCCAATTTCAGAACTATATTACATTGATGTACTGCATTTAACTTCAAATACACTTTATCATTCCATTCAAATATATTCAGTGCTTATAAAAACTTTAGTTTTAATACTTTGTTTTATTTAATGCCTTTTCCTGGGAAGAGAAATAAAAGAACAAGTGGGTAAGTGTGATCGAAGATTGCACAAAAGGTTTCGTTTAATATGACTTTCAAAACATTTTATCCTTTAATAAATAAATCCAAATGAAAAATTTAATTATAATTATCAATACACTATCTCAATAAGAACATAGAAAATTGCAGCCAAACAAACAAATAAAAAGTTATTTTAACTAGGACTTCCCTCAAAGGGATTAGTCTGAGTGATATTGCTGAGATCATAACAATTACGATGTAATGAAAAAAAAGCAAATTAAATGATAGAATTACAAAATATCATTTATAAATCCATATACAATGTTAAAAAAAATAGAAAAGAAGTACCGTTCATCAGGTTTGTTTTCATACTTTTTTTATAACATTTGGCAAAGAATATCATTTTCTTAAGCCGGAATTGCGCAAAACTTAAAAAAAAAAAAAAACGCCGGATACTTTTAAAACGCCCAGCTTTTTAAAGTTACGTAATCGGATTTGCAGCTAATAGTATATTTTAGCAAGTGTGGCTTAACGCAAATTTAATTTCATTGTGGCAACATTTTCTTTGTGACAAATATTTACATTTGAATTTAAATTTTTCCTCCTTGTTCATTAACTACTAGCTGAAGTACCTGGTGTTGTCCGGGATTTTAATAATGTTTGTGTAGAAAAATAAATTTCAAAATCAAATATGTTGTATAGAGAACTTCAAAATGTTACAGTATGCCAATATTTCCATAATCGGGTATTTATCACAATTCAATACGTTACTTTAAATACATAATTCACTTTATAATTTTATTCAAGTAGAGTTAAAAACTTTCATTTTAGTAATTTATTTTGTTGAAAACATTTTGTTCATTTTTTTAAAAAAAGAAAGAAAAATCATGCATTGAACGTGGATTATGAAGGTATTTTGAGACAAATCAAACAATGCCTTATTTGTGAAGATGTGTTTAATAGTGTGTATGTGGGTGTGTGTGTGTGTGGGGGGGGGGGGGGGGAGTTAGAAGACATAATAAGGACAATTGTACAGGATCTTAAATTACAGAAATCCTCTTCAGGAGTAACTAAAGAAGATTTCTTATTCATTGCCTGTTATATGTCCGTAGGGTGGTTGTTAAGCATATGTACCGAGCTATGAGCCCCAATACGCGCCCTTCAGTTAAATCCCTTGAAGGGCAGTGGTTCATTTTTGGACCACTTAATTTTAATCCCTAAATTGCACAATGGTTCCAAAATTATTGAATGAAAATTTTCCTTTTATTAAGTACGTGAAGAAAATACTACTAAGGTAAAGCTAGGAGAGTCTGCGCACAATTCAAAAGAATAACAATAAAAAATCTAAATATTAATTTTTTGCTAAACTATCCATGAATAATTTTGACTTCATTTGTTTTTTAAGCATTTCCATTGCTATTCTGTTGTTATGTTGTAATTTAATACAACAGTTGTAATAAAACCAAGAAAGTTGTTTTGCGCAATCTGTCCTTACAGGGTTGGTGGGATTGCGCACATGGATAGGAGAGATTGTTACTAATAAAAGCTACAATTAAATTGTTAACAATAATAAGTACACTTAAATGACATTGTTGTAAGGTTTTTGTGAACAAATATTATTGTATTAGGAGTGAATATTTCAACCTAATTATTAAAGAATTAGAAAAAGAAAATAATTTTAAAAACGATTAAAAAATTTTAATTAAAGGGGAAAAAATTAAATAATCCGAAAAAGCAAGTCCAAATAAGATTACAAAATAACATTAAGTTACTCCATAACACGTTTAACTTAAAACTAGTCCACTTTAATTTTTCATTTTTTTAGGCAAATTTACCAATAAGCTGCGTAATCTCTCCTAGTATGGAAACTAATGGAAACAATGCGCCATCTCTCCTAAGTAGCAGATGCGCAAACTCTCCGATTTCGGTAGGAGCAGCCTTTTATATAAACATGGCCGCTACTAAAACGAACCGTTGATGTTCACATTGTTAGTCTAGATTAGTAGCTTATGAAAATTCGCTTAAGTTTAAAATATTTTGTACTACTGACATTGTATAGAAATTCTGATGAATAGCTATGAAAATTCAAGCTCTTACTTTGGGAAAACAAAACAAAATAGCAATACTTTATCTTAGACAGTCAAAACAATCAATGTGCACTTTCAAGTAGACACTCCACTACTGCTGTTATACAACTACTTGCAGTCGCTGCGCGCTCACTACACTCCTTCCCTCCGAACCTCTATGTGCGCAATCTCTCCGACCGCGCCATCTCTCCTGGCTTTACATTATATAGTTTACTCATTTTCAAATAAATTTGCAAATTCTGGTTTCATTCAATCAGTTTAGTATCTTGTATTTTGCTAATTAAAGGGTTAAAAATTTGGCTGTAAAAATACTACTTTCAACCAACAACATACAATATACAATGTATATAAAACTAACTTTATAGAACTAGTACCTTTTTACTTCATCCTAATCGGGTAAATAGAACTCGCACTGTCAACATGTAGCTGAATTACTCCACACATTATCTAAGATTATTCTAAACCCGCTTTCATTCTCATCTTCGTAAAATAGACTATTTATTGGTGAATTTCAGTTTAAAAAAATAATAATTCGTGAGTGCCTGATAGGGAAGGGAGGGGGGTGCTCTTACATAGGGGCTGAGCTCCTCCACCCTGGCTTCATGCATGTTATATCATAAATGTGATGTCCGATTACATGTCGTTATTACTGATTGTTAGTAGAGGCGTTCTTTAAACATCAACTGAAATCGCGATCGCCATATCACAACTGCGACGATCCACTGTATCACTTAAAGATGTGATGCTATAGCAGAGACGTTGCTGGAACAACAAATGATATATCGGGATCGCCATATCACAACTGTGACGTTCCATGTGATCACTGAACGCCAAGATGTTAGTACAGGCGTTCCTAGCACATCAATTGATATCGGGATCACCATATCACAACTGTTACGTTTCATGTGGTCACTAAACATCGCGATGTTAGCAGAGACGTTCCTGGCACATCAACTGATATCGGAATCACCATATCACAAGTGACAACTGCGAGGCTCCATGAGGTCACTAAACATCGCTATGTTAGCAGAGACGTTCCTGGTACATCAACTGATATCGGAATCATCATTTCACAAGTGACAACTGCGAGGCTCCATGAGGTCACTAAACATCGCTATGTTAGCAGAGACGTTCCTGGTACATCAACTGCTATCGGGATCATCATATCACAAGTGACAAGTGTGAGGTTCCATGAGGTCACTAAACATCACAATGTTAGCAGAGACGTAACTGGCACATCAACTGATATAGGGATCACCATATCACAAGTGGTATAAGGTCAGTAAATGTCGCGGTGTTATCAAATATGTTTCTAGAACATCACCTGACATCGGGATCATTGTACCAAAATTGTTTTGTTCTATGAATGACATTAATGAAAATTGCTAGTGATTTCATTTTATCAGTTTACATTCTCCTAGTACTGTTGATGTTAAATAGTTTGAACTTTATCATACATTTCAAATTCAAAATTTCTAGGCATTTAAAACGTAAAATGCTAACATGTTCATTTTTATTCTTTTTTCTAACAGCATGCTGTGGTCCACAAACCTGGAAAATCAGTTCCGACCCCAAAGACCGAGGTGGGCGAACAGAAAGAGACAAGTAAAGTAAGTGAAGATCAAATTTCTTAACTTGTTCAAAAATATATTACTGGGAAAGAAATCTCACGATAAACCGTTGATTAGTTTGAAAATCTCTGGGTTAAAGATGTTTGTCAGTAAGATCTCGAATTCCTTCGCTAATGTTAAACTTATGGATGTGGGGGTACATTCCTATTTTTTAAATATCTCCTCGGGAAATTAATATTTTAAGCATATTTTTTCTGTGTACTTTTTTATAAGGATGTTGCTTTCTTTTTTATTGGCAAAATATTTTTAAAATATACGCTTAATTTAATATTTTATGTGTTAAAAATTTAGAGAAGCTGACGAACTTTGAGTAAGATTTTAATATTTCAGCTGAAATTAAGTATAAATTTTAAAAATATTTTGGCAACTAAAATAAAAAAGAGCATCCTTTAACCTTCTCACCGCCGTGAACTGATATATCCGTTCACTATGCTATAGGTTTCACTGCAACATTATCATTATTTAAATTAATATATCTCTACAAATATAATGCATTTTTAAAACATCGAGTAATGATTAATACTCTTAAGGATTATCCTCATATACGTAATTAAGTTTTTTATATCCTGTTTGAAAATTCATCTTTTTTTGGTATTTAAAACCCATATTGGACCGTCGTCATATAAATATGACAGCTCGTATTATAATTTTTCAAAATAAAAATAAAATAAAATTTAGGTTTATTAAAATCTCTTTCAAATAAAAATAACATTTCAAACTCAGGTCTAAAACTGTTATGAGATGATTTATCAAAATTTATTTTTTAAATTTTACTTTAAATATGTTTAATACAGCTGTCCTATTTATAGGACAGTCCGATATGGGTTAAAATAATTAAAGAGAAAACAACATTACAAATTTTCCCTTTTGCTCGGCGGTCAGGGGGTTAAGAAGAACACATAGAAACAAATGGGTAAGTGTGATCGAAGATCGCACAGAGGATTTCGATTAATATTCCTTTAAAAAAACTTTATTCTTTAGTTAATAAATCCAAATAATTAATTTATAATTATTAAATCCTTATCCTTTATTAATACACTTTTCATCAATAAGAACATAGATGGCACCATTAAATTTAATATTAAAATTATTACAAGAGGAAGCTATTTTTTTAATCAAATTAACTGATCAGATTTACTGATTCAATAACTGCTTTTCAGACAATTGTAACATCATATGTTTGTGTATTTGAAAAGCGTATTTAATTGCATGCTTTAATTTTAGCTTAAAAAATAATAAAAAAAAGAAACGCTTAAAATTAAAAAAAAAAAAAGAAAAGAAAGTTGTTTTAATGAAATCCATCAAGGGAAAAATTCGAAAATTTCAACTTCCGTAGTCGGGAATATAATTCAGGACCTTTGTATAAGAAGGCAAACGCGCTACCACTGTGCCACCTAGACTTGGACAAAAAGCTGAAATTATGGTCCTCTTCTAAAATCTAAATTAATCTAAATTACGAACAATAAAGAATTGTGGTCGGATGTCATAAATTTAATTCACTTAATAATATATTATATTTATATATATAAGACCTAATTTTAGGATTTTTCGTGTGATCGGATGTATTCAGCTATAAGTATGCAAAATTTCAAGTCTCTAACTTATACTGCTTCCGAGAACGAGCTCTTTCACGAACAGATAGATAGAGAAATGAGACTAATAGGGCTTTATCAGATGAATGAAATCCTAAAAAATGAAACTTAATACCTGAAAAAAAAGTTAATACGTATATTTAAAAAATAAACCTAAGCACTTGGACCTGAAAGTAAAAATAAATATTTATTGATCTGTGAAAAAAAAAAAAAAAGGGTCAGTACATTACATTAAATGAAAACAAACAAAACCGCAGCACACTATCTGAAAAAATATCAAAATCACACAGACGTATTACATTAATTATATTTAAAAGTAATAAAAGGAATTACACCGATAAATTTAAAAGTAAAGTTAGGCAACAGTTTAATAATGATATTAAAATTAACGATCTGTATGATTTTATATGAACACACACATGGTAAAATATTTTAATACATGTAATGCCGAGATTATTGGAATAGAAAAAAAACAATGAAAATTAAAATGTAAAATTTTATTTATTACTCTTCAGATATTTTAAGCAATCATCGCTCATCAATGAAGCTATGGAAAAATTCATCATTACAGCAATAAATCCTGAAAGGAAAATAAAATATTAAAGGAGGTGGTTCGCTCAGTTAATCAATCTCAAATCTAAATTAAACAAGATACATTGTAATAAGATAAGATTAGAAAATTTCTGTTACCTTTATGTGTTCCGTTAATGCTCGTTGATTAATCGATAGTTAGGTATCCAATAGCGAGAAGCTATATTCCGTGGGATTTGGCATACTTATTTTTTCTTTATCATACGCTGAAAATAAGGTAATTTTTATGTTAGATGACACGATGAAGCAGATGAGACGAGTGGTTGATTTTAAGATTATAAATTAAACATTAAATTATACAAGTACAAATACTACACACTACTATTACATATTTATATGTCGGATTCATTATTATTATAGAGCTTGTTTAGTCCGTTGCTGCATTCGTTACATTTTGGATAGAACTGTAGAAAAAAAGTTAGATTTCAAAAAATAAAAAGTTTTTAGTTCATTCGTCTTGTCATGTGATTGCTGGAAAACACACGTTTCACAATGTTGGTGAAATAAAATGCAATTAGAGTCATTATTATACTGTTTACAGAGTTTATAGATTTTTAAGAAAGTCTTGTAAAGGTTTGTTGTTGCATAATTGTTTATAAAATACTTATGAGTTCTTTGATTATAGTCTGTTTAAAAACACATTAAATCATCTTGAATACTTTCGCCTTTATTCAAATGCGTTGGGTGGGGTTTTCCTGATGGATGCCAAATGTTTCTTCAATAATTACTTTTAAGATTTATCGCTATTTCTTTCTTCGAGTGTAAATGTCTGGTGATTCCTTTGAGAGATTATTATTTCCAATAAATAATAATTTAAAAAAATCTTAACACATAAAATACATTAAATTAAAAAAAAACTGAACATAATAATTAAAAAAAATAGCAATTAATACGTATGTTTAAAAAAAAAAACAGAAGCACTTGGACATGAATGTAAAACTAAATATTTATTGAGCTGTGAAAAAGTTGGTCAGTACATTACATTAAATGAAATAAAACCATCTGAAATAAAACTTACTTTAATAGGAGCAGGTTTAATAAATTAAAGGTGCAATGGAAGCACTAGTCATTAACGAGAATTAATGATTTAAAGAAGAAACTTAATATTTAAAAATAAGAGCTGTTTAAAAATAAATAAAATTATTTAAATGAAATTATAAATTCTAAAAATTTAAAAATTTAGCGGAGTTTTAAATAAAATTTTAAATTTCTAAAAACAAAAAAAAAAAAAAATTAAATGCTGAAATTTCTCAAGAATTTAGTGGATGTTCAAGCAAAATTTAAATTTCGAGTTTTCTCAAAGCAAAACAAATTGCTTAAACGAAATTTAAAATTCCAACATTTCAAAAATTTAGCGAAAGTTTAAACATAATGTAAAATTCCGCAATTTCGCAAAAAAATAATAAATAAAAAAAAATAAAAAAATATAAAATAATTGATTAAATATATTTCAAAAACTTTCGAACTTAAAATGACAAAAAAATGTACAAAAATTATGTAAAATTGAATATATTAGATAATGAAATCTCTTTCCGGGGAAAATTTCAAACTCCGACACCCAGTTTGAATTCGGGATCATTCTTCGGTCCAGGCCCTACTACGATGGTATCGGAAACCAATCATTCTCTGAAGCTTTCCGATGGAACGACCAGTTCCGAAAAGCCCGGCGAAAACGCTACCATGATGTCATCGGAAGCGATGTCATTCGGAAAAAGACATCGGATTCTCCCTTGAAATTCCCGACCCCATAAAATGCAGTGGAAAATACACACATTGTCGGAAGCGAGTCTTTGAAAGAGATTTTAAAGCAGTTGATATTGATTCGCGGTTTATTAAAAATGCCATCGACACACGTTTAATTAAGATATTTTGATAATCTTTTTTTTAAACAAGAGTGAAATGTTCAGATTTCCAGCTGTCAAAAGCTCAAAATGATATGATCGGTAGTTTTATAGAAAATGAAAAACAAAAATGAAACTTCCTTTTTGACCCAAAAAAGGTTGACCCAAAAAAGGGTTTTCTTTAAAAATTAACAAAAAATTAACACCTTACCCTAGAAATATTTAATAGCTATCATAAGAAAGGCCTTATTCTAAACTTTTAAATGATATGAAAATACATATTTTATAAGTTCTTGTTAAATAATTATGAGTATGAATACCGCAAATTTTCAAGAAATTCTGCTTAAATATAATATAACAGAGAAAATATTATAGGCTTTGAACTAATTTGAAACGCTAATAATAAACTACATTTGAAAATGTTGCAAGCAATTTTTTGTAGACTTAGATTGATTTTATTATTATTATTATTATTATTATTATTTTCTTTTTTTTCTTTTTTTTTGCGGGACGCTCTTTTTTCAAAATGAAAATTTAACGTAAAATAAGAAAAAATCTAATATGGATTTCAAAAAAATAATGCAGTGCTTATTAAAACACAGGCTAACAAAGAAAATGTTATTAATATGCTTTAAATAAACAGTGTGCTATGCCAAGAAAACTAATAGTTCTCGCATAAAAAAAAAAATAATAATAACAGAGAAACAAAGCGTTGCATACCCGAAAAATAATTGTCCAGATAGTATTATGAATACTTCACTATACTAAATATACCATTATGCTAGTCCATGTGGGCACTATCATTGTTTACCTAAATAAAATAATTATCCAAAATTTTCACGTTTTTTTTTCTTTTTCTATTTTTTTTTAAAAAATTATTTCAACTTAGAATTTTTCAAAAAAAAAAAAAAAAAAAAAAAGAACAAAAAAGAACAAAAAAACTTTGGAAAGTATTACAGGTTCTTGAAGACTTTAGGATACAAAATTTTTTGATACGGCATATTTCATAATGACATCAAAAAGCAACGTATTACATGATAACTTTACAGTTAATTTTGAAAAGCTTCCAAGATAAAAAAAATATATATATACTATTTGAAGATGATGTAAATACGTCTTCTTGGCTTTTGTTTCTTTTCCCCCTGTTCATGGTTTCTGTATTAAACTAATTTTTCAGAATATAAATTAAATAATGTTCAAATTTTTAGAAAAAAAAAGTAGCTTTGACATTAAATGAAGCTTAATATCAGGACCGCATACATACATACATATAGTATATATATTTATATATACATATACAGCAACTGTTTTTTTTTTTCTGAAAATTTGAGCAATTTTTAATTTATTTTTTGGAAGATTAATTTTATATAGGAGTCAAGGACAGACAAAAATGAATCAAAAGCCAAGAAGAATAATTTAGATCATCTTGAAATAACATATTTTTTATCTTGTTTGAAACTTTTCGAAATTTAATGTAAAGTTACTATAAAATTCGTTGCTTTTTGATGTCATGAGAAACTTTACAATTTTCTTTTAAATATCCAATGAAATATGCTTTTTAAAAAATATAGTAAATTAAAGTATTCAAAAGCTTGTATTCATGGAAGTTATATGTTCTTATACTTTCCAAAGATTTTCTTTTACGAAAATTTCTAATTTAATATTTTTATCTTCTAATAATCGGGAATTCTCTATGAATGTTATTAAATGACTTTATTATTTATACAACAAATTACAATAATTAATATTGATACAACATTTAATAATATATGTTTAAAGTAAAAAACTTTTGGAAATGTTGAATAAATAATTTATTTGGGTACAACGATAATGCCCATATGGAGTTGATTATTTGCTCTAATGCTATATTTATTATGGAAAAGTTTTAGTAAAAATATCTGGTAAATTATTTTTCCGGTATGCAGTGCATGGCATGTTTATTCTGCTAATTTTTTTCATGCGGGAGCAGTGGTATAATTAGTTTTGTTGGCATAGTGCACTATTTATTTAAAACAAATTAAAAACATTGTACATGATGCTTTGTTAGACAATGTTTTAATAAGCACTGTAATTATTTTCTTGAAATTCCAATTAGATTTTTTGTTATTTTATTTTAAATTTTCATTTTGAAAAGAGAGCGTCCTGCAAAGAAAAATTACTCTAAGTCTACAAAAAATTGCTTGCAGCATTTTCAAAGTATGCTTATTATTAGCGTTTAAAATTAGTTTCTAAGCTCAGAATATTTTTCCAGTTATTTTATATTTAAACAGAATTTCTTGAAATTCTTGGATATTTATGCTAATATTTATTTAACAAAAACTTATACAACTTTTATTTTTATATCATTTTAAAGTTTAGAATAAGAGCTTTCTTGTAATAGCAATTAAAATTGTCAAGCGTAACCTGTTAATTTTTTATTAATTTTTAAAGGAAAGCCTTTGTTTGTTCAAAAAAGGCAAATTTCATTTTTATTTTCCATTTTCTAAAAAACTACCGGTCATATCATTTTGATCTTTTGACAGCTGAAAATCTGAATATTTCACTCTCGTTTAAAAAAAAGATTATCAAAATATCTTAATTAGGCGTGTTTTGATGGAATTTTTAATAAAAACAGAAAGCATTATTAAGCGTTTCTTTTCTGTTTTCTCACAGGGGAAAAAGAGGGAACGACCGTGGGAACGTACTTTTTCTAACGCACTCTCATTGGTCAGTTTGTTTTTTTCCGATATCTATTTGATAAGGAATCTTCAAATACGACGGCTATTACCGGTTGCTTCGTGGTACGGCTAAAATGCGTGTCGGATATTTTTTTCGGGAAACATGATAATCCCACATCGGATGCTTGCCGTATCGGGAGGATTTCGATGCGTTCGTAGTAGGGCTCCAGGAACCTTTTGAACAGCAAGCAAATGCGTTACCACTGAGCCACCGAGCCTACGTGAAAATGACTGAAATTAAGGTTCTGTTATAAAATCTAAATCGTAGAAATGGTCGAATGTCATTAAATTATTTCATTTAGTTAAAATAATAGGACCTTTTTCCAAATTTTATCATTTGTCGTGTGATCGGAGTTATTCAGCTATAAGTATGCAAAATTTCAAGTCTCTAACTTATAGTTTTCGAGAACGAATTCTGTGACAGACAGAGAAAAGAGTGAGACAAATAAGGTTTCGTCAGATAAATGAAACCTCAAAAAGAAGTTTAAAATATTAATTTTCTGATGAGATGCTTTAAAAACGAATATATTCCATGCCCTTGGGTTTATCATTAGCAAGGATAATTTGAGATCACATTGACACATGGCCCTTAAAATAAAATTCTGTGTACAGTGAAACTCGGTTATAATGACAACAAAGACCCATATAAAATACCTTATATGAGACGTTATAAAAGAGTTTTTTCAATAATAAACTTGAAGATTTCTTATAATGTAAGACGGGAATATAAGTAAAATTTTAATTAAATTATTAAAATTTACAGAATGACTATTCTGATAAGCACATTTTTGCATTTTAGGTAGATTTCGTAAGAAATACTACCTATTACATTCTCCCCTAAGTTAGAATTTTTGATAAATTTTTGCAGATCTACGCCGATCATGACTCCCAGAACCCAAAAACACCCCCAGTTCAAAACTTTATCTATCTATCTATGTCACTTTTTTTTTAACACGATAACTGCAATAATTCTGCACAGATCTCTTCGAAACTGATACATAAAATCAAGGGGCATAAAATCTTGGTCAAGTTCGTTAATGGGCAAAATCGTACCAAGGGGGGGAGAGTGGGGGGGGGCTTTTTGTGAAAACAGAAAAAACCCCATAATTTCTTAATTATGATACGTATCAAATCCGTTTAAAGTTATTATTACTTCTAGGAGAAGGGCCGAAAATGTATGTATGACAGATTTTTGATATAATTAAAAATGGCCCCAAGGGGGGGAAAAGGGGGTGTTTTAGAAGAAAAAAATTCATAACGTCGTCAATTCACAAGATATCAAATCCGCTAAAATCTATATATTTAAAACGCTAAGCGATTTCTTTCGACAATCCGTGAGAACAAACTACTGCATCATATTACATCATTCTTTTTTTAAATGAAAGATATTTGGACACAGATTTGTTATCGTGCATTCGTTTGTTCGAAAATTTAATTAATTAACCGTAATTTTCAATTAAACTTTTACTTCTGCTAATGACGTCATAATCGGATAACACCTACTTTTGCGAAGCACAGAGTTTATTCTCTAAACTCTGTGGTTGAATAAAAGAGAAATAATAAATATTAAAAGCACGCGGTTTTAAGGCCGAATTTGTTAATTTGCAAGTTAAATTTCGGAAAAAATACTTATCCGCGTGTTTTATAAGCGAATAAAAAATCATATTTATTGTGACGTCACGGGAATATTGTCCATTGGGTTTATTTTATATCATTATGCATTATAACTTTGTTGATGCCATTTTTTCATTACAATTAAATACAAAATATATTTATATTTGTATGAATGGTGTTTAAGCATTAATGTAACGTATATAAAGTACGTGTGACAAGTTTG
The DNA here is from genome assembly GCA_963931845.1 of Maratus michaelseni. Taxonomy (NCBI): domain Eukaryota; kingdom Metazoa; phylum Arthropoda; class Arachnida; order Araneae; family Salticidae; genus Maratus; species Maratus michaelseni. The sequence continues at coordinate 285,016,114 of OZ007597.1, forward strand.
CGCCGGTGAAAATGACGTTATGCTTAGCTTGAAGTGCATTTTAACATTGATAAAACTAAAAAGAAAAATGTATATGATTGTGTTAACATGACATAATTTTAACTGATTTTTGCATTCATAATTATAAAGATTAGAATTGGAGCCGTTATTGATTTCTTCATCTTGATTGCATACCTTGATTACATGTTACCAATTTCTTTTTTTTATTATTATTATAGGTTAGAAGATTTCCCTTTTTAATAAAAAAAAATCACAAAAGTAAAGGATTTCAGGAAATTCAAAGTTATTAAAAGTAGTGTTATGGTAGAAAAAAATCTTGAAATAATGATTGTATTTTTAGCTAGAATAAACAATGTAAGGCTAATATTTCATAGGAATTATTTTGGTAGATTTATTATAAGTTCATTTAACCAATGAACATCATTCATTCATCAAACCTTTTTAAACAATATAAGACTAATATTTCATAGGAATTATTTTGGTAGATTTATTATAAGTTCATTTAACAGTTCCTTATTAGCGCAAAGTCTTATTTCTTTCACTGTGAATTTCTCTTTCGATGTCAAAAAATGTTTTTCTACTTTTGGACGCCAGCCAAAATACAGTGGCAATTTTTAGAAATGTACAACAGTTGTGACAACAAAGGCGCTATCGCTTTAGCTTTCATCATGCTTACATCACTTCTAAATACTACAAATTTCTATTTTTTACTACATTTTACAATTTCAATTCTTACATCATCAATTAAAAAAAAAAAAAGCTTTCGATTGAAATTTATTTGAAAACTGCCGCTTAATTTAACGACTTTTTAAATAATTTTCAAGCATGAAAAGTTTTTCAATTCTATCTTATCAATGACCACCAGTTTACTTCAATAATGTAAAATAGCCCCTGGGAAAGTTGCCACAATTGAAAATAGATTTCCCTAACCATCATAAAAAGTGAATAATAATAAAAAAAAAAAAAAAAAAAAGAAAAAAAAGTGATAAATCATAAGATCAGATTATCCATAAGATAGAACATTTTGGCGCTAAACAAAAATCTGTCAAAAAAAAAAAAAAAAAAAAAAAAAAAAAAAAAAAAAAACGACTATTTTTAGTTTATGTTGAACATAAAATTGATATGTTGAATTCGTTGATGAATATGTTCCATCAGATATCAGAATATGTTAGGAATTGTATTTTTATATTTTTTTACATTTGCCGCCAACTGTATAAGAGGAAAAATATCCCCGACTGTGGTGGAAAAGGGATAATCATCCTGATTATGCCAAGGAACCGAAGAAACCATACAAATAAATTACACTTGAAAACATTAAAAATCTCCCTCATCTGCAGATAGATTTATTACTGTAAAAAACTTCTTAATCTTTGCACAAAAATTGATTAGCTTAAAACAATGGATGCGTTTTAGAAGATATGGATTTGAAACGAACAATGATTAAAGAGGACATTTTAAAACTTTTTTAACGTCGAATTTCGACGGTGCTTTTGGGCAGATGCAATGCACATGCGCATAGGAGCTCATTCGGTTGCATTATCACACGGGGGGGGGGGAGATGTGTACTTTATTTACTATGTTCTGTTATTTACTGAATATGATATGAACGTAGGAATAAACTATTTGTATATACTTCATAGGTCCATGAAAAATTTTTTCTTGCCGTGGGGAATATGGTGGTAATGTCTAACTGATTTGCATTACACAGTTATTTACGGATTGTTTGTTTGGAGTTTGCATCGGAAATAGTACTGTATTTGACTGGGGAATTTTTTTTTTTAAATAAAATATTTGAAAGACTGTTTTATACGCAACCCTTCATAAATAATAAAGAAGCTTATTTTACTGATATTGTTATAGTATTTTTGGCGTCAAGTTTTGACGGGTTCCATCTAGTTTTTTATAAATCCTCTTAATATTATCTAAAACTTTTATATTGACAAGTTTTTTATAGGACCAACCCTTATAGCAAAAAAAAAAAAAAAAAAAAAAAAAAAAAAGAAATACCTGCCGGTTCTGCCTGCAAACAAGTTATTTTTCGAAGTAGGCGGTTCCAACTTCCGCAACTTTTCGAAACTGATACATAAAATCAAGGGGCATAAAATCTCGTTAATGGGCAACATCAAACCAAGGGGGGGGGGATGGGGGGGCTTTTTGTGAAAACAGAAAAAAACATAACTTCTTAATTATGATACGTATCGAATCCGTTTGAAGTTATTATTACTTCTAGGAGAAGGGCCGAAAATTTATGTATGACAGATTACTGATATCATTAAAAATGGCCCCAAGGGGGGGGGGAAGGGGGGTTTTAGAAGAAAGAAATTCATAACTTCGTCAGTTCCCAAGATTTCAAATCCGCTTAAATTTATTATAAATCCTCTTAATATTATCTAAAACTTTTATATTGACAAGTTTTTTATAGGACCAACTCTTATAGCAAAATAAATAAATAAATAAATAAAATCCCTGCTGGCTCCGCCTGCAAACAAGTTTCGAAGTAAGGCGGTTCCAACTACCGCATCATGGCAAAAAGGTCATTTCTTCCGCAATTCCCAACAAACAGGCGTCCCACGGTCTGCGTCTTCGAAATCTACCTGTGCCTGTAGCCCGAGCCGTCAGGGATTTTTTTTTTAATTAGCAAGATGAAATTCAAATACTAAAGTTAAATTGATAACTTTCCATACTTCTTTTCAATTCTGAACTTTCAAATAAGAAAAAAAAATAAGCTATGAAACAATTATTTGCAGAAATTACGCTTACTATTTATTTGTTGATTTAAATGAGTTTTTAAAAAGTAACATTTCTTTGTAAAAATTCTACATTTAAATGATGATGTATTTTCTTATCAATTAATTTAATGAACTCAAGAAGAGGAAGGGGAAATATTATCATTTGTTTACATTGTTGAAAGGAAGCCAAGTCAATTGATATTATAATTACCGAATAAATAATAGTCACTTCGATATGTTTCTATATTTATAAATTATCAAGATGAAATTAAACTACTAATGGTAAATTGATAGCTTTCCATACTTTTTTTCAATTCTGACATTTTAAATAAGAAAAAAAAAGTAAGCTGTAAAACCATTAATTGCAGAAATTATGCTTACTATTTATTTATTGATTTAAATGAGTTTTTAAAAAGTTACATTTCTTTTTGAAAATTCTCCATTCAAATGATGTATTTTTTTTATCAATTAATTTAATGAACTCCAAAATCGGAAGGGGCAATATTATCATTTTTTTACATTGTTGAAAGGAAGCCAAGTCAATTGATATTAATTACCGAATAAATAATAGTCACTTCGCTATGTTTCTATATTTATAAATTAGCAAGATGAAATTAAAATACTAATGGTAAATTAATAGCTTTCTATACTTTTTTTCAATTCTGAACTTTTAAATAAGAAAAAATAAGATATATTAATTGCAGAAATTATGTTTACTATTTATTGATCGATTTAAATGAGTTTTTAAAAAGATAAATTTCTTTTTTTTTTTTTTATTCCGCATGTATAGATGATGTATATTTTATTTTCAATTAATTTAACTAACTCAGAAGAAGAAGGGAAGACATTATCATTTGTTAACATTGTTGAAAGGAAGCCAATATATTAATTACCGAAAAAATAAAAATCACTTCGTTATGTTTGGTGCTTTTTAATAAAAGTATAGAACACAAATTAATTAACCTCTTTAGCTTAGAAAAAGTGAACAAAATTTGACATTCTTCTGAGAGTTTCAATTTTTTTGCTCGTATAAATCCGAGTTAACTCATTACAATCGAGTTTATTTTGTATGCATAATGTAATTTTATATTAGATCAGACGTTTATTTTCTCTTTACTCGTTAAAACCAGATTCTTGTTATATCTGAGTTCGGTATAAACGATTTCGACCGTATTTAGTCATGCTTAAGAGAAAAAAAATAAAGAAAATTTAGGCCAATATGCAAAAATATTTTTGTATTTTTAGTAATAATTGATGTACAGTACTGGAAAAAAGAAGTGATTACAACTTCTTACTCAGCTGCAAACCTCGTATGAAAATGTAACTGTTACCAATATATTAGTAATAATCTCTACTAATTAATACTATACTTAAACTTTGCTTAGGGGGCGTCTACATATAGAAATTGAAACAAACTTAAAAATTTTCAAAGTTAACACCTAATTTTGAAATCATATTTGGATTTTTCGGTAAATTGTACCATCAGATATCAAAGGTGAGAAACCTGCAATTTTTAAACGTGGTAAAATAGTTTATGAATGCAGTTTGAAAGTATGAAACAATGGGGCGGTACCTCCGATCAAGCACTGATCGAAGGGGGAGATCATGGGGGTCATGACCCCCCTCTAAACAAAAAACATTCCAATAGAGATATACTTTTTTAAAAAATATATAAATATGTATTAAAGGTGTTTTCCTTTTTTCTTTCTTTCTGCTTAACAATTTTAATCTGATTTATTCATGGAGTTTTTTTTATATAGAAATGTATGAAAATTGAAGGCATTATTGTTTAAGCCCCAAAGAACATCGTTTGAACATCGTTTTTAATTTTCCTATAAATGTGATTGGAACTGTACTATTCGATTGCTCGATTTCTCAAGACGCTCGAAAACCGGCTTAAAATTCTAACTTTGAGAAATCTTTCTGTAGGATTCTTTGCTTTTATAAGAAAATGGGATAAAACAAGCAAATTTTATACATTTATGAATATACCTGCATTTCGTGCATTTACGAAAGAAAGGGAATTTAAGCATATGTCAGAAAATTGTCAATTTGGATCTAAGATATAAAAATTTTTAATGAAAAAAGTGTGACCTCTCCCCCTCCTCCCCAAGAAAAACAAGTTGGAAATTGTATGTTAAACGTGACATAGGACGTTCGTTTTTAACTAGTTTCACAATGTACAAAAAAATCATCCTTATTATTTCAGTGAAATGAATTGTATCATCTGCTAGGAGCGAAATCAGCATGCCTTTTATTAGGTGCGTTCGTAATTATATAAATACGTAGCACCTATTGTCGTCGCTTGGTCCGTCCGTCTGTCCGTCTGTCTGTCCGTCCGCCCGCATATAACAACGCAAAAACTACCCAACCGAATGGTTTGAAATTTAAGATATATTATCTTTGCAGAATTTTGTCGAGACATTTCAAATTTTATAAAAATCGAATCAAAACTTTAGGAGATATTAAAAAATATATTTATTAAGAAATTTGAATTTTTTTAAAAAAATCTGTGCTTTTTTGTTTTAGGAGCTTCCGAGGTTTAATCGTCAAGCGACCGAGATACTTATTCTATTACAGAAATGAATCTGCAGACGATATAATTCATTTCACAGAATTAAAAATCATCAAGATCTGAATATTTATATAACTAGTTGTAGTACGAACGCACCTCATTTGTCACGTTTGACGTACAATTTCCAACTTGTTTCTTATTACGTATGCCACGTTTACAAAAGCGAATATTTTTTTCTACACCAGACATAGCTGCAAAATTCACCCTGGAGATCTTGCTTTGCGAATGATTATCTCCATGGTTTAATATTTTTATGACTCATAATGAACAAATCTCCTGTGTTTATTGACTCTAATGGATTGAGATATTCGGCTCTTAACCCTTTCCGGCACAGACAATTTCTGTTCGTAAAATGCGAAATTACTGACTGTAATTTCGTCGTTTTCTAGGTAAACGACTTTTTTAGAAAATAAGAACTCCTTATTTTAAGCTTTCATTGTTGAAGCAAAATTTTATTAAAATATTCTTGGTGCCAAATGCAAGTTTGGAATTAAAAATAGGTATTCCCGGAGTGGGACCACTGTGTCGGAAAGGGTTAACGTAATTTCTATTGAAGTTATCTCAGAATCTATACATTTTAGAATGTAACTCATCTCTCAAGCAAACATTTTTTTTTCAACAATCTTTCTAAAAATGTAGTTTTTACGCAATTTTATACGAAAAAGTAATTTTGAATAAAAATGGCCGCCTGGCATATGAAAAAATAAGTGACTTGGCCCGTATTGGTTTTCTTCAGTCACATGACTTGCGCTTTTATTATATAGATTACGTACGATGGGATTGAATAGAATAAAGAAAACTTTTATTAATATCTTTTTAAGTTTTAATTCGATTTTCATAAAATTTGAAATGACTCTACAAAATTGTACTACGATAATATATATTAAATTTCAAACCATTCGGTTGGGTAGTTTTTGCGCTGTTATATGCGGACTGACGAACAGACAGACAGACGGATCTGACGACGACTATAGGTGCTAGGTATTTATATAATTACGAACGCTTCTAAAAAGAGACAGGATCACCTTCTAATTGGAGGGCTGGATCCGCCTCAGCCCCCGATCACTTCCATCGAAAGTGGATATTAAATAAATTTGAATTTAACTAAACAATACACGGCCAAATAAACAAATAATAATTTGGTAACCCTGGTGGAGCAACCCTATTTACATCCGCTCATCAGACTTCCATTGGAAAACGTAAGTGGACTTCCCTGCCGTTGCCGAAACAATAAACGTCCTTGCTTGAGGTATAATTACAACATGTTGTCGGTCGACCCCAAGAACTTGCACCCTGTCCGGAAACGCCGCGCCTTACGCGTTTTTTCAACTTTGTTACGTAGTACCAGCTGACTTCAGACCATCAGGTATGCACGTAAGGGGGAGTAATATCCGCTGTTGCGATACAACACCTGAAAATGTTTTCCGGAAGGTCAGGAAAATAATGTTCCAAATTCTGGCTCCATCAAAGTAACATTTTGACGCCTGAACTTTAATTACTCTATAAAAAATTTGAAGACACGAGCGAAAGAAAGTGTTGTCACATCAAATCAGGGCCGTAACCAGACACCGAAGTCAGAGGGGTAGGGGGGGGGGGAGGGGGTGTCTTAGGACCATAACCAGTCGGCAAAGTCAGAGGACTTTGAAATTTTTTTGTGGGGCTTGACTTTTCTACTCTACTCTAATGATATGTAATTGGATAGAGAAGTAGAAAACAAGTTTACCTTGTCATAAAACTTTCGATTGTAAAGTTTACAAATTTTTAATCTATATATATAAATGAAAGTCCTGACTGAGGAGAACATGAACGTGCAGCCCAAACTACTGAACCTACAAACACGAAAATTGGAAAAAAAAAAAATACTTTTTAGGATGTAGAAGCGCAATAAGAAGGAATTTTCTAAAACTCCAGCCCTAAGGGGTAAAAAGGATAACGAACTTTAAAAAAAATCCTTAAAAATTTGCTACTATAATTATGTGACAAATGATACCATATTTTAATGTATTTTTGTGTGCTGAATCGAATGGTACCAAGTATATTCTTCTAAGTTTCTGAGATATTGCAGATTTTTTAAAGATTAACGTATAACCGTTCTACGTTGTTTACTTATAGAATTAGGGGGGAAAGTTCTATAATCTGTTGAACGAACCCATGAAACATTAGCCTTTTTAAAAAATTCCGAAGAATGGATTTCGATGGAACTTTGATTGTTGATTTTCCAGGGATAGTTTTAGTATATTGCATATTGTTATATCGTTCTTTAGCAAATCTTACTGTAAATGATTAAATTGAATTGGTCTTTAATAGCCCAAATTTTGTGTAAAAATTAGAAACTATAACAGCGCAATAGCATTCATTTCGTTTAACAGCATTGCGGAAGGACAATCAAGATAAAGGTTCATATTGCTTTAAAACACAAGACCAAATTCACGAGTATATTTCGTTTGGAGAAACCGACCAGCGTAGCGGGCAAAGCCTGCTAGTAACTAATATAAATGATATTAGTATTGAAAGATTATGAAATCAAGAGGAGCTCAAAAAGCTTCCAAGTCCACCCTACCCCCGTCTTGTTACGACCCTAAGGGGGTTTAAAATATTTTGGTATGTGTAATTCACAAAAAATAAATTTAGATGGAAGTAGGCAGAAAGTATACTCCTGCTTATCAACGTACTGCATGTGGAAATTATAAACTGAAGATAAATTAAAAATTTCCAAATTTTAAAAAGCTTATTATAGATACACTTTTAATTGCGATTTTCCTCCATAAATCGTAAAGTAACGGAATTCTTTCAGTGGCCCTGTAAAGGAACTATAAGTGTTATGCACACCCTATTCTAGAGTAACCCTTTTATAGTGCACCTCAGTGATATATATCAATTTCAATACATTCGAAATTGTGTAACATCATTAAAATAAACCGCAAAGGATTTTTCCCCATAGACCGTAATGTTACAAAATTCTTTCGAGTGGCCCTGTAAAAAAGCTATTAGTGCTATACGCACTTCATTTTCAATACCGAACGTGCCATAGTAAACCTCAATAACATATATCAAATGCATGACAATTCGAATATATTTACATGAGTTAGAGCACGGACAGACAGACAAACAGAATTCATAAACACTTTTCAATTATGTTGGAAAAACACTGTACCTAAAATGTTTATTGCTTAGCTTTCGGTGATTTTAATGTATTTCTATCTGCCGATAATTCTAAAGTGTGTTTGCAATAAAAAGTTTTAAAATCGTTAAAGCAATAGCTGTATTGTTATTAAAAGATTATGAAAGCCAATGGGAGCTCAAGATAATCAAGGAGGAGGAGGGGGCGGGGGTCAGCCCACTCTGCCCCCATCTGATTATCACTGTGCCAAATTTTTATGAAAAAAATTCTGGTCAAAAGTATTATTATTAATTAAATCCATACAATTCATACAAATAAGAGTCTATTGCGAATTTTGTTAAAGTATCTTCCCTACTATTAATGTTATGAACGAAAACGCAACTTCAGATTGGAGTGAGACGCCCTGTAATTTTGACTAAATAAGTGGATTTTTGACTCTGGTTTCCTATACAATAAATGATTGTTACAATGTTCTGTACCAACCTTTAAAGTTTGTACCATAAATTCGAGATCACATTATTTATAAAAAAAAAAAAAATCCCTAGCCGCTCGGCCTACAGGTACAGATAGATTTGCTGGGACCGACCACTTCGAAATCTACCTCTGTTTGTAGGCTTAGCCAGCAAGGATTTTTTTTTTTTTAATTTTTTGGCTGTAAGAGTGGGTTCTATAAAAAACTTGTCAATATAAAAGTTGTAGAAAATATTAAGAAGATGTATAATAAATTTAAGCGGATTTGATATCTTGTGAATTCACGAAGTTGTGAATTTTTTTCTTCTTCTTAAACCCCTATCCCCCCCCCCCTTGAGGCCATTTTTAATGATATTAAAAGTTTGCTATACTTAAATTTTTGGCCCTTTTCCTAGAAGTAATAAAAACTTTAAACGGATTCGATATGTATCAAAATTAAAAAGTTATGGGGGGTTTTCTGTTTTCACAAAAAGCCCCCCTCCCATTTCCCCCGCTTGACTCGATTTTGCCCATTAACGAATTCGACCGAGATTTTATACCGCTTAATTTTATGTATCAGTTTGAAAGAGATTTCTGTAAAATTATTGGAGTTATAGTGTCCATAAAAATGTGATATAGATAGATAGATAGATGGATACATAGATAAGTTTTGAACTGGGGGTGGTTTTGGGTTCTAGGAGTCATGATCGGCGTAGATTTGCAAAAAAATTTCAGAAATTCCAACATAGGGGAGAATGTAATAGGTAGTATTTCTCACGAAATCTACCTAAAAACTAAAAGAAGGAAAGAAAAGAAAAGAAATTTCTACACATATAAAACAACGAAATAGTTCATTAATAATATTTCAAAATCACTCTCAATCAAACATCCTATCCACGCCACTGAATTTCCACACGATCCTAGCGCATCACCGTCCGCGTAAAAGGTTCCGATGATCGCACCGCTTGACCGGTGTATGCCTTTGACTGACAAGTTCGCGCTCCCTTTCACATAGCGATCTTCATAACGACCGTCATCGTATCCGTCTTACGCACTGCTGCTTGAGAAATAATAATTACAATCAAAAGCCATAACTTCCACTCGCCAGCGAGACGTTGTGTGACCCACTTCTCTAAACACCACCACTCTCACTCCAAGGTGAAGACTGTCAACAAAATGCCGGTATTACCGCTATTCGACCAGTAATGACCAGTTGGAGGAAGAAGCAGTGGTCCCTGACAGTCCGTTACGCGGAGATATGGAGGAGGAGGACCGCTTGGATGAGGGTGCCCAGAAAGCGACACAAGGGCTTTTCTACTGTGAGTGTATTTAATTTTCTGTATTTGTTTACTTCTGATATAATACACTGTATGTGGCACCTTAAAAAGCGTTATAAAGGCTTTGCTGATATTTTTTTGTATCTATTTACTTCTCATCTGTTTTGAAGCTTTTTATAAACAAATGAATGAAGAAAAATTTCTGAAAACATTTGTTATATGGAGATAGAACTTTCGCTATATGCAAATTATTTATAATGTAATCATGGAAAAAGGTAACCGTTCCTGCTAAAAATTCGTTATATAGAGAAATTCGTTACATAGATAAATTCGTTATATTGAAATTCGTTATAGAGGGACTCATCTGTATTTACTTTTGATCTGTTACACTGCGGTACTTAAAATCGACATAGGATTTTACTATAAGTTTGTTTAATTTTCTGCATTCGTTTGCTTCGTGTGTATATCGCACTGAGGTATCTAAAAAACTACATAAAGGCTCTACTGTGAGTGCATTCAATTTTCTGTAATTTCTTTACTTCTGATCTTTTACACTGGATGTGGCACCTAAAATGCATTATAAGGTCTTTACTGATAATTTTTGTATATATTTACTTTTCATCTATTAGACTACGGTACATAAAAATCGACATAGGGCTTTACTATTCTACATATAGGACTCTACTATTATTTTCTTTACTTCTGATATTGTACACTGGATGTGGCACCTAAAATGCATTATAAAGCCTCTACTGATAATTTTTGTATATATTTACTTCTCATCTATTACAATGCGGTACATAAAAATCAACGTAGGGCTTTACTATAGTAACTGATACTATACTATAGTAGCAAACTGATCCAGAAAATTGAACAAACTTATATATAAGTTTGTTCAATTTTCTGGATCAGTTTGCTTGGTGTACGTTACACCGAGGTACCTAAAAAACGACATAAGGGTAGTATGTCGAGTGTAGGTGTGAGTGTATTTAATTTTCTACATGTGTTTACTTCTGATATCTTACACTGGATGCGGCACCTTAATTTGGTGCCGTAATTAATTTGGGTGTTGCAAGAATCTATTTGCTTCTCATCTATTCCAATGCGGTGCCTGTAAATCGGGATAAGTGCTTTACTATAAGTTTGTTTAATTCTCTACATCAGTTTGCTTCTTGTACATTACACTGACGTACTTAAAAAAGACACAAGGGCTTTTCTACTGTGAGTGTGTTTAATTTTATGTATTTGTTTACTTCTTATACATTACACTGTAATATGCGGAAACTTAAAAAGCGCTATAAGGGCTTTGCTAATGTTCTTTTGTATCTATTTACTTCTCATCTGTTTTGAAGCTTTTTATGAACAAATGAAGAAAAACTTCTGAAAACATTCCTTATATGCGGATATAGATCTTTTGCTATATGGAGATTATTTTTAATGTAATCATGGGAAAAAGGTGACCGTTCCTGCAAAAAATTCGTTATGTAGAGAAATTCGTTATAATGAAGTTTTTAATAGAGAGACTCAACTGTATTTTTCTTCTCATCCGTTACGCTGCGGTACTTAAAAATCGACATAGGGTTTTACTATAAGTTTGTTTAATTTTCTGCATCAGTTTGCGTCGTGTGTATATCACACTGAGGTTTATATTTTTAGCGTTTATAAGGGTTTTAGTGATAATTTTTTGCCTCTAATTTACTTCTCATCTATTACACTGCGGTACTTAAAAATCGACATAGGGTTTTACTATAAGTTTGTTTACTAACATCAGTTTGCTTCGTGTATATTACACCGAGGTACCTAAAAAACGACATAAGGGCTCTACTGGAAATTTATTTTTTTTGTATTTCATTACATCTGATATCTTACACTGGATGCGGCATTTAAAAAGCGTTTATAAAGGCTTCACTGATAATTTTTTGCATCTATTTACTTCACATCTATTATTACACTGCGGGACTTAAAAATCAATGTAAGTGCTTTACTATAAGTTTGTTTAATTTTCCGCACCAGTTTGCTTCGTGTACTTAAAAAACGGCATAAGGGCTCTCCTGTGAGTGTATCTAATTTTCTGTAATTTCTTTATTTCTGATATTTTACACAGGATGTGGCACCTAAAAAGCATTATAAGGGCTTTGCTGATAATTTTTCTACCTATTTATACATCTCATGCGTGAATGTATGGAGGAAGAGAGAACCACTTGGATAAGGATACTTTAAAAGGAGATATCCGAGAATATTTACGCGAGTTACAGTACACGGACAGACAGAAAGACAGACAAACCGAATGCATAAACACTTTTCAACTATGTTGGAATTTGTTAAAAATGTAATCTGCTTTATCATGTTCCGAATTAAAAACTGTCACTAACAACATTTATAATTCTTTCATAAGGGTCACATAAAATAAGACGAATAACTGCCACCTACAACAGCTGTTAGTAATACTAATTTGAAGAAGTTAACATTTTTCTTTTTCAAGAACCTTTTTTCAAAACTAAAAGGTGCGAAAATGAGGAAGTAATTACGGTATTTAAGATATATAGAACTTTCCGGATGAACGACTTCCATGTAATCGCCTTACTGTATTTACTCACTCAATTGTTTAATTATTTACTTATTATTACTTTTAAATGTTTCCAAAATATGTAATTAAAGAAAAGTGGAAATCTGCCTGATAATGAGCGGTGATGAACACTAATGAACATAACTTAATTATTGAAGTATTCAGCTTACAGTAAGCTGAACAACGTCTCCAATTTTCGCAGTAGTTTAGATATATTTATGAAAGGAAATCTATTATTTATACATAAATATATGTTTATTATTTATAAATATATATTTATTTATATATTTTTTCATTTATATATAAGAAAAAACATCTCGTACAAAATGAACGCATGATTTTTCTTTCTTGTTATTTCGGATTTGAATTCGCTCTAAAATGCGTCTCACATGAAGACATCTGATTTTTCATTTAATTTTACTGTCAAAAACGTTGATTTCTTGTATTTTATTAAAAAAATTATTTGTATGCATTGTTTCGAAACTTTATTATCGTCAAAATATTTTACACGTTTATAAAAAAATGCATTCGGTATTAAATATTTATAAAACTAGATCTACAATTTATAAAGAATTAAATTTTAGAAATGTTCCATTATTTTCTACAAATTTCTATTTTCTAAAATTCAATTGTGAAAATGTCTTACCATTTATCAGACTTACGAATTTTGTATCAAATAATTAACTCAATTTTGTAGAGAGAATTTGTGTTTATCGATTATTGGATAGGTTGAAGTTATCAGCAAGAAACAGCTTTGTCACTAATTAACAGTAGACAAATAAAGGAATCTCTTGTAATTGAATTTGGTTTAGATATCTACTGGTAGTTAATTATTTTTCGCAACTTCTTTAAGTGGATTAAGTCAAAGGATTTTATGTCATATTAAGTTATTTCACTACATTGGCAGTTTACATCTAGAGGGGCAGCCTCAGCTTTTTGATTTAAAAAAACAAGTTGGAAATTGCACGTCAAACGCGACAAATAAGGTTCGTTCGTACTGTTATTATTTCGGTGAAATGAATTATATCGTCTGTTATTATGATGTGATTCATTTTCGTAATAATATAAGTACGTTTTAAGCTGGCAACATTTTATCTTTTGTTGGTATTGACTGAAAATTCCAATGGAAAACTTAAGCCTAGTTTCGAAAATTTCACAACATGGAATCCATATTTAAACTCTTTTTCCATTTAATATCTATTTCTTTGGAAACGTCTTCTATTCAAAAAACTGTCGGCAGGGGTCGGAAGTGGCACGCTACAAGTAGCAAAACTACAGTAGTCTTTACTTTTTACGATAGTTTTATTGCACCGCGCTACATTTTGAATAATGTAGTGTAGCGAGTAGCGCGATAAAAAAAAAAAAAAAAAAAAAAAAAACAGTAGTTTGTAGTAAGAACAGACGCTGCTTTTAACGCTACTTCAGAAAAAAAAATCCCTGACGGCTCGGCATACAGGCACAGGTAGATTTCGAAGACGCAGACCGTGGGGCGCCTGTTTGTCGGGAATTGCGGAAGAAATGACCTTTTTACGATGATGCGGCAGTTGGAACCGCCTACTTCGAAACCTAACTTGTTTGCAGGCGGAATCGGCAGGGATTTTTTTTTTTTTTTTTAATTTTTTTTTTTTTTTTGCTATAACGGTTGGTCCTATAAAAAACTTGTAAATATAAAAGTTTTAAATAATATTAAGAGGATTAATAATAAATTTAAGCGGATTTGAAATCTTGAGAATTGGCGAAGTTATGAATTTTTTTCTTCTAACCCCCCCCCCCCCCCCTTAAGGCAATTTTTAATTATATCAAAAATCTGTCATACATAAATTTTCGGCCCTTCTCCTAGAAGTAATAATAACTTCAAACGGATTCGATACGTATCATAAGTAAGAAATTATGGGGTTTTTTCTGTTTTCACAAAAAGCCCCCCCCCCCCCCCTTGGTTCGATTTTGTCCATTAACGAACTTGACCGAGATTTTATGCCCTTTGATTTTATGTATCAGTTTCGAAAAGATGCGGGAGTTGGAACCGCCTACTTCGAAAAATAACTTGTTTGCAGGCGGAGCCGGCAGGGATTTTTTTTGTTTTTAATTTTTTTTTTTTTTTTTTTGCTATAACGGTTGGTCCTATAAAAAACTTGTCAATATAAAAGTTTTATATAATATTAAGAGGATTAATAATAAATTTACGCGAATTTGATATCTTGTGAATTGACGAAGCTATGATTTTTTTTCTCTTAAAACCCCCCTTTTTTCCCCCCCTTGGGGCCATTTTTAATTATATAAAAAATCTGTCATACATACATTTTCGACCCTTCTCCAAGAAGTAATAATAACTTTAAACGGATTCGATATGTATCATAATTAAGAAATTATGGGGGTTTTTCTGTTTTCACAAAAGTCCCCCCACCCTCCCCCCCTTGGTTCGATTTTGCCCATTAACGAACTTGACCGAGATTTTATGCCCCTTGATTTTATGTATCCGTTTGTAAAAGATTAATGCAGAATTTTTCCAGTTATCGTGGTCAGAAAAAAGTGACATAGATAGATAGATAGATAGATAGATAGATAGATAGATATATAAAGTTTTGAACTGGGGGTGGTTTTGGGTTCTGGGAGTCATGATCGGCGTAGATCTGCAAAAATTTTTCAAAATTTCCAACTTAGGTGAGAATGTAATAGGTAGTATTTCTTACGAAATCTACCTAAAAGTGTCATTCTGCAAATCACGTGACCGAAGCTTCCTTCTTTTGTGCAAAATTTGTTCTGCTCAACAATTTACAAATCTCAACTGCAGTGTATAGCAACGTACAGCATGAAGTCATAGACCTTTCCCTTTGACACTTGCTGCTAAAATTAAGTGCTAACCCACCAAAGGAATTAGTTTTCTTGCTGGCAACATTCATCTATTTACTCGTTAGTGGGTCTTCATGTGTAAACGCCAGGTTTTTTATTTTTCGGAATTGCTTTATTTACAGATTTATGTTTGCATTTAGAGTTGTTTTCTATAATTTTCTAGATTATAATTTCTCTCTTCTGCTACGAAATTTGTAATGTGTATATAAATTATCATTTCGGAGACAAACACAAAACATTCTCTTGTATGCTATCTTTCTTAATTGTTTAATGCCTCGGTTATGTCGCATTTTTAATTACCCATCATACGTAGTATAGGGTAAGTCTTGTAATCGTTTTGAAAATCGAAAAATTTTTTTTGACGGATTTACACGTTTCAGACACTGGATATTCCGAAAAACATATTTTTAGAAAAAAAATTTTGCCGTCCGTCTGTGTGTCTGTGTGTCTGGATGTCTGTGTGTCTGGATGTCTGTGTGTCTGTGTGTCTGGATGTCTGTGTGTCTGTGTGTCTGTAAACGCTCTATCTCCCGAAAAAACTGAGATAGAGACTAGCAATTTGGTATGTACTTAGTATGTAATAATGGGAAGAAGCCTATTTCATTTCAATAACCTCGATTAACCGGAACAATTTTTTTCGGACTCTCGAAATATTCGTTCTGATAAAAGGTATATAAAAATTTTCGAAATTGTTTATTTTAAGAAATGAACGTAAAAGACAATAAAAAAACATAAATTTTGCATAAAGCATGAAGTCGATCGGATAATGAGTTACCGAGATATTTGGAATCTTATTTTCTACACGCTTCGATTTTTCATGACCCTGTATTTCATTCAAATTTCAATTCAAAGATATATTTTAATTGCAAATGAGACGCTTCATACGACGCAGGAAACCGTTAGTTAATAGGATTATCCATTTTGGAGTTATAAGGATGTTTCTTTTACGCAATTCACTAATAGAACATTTAAAGTTTAGGACGTCATCAAGCCACGATTTTATTCGAATTGCAATATAAATATTAAATGCAATATAAATATGCATTATATGCAGTATAAATATGCATTTTATAAATATAGTTTACCCATGTTTTATTTTCATATTTTATATTATGTATATCCATGATGGGTAAGTATTACGGTGGCCCCCAGCGACTAGTTACAACAAGTAGTTGTAGTTGTAAGTTCGCTAAAATAAAAATGTACTTTTTCCGACCCCTTATTATAGATTTGCTATAATTAAACAATTTTAGTATATAAATTCGGTTTTTAAATTCAGTAATACGGAAATAATAGGACTCCATCTTAAATACGACGTAATCACCATGGCAACATAGAATCATTACCTATCATGGAATATAACTGAATTAATTACGTATGATAGAATTTAATAAAATGAAGAATGTGACTATAACTTGGTCATAGAGGTTATAAAATGTCATATACGTCCTGTATGACTATAACGTCATACATGTCATATAACTTGGCGATATTACTTCAAATTACTTAATAAATGCTTTTATGAATATCTTTTCAAGTTTTGATTCGATTTTCATAAAATTTGAAATGACTGGACAAAATTTTGCAACGATTATACATTTAAAATTTCAAACCATTTGGTTGGACAGTTTTTGCGCTGTTATATGCGGACAGACAGACGGACCAGATGACGACTATATAGGTTCTATGTATTTATACACTGAGAAAAATGACACTTTCAAATCTGAGTAAATCGATGCTTTCATTTTGTTAGGAAACTTTTTGTTTCAAATAGGACGACCCAATGCTTGCAATTCTGAAAATACCAGAAATACTCAGAATATTGAAACATTGGACATACTCAAAACGGAGCACGTAGAGGTCATTTCATACTCTTTTAGGTAGCTTTCAATACAAAAAAGTATAAAGCTACCTATTGCAGTCGTTCGGAGGAAAGCAGTTCCGGAAAATTTCGATATATTTTCACCGATCATGACCCCCAGAACCCAAAACCACCCTCCGTTCAAATGTTGATTTATATATATATATATATATATATATATATCGCCATATATATATATATATATATATATATATATATCTGACCTATGTCATACGATAACGCTCGTATTTATAAATCAATTTCGATGAAACTAATTGTTTGTATTAAGCTCACCCATGTCTCGACCGAGTTCGTTGGCCAGCTTGGTCCGCCATTTTGTTTCAAGATGGCGACCATTTAAAAATTTAAAACTAAAATAAATATACAAAAAAATTAAAAATTCAAATTTATTTTTTAATTAAGTGTTAGGCCTTGATACGAGGATTGCAGAGCATTTTTTGGTTTACCTCTATCTTAAAAAATGGCTGAGATAGAGCAGTTTGAAATTCTAGGGTAGCTGACATTTTGAAACAAAACAGCACATTAACGCGATTACTCGTAAATTATTTACTTTCATTGTTGTAATAATTTTCCCAATCATACGCATAAAACTATATATTTATATCCGTTAGCGCCAAATTCTCGCCAAACTTGGCGACATTTGGCGAAATATCGCCAAATTTGGCGACCAAAATAAGTCTTCATAAATGAAGCCAATTTGGCTATTGCTCAATAATTTGGCGAATTTCTTATTCAAATTCAGTATTAACGAATCTTTTGTAACCGTTTCTTTTGCATTTTAACTTGCTGTTTTCGAGTAACATTAGCTAAAATTTTAAAACGAAGATATAGGAAAGCTACCTTTTCCTCCCGGTACAGGCCGGAAGGACTTTTTTGAAACATGGACATACTCAAAAATGATTAGGGTCAGTTCATACTCATTTTTGAAACATGGACATACTCAAATATGAGCAAACACAAACGGTATAAAACCACAATTTTTAAAAGCATTGATAGATACACGTTTCTTCTTTCATTTAATATATTTTTTTTTCAGATCATGATGTGGAAAATTAGTTTTTATAGGGTTTTTAACTTTTCGAGCAGAAAATTGGAATCACAGATTAGCGCATAATCACAAAAAAATTTCTGCATGTAAAAAAAAAAAAAAAATTGTATATCTAATTATACTTGAGAGTCCTGTGTTTACACTGAACCTAAAAAATTGTTTATTTATAGCATTAATATTTATAGCATTTAAATGTTTATATTTATAGCATTAAATAAATGCATCGACAGATTCCTCTGAGAAAATCAAACACACACGCACTTTTATTAATAAATATCGTAATATAGTTTTTGCAGTGATTTAATAAAAGTCCCCGAATACATAAAAACAGATGTATACCTAACTAAATAATATTTTTTAGACACTTATTTCAGATACCTCTTCAGATATCGACAACAAAGACAACGAACCACATCAGAATTCCATACACGTCGCAATGTTTACACCTTTCTGATTTTGAAAAGGAATTTACAAGATTGAGATACGTTAGAGGAATGCCTTTTGTGCCTCGCGTTGCGTGCAATCCTTTTTAGATGTTTGAGGCGAGATTGTTCTCATTGACTTCGCGACCTCCTTCTCCCAGAATCTCACAAGATCGAGTTATGTCACAAACGAGCGTCCGGATATTTAACAATGCAAAAACAAAAATCCTTTTAAATAGACATTTAAACGCCCTTGAAAATTCCATAATAAAGGAAAATGCTTTATTATTTGATTAAAACTTTTTTTTAATAGGCTTTATAAACGTAGTTCTTAAGGCTAAAAGTTCTATATAACACATGGGCTGATAAGTTCCCGGTCTAATAAAGAAAACACAACTTTTTTACATTACTTTATAATTTTATAACTTTATAACTTTAATAAATAACTTAACTTTAATAATAAATAATAATAATTTAATAATAATAATAATAATTTAATAATAATAATAATAATAATTTAATAATAATAATTTAATAATAATAATTTGATAATAATAATTTAATAAATAAATAATAATAATAATTAAATAAATAAATAATAATAACAATTCAATAATAAATAACATAATTTTATAACGAAAAAGCTCCAAACAGTGCTCAGAATCATCGACTCGTTGTTGTTTTTGGTCAAAAGTCAACACGCGCGGCACCCACTTTGACAACAGCGTTTTCATAGACAAATGTTCATTCAAAATAAAACCTACACGTTCCTTGGATATCTTCAGAGTCTGAGCTATTTCCTGCAACTTCACTTTACGGTTCTCCAAAACGATTTTGAGGACTTTTTTTATGTTTTCCGGAGTAACCAGCTCTTTTACGTGATGCAACACTGGTGTTCGTACGACCACGTTTAAACTCAGCAAACCAGTCAATAATGGTTGATTTACCTGGTGCAGTGTCCGGATAACGCTTATCAAGCCAAGCTTTTGTTTGAACGGTGTTTTTTCCCATCAAATAACAATTCTTGAAATTCTTGTTTATCCATTTTTTTGTTTATCAACAAAGTCGTTCAACTAAAACCACTCTAACGTTTTATCCACACGGCGAATCGTCATGATATTTTTTCTGCTACCTTTTAAAGATTAGTATTTACTAAAAAAAGCATCGGTTTGGCGATTGCAACGCCATTTGTGTGCCAGACCGGGAACTTATCAGCCGATGTGTTAAGAATAAATGTTGTATATTTATTGGAGGTTATCACAAAGTACATTGTAAACAAGTTGGAAATTGTACGTCAAACGTGACAAATGAGGTGCGTTCGTACTATAGCTAGTTATATAAATATTCAGATCTTGATGATTTTTAATTCTGTGAAATGAATTGTATCGTCTGCAGATTCATTTCTGTCATAAAATAAGTATCTCGGTCGCTTGATCATTAAACCTCGGAAGCTCCTATAACAAAAAAGCACCGATTTTTTAAAAAAAATTCAAATTTCTTAATAAATATTTTTATTAATATCTCATAAACTTTTGATTCGATTTTTAAAAAATTTGAAATGTCTCGACAAAATTCTGCAAAGATAGTGTATCTTAAATTCCAAACCATTCGGTTGGGTAGTTTTTGCGTTGTTATATGCGGACGGACGGACAGACAGACGGACGGACCAAGCGACGACAATAGGTGCTACGTATTTATATAATTACGAACGCACCTAAAAAGACCTTTTTTTACGCGCGTTCGTAATTATATAAATACGTAGCACCAATAGTCGTCGTATGGTCCGTCCGTCTGTCCGCATATAACAGCGCAAAAACTACCCAACCGAATGGTTTGGAATTCAATCTATAGAATCGTTGCACAATTTTGTCGGGTCATTTCAAATTTTATGAAAATCGAATCAAAACTTAAATAGATATTCATAAAAGTTTTCTTCATTATTCTATTAAATCCTATCATTCGTAAATAATTCAATGATATCCCATGATAAGTAATTATTCCCAGGGTGCCATGGTGATGGCGTTCTATTTAAGAGGGAGTCTTATTATTTTCCGTATTACTGAATTTAAAAACCGAATTTGTATACTAAAATTGTTTCATTATAGCCATCCTATAATCTATTGACTGTTTTTTGGATACATGTTTCCGGAGAAATTACATATTAAATGAAAAAAAAATCTAAATATGGATTTCAAGTTCGGAAATTTTCAAAGCTTGGCTTACGTTTCCCATTGTCATTTTCAGTCAATGTCAGCAAAAGATAAAATGTTGCCAACTTAAAATGTACTTATTTTATTACGGAAAGGAATCATATCGTAAAAACAGATGATAATGATTCATTTCACTGAAACTAGTTATATAGTTATACCAGAGGGCCCGTGCGAAGATTTCGCACTGAAATCTAATATTTTTTAGGTACTTCTCTATTATCCCGTCGACCACTTTTCATAACAAAAAACTACCGCCAAACTGTAAGATTAAACGCCAAAAATGCAGTCCCATTTACTTGATGTCAGAAGCATTATACGTGTTTGTTACGTCATCTAGTGGTTTTACATTCGACATTTGCGTGTATTTTTCATTATGTTTTACTGATTTAGTAGTTATTTTATTAATTAAAATAACAATTGTGTCCTTAAATTCTTATATTTTATTTATTTTTTTTTATATTCCAATGGCAACGTTCTCCCGTTTATTTGGCGATAGTTTTTTGTTATGAAAAGTGGTCGACGGGATAATAGAGAAGTGTCATTTTTTATCAATATGTAATGTTTATTAGATGCAGGTTTAAACTTCTAAAGAAAAAGCAAGGATAAAAGTATCTGCAAACAACATTTAGTTTTTAGTCAAGGCAGAATATCATCTAATTTATTCCATAAAAGTTAGACTAAAAACTGATCCAAGATTGCTAAACGCACGCGCGAGAAAAAAAAAAATAACAATCGTATTTTGACTGCATTAGAGGATGACGTCATCCGCTTCCGGAAAAACATGGGACTTAGAAATATAAATCTAAACATTTCAATTTCAATTTCGCTTTTTAATCATAAGTATAAAATAAACCCGTGCGGTGTTTTTTATAATAATTGCTGAACATCATATAATGTGGTATTTTATTTTTTTGGCAACAATAATTTCAGGAAAAACTTTCATTTCTTTTATGAAAACAATGCCGATTTAATTTTTTATTTTCAGCAAATTTTAATCAAAAACATGTTTTAACGAATTGTTAAGTGGGCTATGTCAGAAGCCTGTTCAAAATCCTTTCATATGGTATCTCATTCGTTGTTCTGCGTTTCATATTTTCTTAGAAAAAGGGATGTTGACAGGAGAAATAATATATATGATATGATAATACGAACGCAGCTCATTTATCACGTTTGACGTACAATTTCCAATTTTTTTTTCAGTGCATTGCTTGATACTATGGAACCTAATTAAGATTATCAGAAAATTTTATGCATTAACGAATGAAAATAATTTTATGAACGTGTCAGAAAGTAACAAGTTTGGCTTGTCGCAAACGGTTTACATAACAAGTCTTCAAAAGTCTTAATTCAATTTCGTTTTATCGGAGTTTTAACAGATGGTAATCATTTGTTTCGCCAGCTGCTTCGGTAATCCGACGAACTTTTTTAAGCAAAAACCTGGACTGAATCCGGATTATAGGAAACCATACGTGTGCATGTACATTAGCAGATTTAAGCTGGTTTTAGGTTAAGTACGTGTAGCTAAAGTCTATTGAATTAGTATATGTTCAAAGCAAGTTGCAACCCTAAAATAGCACCTCATATAACATGAGAGCAACAATGTCGCGTTTTCTTACATTACACACACTTATTTCAAGGTGATTGGTTCTGAAATGGCCTGCTCAACAACGTGAAACTTTCTGACACATTTTTCGGACTCAGATTTAAGGGTGTATTCAAATCCAAACTGCTTATTTTGAGACACATTTTTAAATTCATTTTTGCTCTAAAATGCATCCAATTGGAAGGTTCTCTTATCTTTATAATGTCTGTATTGTCTCGATTTTTTGATAAAAGCAGAATATATTTCAAAAAATGGCGTCAAAGTGGACATTTTGAACCTAATTTCCCGAAGCGATAGCGCTGGAAAAAAAAAAAAAAAAAAAAAAAAAAAAAAATGATCGTACTGTGAAAATAATTGTTTGTAAGTCAATTTCTAATTAATTGAACGAAAAATAAAAACATGGGCCCCGTATAAATCTCTTCATAAATCACGCCGCCATGTTTCATGTTTTTACTTTTAAAAATGAGTCTGAAAATATGTCTCAAAATTTTTGAGTTATTGAGCGTGGAAAAATATATATATTTTTTAATACCGCCTTAAAAGCATTTTTAAGAAATTCGTCATTTCATAAGAAATACACATTATCTCCTAAGTTGGAATTTCTGAAAAATATTTGCAGATCTACGCCGATCATGACTCCTAGAACCCAAAACCACCCCAAGTTCAAAAATTTATATATCTATCTATCTATATCACTTTTTTATCGACACGATAACGCCCATAATTCTACACAAATCTCTTCCAAACTGTTACATAAAATCTCGGTCAAGTTCGTTAATGGACAAAATCGGGCCAAGGGGGAAGTTTTTACGAAAACAGAAAAAAAAAACCATAACTTCTTAATTATGATACATATCGAATCCGTTTAAAGTTATTAGTACTTCTAGGAAAAAGATCGAAAATTTATGTATGACATATTTTTGATTTCATTAAAAATGCCCTCAAGGGGGGGGGGGGGGGTATAGGAGTTTAAGAAGAAAAATATTCATAATTTCTTCCATTCACAAGATATTAAATGCGCTTAGATTTATTATAAATCTTCTTAATATTATCTGCAACTTTTATATTGACATGTTTTTTATAGGACCAACTCTTACAGCAAAAAAAAAAAAAAAAAAAAAAAAAAAAAAAAAAAAAAATAGTAATCCCTGCTGTCTCCGCGTACAGGCACAAGTGTATTTCGAAGTGGGCGGTCCCAACTGCCGCATCATGGCAAAAAGGTCTTTCTTCTGCAATTCCAAATAAACAGGCGCCCCATGGTCTGCGTCCTGGAAATCTGCCTTTGCATGTAGGCCGAGCCGTCAGGGATTTTTTTTTTTATAAATAAATTACTTATCGTGTTATAAGCCAGTCGTGTCACGCGAAGACACGTTTTTACTCTTCCTCGTGCTACCGTGTCGGGAATTTGGTTCTAAACGTCGACTTTGACATTATTTTCTGAAAGATCTTCTGCCTTGACCAATAAATGGAAAACATATTTCGATTACATAGTTTATGAATAAGAACACCTGCCAATTTCATACGCTTCCGAACAAAAATGAGTTTAGAAATGTGTCAGAAAGTAGCTTTTTTGGATTTGATAACACTCTTAATGCTTAATCCTCGATCGCCTTTGCGTTTTTTTTTTTTACTTTCTTCTATCTTTATAAGAAGAAAGTATTGGATTCATGAAAATTTTCGACTTCCGGTTTTCGACGGATTTACACGTTTTAGAAGGTCCTGAACACCATTTGATTGTTTTTAGAAAATGTCTGTCTGTGACTGTCTCTGTATGTGTTTATGTATGTGACAAAAATTTTGTGGGCGCTCAATCTCATGAACTAATGCACGAAATTTAATAAAACTTTATAATCAGTTAGTCCATGATATAAATGGGTGCTGATTAGTTTTGGGTGAAAATCGCCCAACAGGTGGCGCTGCTATGCTCCATTTTTCGTGATTTCCCCAATAGCTCTATCTCAAGAACTAATGCGCTTATTTTCATCAAACTTCAGGTTCAGTTAGACCTTGACATAAATAGACGCTGATTAAAGCTTGGGTGTATATATCCCAACAGGTGGCGCTGCTATACCACATTTTTCTCGATATTTACGATAGCTATATCTCAAGAACGAATGCACGGAATTTCATCGAACTTCAGATTCTGTTAGACCTTGACATAAATTGATGCTGCTTACGTTTTGGTGTATATAGCGCAACAAGTGGCGCTTCTATGCTGTATTTTTCGTGATTTCCACAATAGCTCTATCTCAAGAACGAATGCGCTTATTTTCATCAAACTTCAGATTCAGTTACACCTTGACATAAATAGACGCTGATTAAAGCTTGGGTGTATATATCCCAACAGGTGGCGCTGCTATACCACATTTTTCTCGATATTTACGATAGCTATATCTCAAGAACTAATGCACGGAATTTCATCCAACTTCAGATTCTGTTAGACCTTGACATAAATAGATGCTGCTTACGTGTTTGTGTAAAATGCCCAACAGGTGGCGCTGCTATGCTACTTTTTTCATTATTATCACGATAACTCTATCTCAAGAACTAATGCACGGATTTTAATCAAACTTCAGATTCAATTAGACGTTAACATAAGTTGTTGTTGATTAGGTTTTGGTCTAAATCTCCCAACAGGTGGCGCTGCTATGCTGCATTCTGCAGGATGTACACGATTTTAGCAATAGCTCTATCTCAAGAACTAATGCACGGAATTTAATAAAACTTTAGATTCAGTTAGATCTTGATATAAATTGGTGCTGATTCTTTTTAGTGTATGCGAAATCTGTTTGAGATAAAAGAAAGTTTTGGGATTGGCATATTCAGGTAGTTTACTTTTTTTTTACCGATGTTAATTGCATAAAATGTTAGAAATGTGGCATATATAGAGTTGTCAACTGTACCGTTTTCTGAGCGGATAGTCTGGGTGATTATAGTTCAAGTTCTGTTAATTAATATTTGGCCAGACACAAAATGTCCAATTAATTCGAACATTTAAAAAAAAATCTTCATTACATATGATCTTGTCAGATTTTGAACTCTCTGTTTCATTTTTTCAGGCTACTCTCTTTATTGATCAAAATTATACTTTAATAGCGGAAGCACATGATTGTCAAAATCATTGACGTTTGGTTTTTGATACCAAATAATGTAGCATATTTTATTTTTATGTTTAGTATTAACATTGAAAGATGAAAATACGAACGATTTATTACAATAACAGAAACCATTAT